>JAMXBB010000011.1:88119233-88640311 GCA_024138015.1 Lumnitzera littorea
TTTCAAGCTGGTTGAGTTGTACGCCTTGTGTAAACTGCGTCTACGATAGCAGCTGTGAGGTCAGCTTCTATCTTAGATTAGTTTACACGGCGGGACTGTTATGACTCTTCTTGTTCGGGGCGTGACATAATCTTCGTACTGATAGTAGTAGAAAACATGCTCTACTTTCTCTTCCTATTCCAGATATTCATCAGCATTCCCAAATCCATTGAAGCTTGGAATTCGAAGCTTCACATGGTTAAATGCTCTAGGGACCTTAGTTCGCTCTTCTTCAAAATACTCTTCCTCTTCCTTTTCATTTAGTTCCCTCAAGTCTACCCTTTGTCTTACTCGTCCGCCGACTCCTCCACCTCAAACTGGTCAAGCTGGGTTCTGACCTCTAACAGATTGAGTAGCTTGTGGGGTGTTTTAGCCGACCTTAGTGGGTTGGCAAACCAACACATGAACAGCTCGAGTCAGATTTACTAAGAGATTAGCCACCTTATCAAGTCTCTCATCAGTACTCCTTGGGATTCCCTAAGATTATCGTCCATGGTGGATAACTCTACTATTGTCATCTCCAACATCAGCGTTTACACTCAGGTCAGTCATTTTCTTCACTGATTCAAAGCTCAAATAAACACTTCCGCAAACCAAAAAATCAACAGCTATTTGACCTGAGCTGTTTATGCATTGGCTTGCCGACCCACTAAAGTTGCGTAAAATACCCCATAAGCTACTCAACTTATTAGAAGTCAGAACCCAACTTGACCAGTTCAAGATGGAGGAGTAGCGGATGAGTAAGATGAAGGGTAGACTTGAGGGAACTAGATGAAGAGGATGGGGAAGAGTATTTTGAAGAAGAGTAAGCTAGGGTCCCTAGAGAATCTGATCATGTGAAGCTTCGGATTCCGAGATTCATTGGATTTGGGAATGCTGATGAATATCTGGAATGGGAAGAGAAAGTGGAGCACGTTTTTTACTATTATCAGTACGAAGATTATGAGAAGGTGAGAACTATTGTTATTAAATTCTCTGAATATGCTACCATGTGGTGGAAAAATTTCTAGGCTATGAGAAGGTGAAAGGGCTACCGAGAGATTAATATTTGGCTCAAGACGAAGAGAATACTAAGAAATAGGTTCGTGTTGGAAGCTTATCTACAAGATACTTTTACTCGGCTTTAGGAGCTGAGATAAGGAGGCTAAACCATTGACAGGTATGTCTAGGAATTCTAAATGCTCATGATTCTACGTGAAGTGGAGGAACCCCTAGCGCGAACAATCTTTATATTCATCATGAGATTGAGAGGTGATATTTAGGACGTTGTAGAACTCCAACGATTCACAACAATAGATGAAGTCATCCGAATAGCTCAACGAGTGGAAAGACAGAGAAGAAGCCAAGTACTTACCAAAATGTCGACTAGTCGACTTAGATAGGGAAGTCACCGAGTTCGGTTAAGTATTTAGCTGACCCGACAATGACGTACCGACCCGAACTGATAAGATAGGGTAAGGGTCTAGTAGGAAGATGAGCTAAATCAAGTACTTTAAATGTTAAAGGTTCAAACATATGACTGCTCAGTGCTCGAACTAAAGAACTATAGTAATCAAGGGAGACATCATGAAGCTGGAGGTTGAGAAAGAGCTTAGTGAAGAGGACATATTTGCCAAAGACTTGGATTAGTTGGTCCTAGTTGTTCGACATGTAATGAACATGGAAGCCTCATAAGAAGAGGAGTAGAAGGAGAATTTGTTTCATACCACTTATAAGGTAAATGATCAGGTATGAGCATTAATTGTGGATAGTGAAAGTAGCACCAATGTGGCATTAGCCAAATTGGTCACATAGTTGAAGTTGCTGACCATTGCACACCTGTATAAGTTATATTGGCTAAATGATAATGGAGCACTACTTATCACCAGGTAAGTACCGATACTGATTACAATTGGAAACTACTTTGATGAGATTCTTTATGATGTGCTACCCATGTATATGTCCAACGTAGTACTTGGCTGACTATGGTTACTTGACAAGAGAGTTATCCATAACGGGTACAGGAACAAGTATGTGTTCAAAAAGTATAGCTAAAAGATTACATTAAATCTAATGCCACTGAGAGAAGTTAATAAATTGTAAACAAAACTTGCTTACTGTTTGAAGAAGACTGATAATGAGAAGAGCCGAGCTCCGAGAGACCCTTAAAGCTGATACATCGACCATCATGTTGGTTAAGCGCCTATTAGAGATGAAGGAGTGTAGTGAACTACCCTTAGAAATAAAGGAGTTGTTGAATGAATATGCCGGCCTGTTCCTAGAACAATTACTTAAGGGGTTACCCCTAATTCGCGGCATAGAACACTGCATTGACTTAATATTTGGCGTTGCACTACCGAATAAGCCTACTTAACGAATAAGTCTCGAACAGGCTTCTAAGCTTCAACGTCAAGTCAATGAGCTATTAGAAATAAGATATGTCAAAGTAAGTCTCAACCCTTGCGTTGTACCAGTGCTTCTAGTATCGAAAAAGGATAGAACTTGGCAGATATGTGTAAACAGTTAAGCTATGAACAAGATTACGATTAAGTATATGTATCTTATCCTGAGGTTGGAAGATATGTTGGATAAATTGAGTAGAGCCAAGATTTTCACCAAAATTGATCTTAAGTCTTGCTACCATCAAATTCGTACGAGGGTAGGAGATGAGTGGAAAATGGCATTCAAGACTCGACATGGATTATATGAATGAATGGTTATGCCCTTTGGCTTATCGAATGCCCTAAGCACCTTCATGAGATTAATGAATCATGTGTTGAGACATCTGATCGGAAAGTGTGTCGTAGTGTACTTTGACAACATCCTAGTTTATAGAGACGATGTGTTGAGTCATTGTGAACATCTCTAAGCCATTGTAGATATCCTCCATGCCGAGAGATTATTCGACAACATGAAGAGATGTGGCTTTTGCTAAGAGGAAGTGGTATTCTTGGGCTATGTAGTCAGTGGAGGAGGCTTACGAGTGGATGACAAGAAGATCCAAGCTATTGTTGAGTAGCCGACTCCTACTAACTGTATCAATGTGAGAAGTTTCCATAAATTAGCTTCATTTTACAGAAAATTCATCAGGAATTTCAACACCCTCGTTGCATTACTTATTGAACTAACAAAGAAGAACATCAACTTCCGATGGGGAGAAAAGGAGGAGAGGAGTTTTATTGAGATAAAGGAAATGTTGACCTACACCCTTGTATCAAATCTGCCTGACTTCAAGAAAATGTTCGAGCAAGAGTGTGATGTGTCAGGCATTAGGATAGGTACAGTCGTAATGTAAGAAGGCTGACCAATTGCCTATTACAATAAGAAGCTTAGAGGACCTTAGTAAAATTACTCTGTGTATAACAAAGAACTCTTGGTATTGATCCGAGTACTACAAGTATGGTAGCACTATTTACTGCCAAGAGACTTTGTCATATATACTGACCATAAGTTGCTGAGGTACCTCTAAAGTCAGACGAAGTTATCGAAGCGGCAAGCGAGATGGGTTGAATTCCTTAAATGATTCAATTTTGTAATAAAATACAAATAAGGAAAGAGCAATATAGTTGTAGATGCTCTCTAGAAATAACATGTACTCCTAAGTGAACTACAGACCCAATTATTTAGGTTTGTAAGCATCAAAGAGCAGTACTTTAGTGATCCATACTTTGGACCTGTATTTGCACAATGTGTCAATGGAAGAACAGTGGATGAGTATCAAGTAGAAGATGGCTACTTATTTCAAGGTGGAAAATTATGTGTACCGACTTGTTCACTGTAGGAACTATTGATCAGGAAAGCCTACAGTAGAGGACTATCCAGACATTTTAAGGAGAAAAGGACATATGAATTACTGATTGGTCGATTCTTTTGGCTTAGGATGAGGCGAGATGTACACCGAATTATTGAAAACTGTGCCATGTGCAAAAGGGTTAAGTGCCGAGCTAAGAAAGGGAAAGCAATGCCTTTGCCTGTTCTGTTGAAACCATAGACTGAGTTAAGCATAGACTTTGTCTTTGGATTACCATGAATTAGCTGAAGTAAAGATTCTATAATTGTTGTGGTGGATTGGTTCAGCAAGATGGCGTATTTTGTGCCTAGTGCCAAAACTAACAATGCTTTGGCTATTGCTTTTCTTTTCTTACAGGAGATTGTACGGTTACATGGCGTGTTGAGAAGTATAGTCTTCAATAAAGACCTGAAGTTCTTGAGCCATTTCCGGAGGACTTTATGGCGTGGATGGGGACCAAACTACTATTCAATATTTCTTGTCCCTCCAAACTAACGGCCAAACTAAGGTGATTAATTGCACTTTGGGATCATTACTCTAAGCTGCAGTGGGCAAGAACTTAGCTGATTAGGATGTTCATTTGCCAGTAGTTGAATTCGCTTATAATCAGACAGTGTGTGACACTACTAAGCAAACTCCTTTCGAAGTGATCTATGGTTTTAATCCTAAGTTACCCCTCGATCACACCCCTATACCTATGCCTATGCAAGAGGACCTTAACGTGAGAGCTAGAGCACAATCCCTTTAGCACATCAACGACAAAGTCACTTGGTACATCGACCAAGCTGCTAGAAGAATGTGAAAGAAGGTTAAGGGTAAGACGGCTAAACAATACTAACAAGGAGACTTGGTATGGCTATACCTCAGTAAGGAACGGTTCTCGAGCAAAAAGAGGAACAAATTATCTATAAGAGCTAAAGGACCTTTCAAAATCCTCTAGAAGGTTAATGATAACGCCTATAGATTGGAGCTACCCTAAGACTATGGGGTTTCTGAAACCTTCAACATTGTCGACCTTAGTCCATATTATCTTAACAAAGAATTGACTGAAGACCATTCGAATTTGATCTTAAATCTAAAACAACCCGGAAGAAATAATAAGAATCAGGCTACTAAGCTTTTGACCCGCAGTCGAGCTCGAGGACTAGAAGGCCTGGCAAGGGGAATTCTCCTACTCTAGTCAACTCCTATCAATGTTGAGTACTTCTTTGCCGAATCACTCTTTATGCCAAGCCGAATGACTACCTATCTTTCTATAGTACATTAAGTTATAGATTAATCACTTGTGCCCAAGTCGAGCTATGACTTAGTATCTGCTTTATCAAGAAGCCAAGATAGAGAGACTCTGGATTGACTAAGTCTCCCTTTCTTGGATAAGCAAGTTGACTATACTTTTTGTCCGCATCTTCCAATGGCATCACCAATACAGCATCGCCACATGTATAAAATCATGTGTGAATTCATTACACTAATGATTGTTTTCCTTGAATATTCATTTTTACCCTTGTATTTTGTACATTACTTCTTTAGGAAATGCCCTTTTATCTTTTCCCTTTTAGGCATGTTGCCCTAAATTCTTGAGCATAAATACCCCTTGTACTTATAGTTGTAGACATCAGATCAAACAATTAATATAGTAAACATTTGCCTTTCGTAAATACTACTCTATTTACATTCATCTCACTCTTATCCTAATTCTCAAATAAGGCTAGGTGGCAAGTAACCTCATCGAACCATCTCGTGCGTCATATCGGGTTGTGCTATGAGTCCTCAAAAGTTCCATTGGTGTATTATATTCATTGGAGTTGTTCGTGGGTTTTTGCTTATTGTGTCATTTACATTTGTTCTTCAACACATTCTCCATTACTTCCTTTTCGAACTTTCAATAAGTTTAGACCCATTCAGCAACTGACCTTATCCGTTCTTAGTCATGGTCCGTACCATAAGGTCATTAGCTCGGACCTCTCACTTTGGCCTTAGGACCTTTCCCTTGACCCTCTTGATCTTAGCCTTAGGAGCTTGGCTTAGGAGCTATTCATTCCAGGGAGACGTATGGAACTTCCTTAAATGAGTTTGGCTTAATCCTAAGAATCTAAACTTATTGAGGACGTAAAAAAACTCATCCCTAAGCTTGTCTATACACTTATAAGGATGAGTCATTGGCTACTCGAACCAGATCACTCAGCTCAAGGGTGCCTTCACTAGAGGCCTCTGCTTCTTGGCTTAAGGTTCTACTTCTTTAGGTGTCTTGGGGGCTTTCCTCTTCTACCCTACCACTTCGGGTAAGGCGACGGCCTCAGCCATCTCCTCCTCCCTTTCCTAAGGGTAGTAATCATCTGAATATTCGACTCTTCAATGTCGATGGGCTTGTCCCCCATAATAATGGGCTCGACAGTAATGACAAAGGTAAGGGAAGGAAGTACCATGTCCATAAGCTTTACAACTAGTAGCTCTGCCTAAGGAACAATAGGAATCCCTTAAGGAACAGCCACTGGTCAAACCCTGTTGGTCTTCCTAGCCCCTAACTTCGTTTGTAATGCCTTGCCCCTCAGATCAGACGCCTTAGTCTTCGTTTGTTAACGACTCATCAGCTCGTCTACAAAGGGATGAAGAACCTTAGTAGCCAAATTTTCACTTGCATAAGTAGAATGAAATAGTAAGGAAGAAGAAAAATGAAGCAAAAACAAAAGAAATAGCTATTACCATTTGTTAACTCCGTCGTGACTGACATGGACAAGGAAGATCCCCCATTTTACAAAAAGAGACGTCAGATGAAGAATCTCTATACTAACACAATAGACGAAGTCGTTTGCAAAAGGAACGAACCTATACCTTCTACCTACTTTTTCACCATAACTTTTTTCTATGTAGATTGGTTTATAAGGTGGGGCTATTATAACTCAATAGTTTGAGGCGTGATAGTATTGTTTAGACTTTTTTTTCCATGTTCATCATTTTATTTTCTTTATCAATAATGCTTTCACCAACAGGGTTCTCATATATCCTTTATATGCCCGCTTATGGTTCTAATTGTCATAAAATTTTCAATTTCTAAACATTTTTTGGTTTTGATAAGTTCTTTAATTTTCCAAATAACTTCTTTTAACAGATCAAAATTTTATTTCTTGTTTCTACACACTTAGTAGCTTAATTGGTAACATTAAACACATGTTTTATTATCATCAAAACTCCTTTTATGGAGGTTCCAATAAAAATGTATAGGGCTAAATATAACTAATGGGCTTAACCCCAGTAATAACTTAGGTTTGACTCTTTAGGGCTAAGGTAATAGGGCCTCAATAATTAAGACATGTATTTAAAATGATTAAGGAAGATTTAACATAGCAGGTTTAGAGTAAGGATTGTTTGACTAGCTCATCACTTTCGATTTTTCTCATGAAGCCTTATGCACTAAAAAGAGGCTTTCAATTTGGCCATGGACTTAGAAAAAGCCTATAAAGGGGTACATCATTAGGATGATTAGTCAAACCATTGATTATCAATGTAATCTGATGGATGATTTTCATAGCTAAACTTGATAAATACTTGAGTCCTCATCATTTCAAGGAGAGAAAATCTTGGCACAAACTTCATTGTGCCGTTAAAATGGAATCTTGCATAATCAAACAAGGTTCAAAGTAAAGAAAACAATGCCTCTCATCACATATGGTGGAGTTTGATGCATGAATAGCTTCTCTACCTATTACGTTTGTGTTTGGGTGTCCTAAGATTGCTTGCTCTTCCTCTTGCCTCATTATCTCCTATTCATCTTGTACATGCCATTCTATGTCAGTCCTTTGAGGCTCCATGTAATAGGAAAGGTACACTACATGTACCTGACTACCTTGATCAAATTCCATATATCTACACTTTATAATTCGTGGCACTATTATCATGGTTAAATTCCTTTCTTATCTTAACTTACTTGTTGATAGCTTTGTAGTCATTATAATTATAGAGTTGTTGTGTATTTTTGCCTATAGAGCCTTCTAAGAAAGATTTTAGCCCATAACCTATTAATCTAAGAGAAAAAGGAAAGAGAGGTAGCTATTAAAGATACAAAAGGACTTCAAAGGTTTTACTCACCTAATCAATCCATTCCTTCTCTTCTCTATAAATACCTCTAGGCCCCTTTAGTTAAGGGGAGATTTAGCTACTATCTTTCTCTATTACCTGTCATTGGTTTAATCTCGACCACATCACCGACTTAAGCGTCATAGTGTAGATGTCGAAAACACCTTTGACATCCCTTGATAGCTTGTATTCATTGCTTGTGCAAGCACAATTAAGCATTATCAAGCCAAATGCAAGCCTAATTCACTTGATATCGATGATCATTGGAAAATATTTTTAGTCTAACATAGTCATATATGAAGCATCATATACAAATGAATTAATTAGTTTAATTAGTTTTTGTGAAATCCCTTATAGTTTACTTTTATCTTTAAAAATCCATTTTAGATCTATCAATGAAATAGGAAGCGATAGATTATTCTTTTAATGAATCAAAATACATGTCAATATACTTTGTATTCTCTTTTAGTTAAAAAGATAAAATAAAGAAACTATTTGGCTAGTAGTTTTTTTGTTTTAAATAACAAAGTGACAATTTTGTTCATTTTGGTTGCTAAAATTGAATTATAAACTAGTTTACCCAATTAAGATTGAATCTTATTGAAAAAGCCAAAATTTTTAATTTGGTTAGATATGCTATTTAGTCTTTTCTTACTCACCCCTAGCTACTCCATTAAGTTAAATCAAAGTAATCATTGTCTCGTATCTTGAAATCTTGAGATATTGAAATAAGGGATCGGAATAAAGAGGAATATATAGTTCAATAATTAAAGGCCCTTTATGTTTTATTGATTTCAATACTGAGTAGTAAAGTGCTTTCGAATTTAGAAATAAGTATTGAAGACTTTTATAATTAAATATGTATTACAATCAGTATTATTACTATTACTTTTTGTGGTGCTACCTAGATTAGTTAGATGAGTGCACTTGGCATTCTTGATTTGCAATAAATTATCCGCTTCCCAATCTAATCAAATTCATCTATTTGCTCGAATTTTAATACCATTCACATCTTTGTTAAGTGATACAGATGTTCAAGTAAGTTGTTGTACCATAGTTTGATTGGTTAGCAGCAAAGAGCTCATGTAAGTTGAGGACTTTCGAAAACTCACACATAATCAATACAAATAATATTGGAAAATATGGTAGTAAAATGTGCACAATATATATTTATGTGAAAAATTACAATAATATAATAAAAATGATTACAATATCACATTCGGTTGGAAGTAAAATGAATGAAATATTGAATGGTGTGATGGCAAAAATGATTGTAATGTCATATTTCACTAGAAGTGAAATAAATGAATTACGATATGAATACTTGTATTTATCGATCTTTTAACTCTTGAATTTTTATATTTTCCTTCCTTCCAATTGCTTGTTTTATTTCTTAAGAATTTAAGGAAGAGAGAATGATACAAGTAGCAACACATAAGAAAGTATTAGTATCTATTGCAATGCATATGCTGTAAAAGAGTTGAAAAATTCAATAATGGAGTGAAAATATTAACATATAAGATAATTTTGAAGTGGAAAGGGGGAAATATCGATAAATTATTCTTGAACAGGCTTTGTAACATAGCCTTTGTATTTGTGTTTATGTGAGTTGTTGAGCTTCTACCAGAAAGCTCAAATTTTTATACGATGAATTGGCTCATTTTTTTACTTTTCTTTCTTCAGACGACTTGCCCCATTTAATCTGAAGATGTTGTCCTTCAATTTGAGTGACTAATGTTTGCCCCTTTGTTGCACAATGACTAATAACTTGTTACATGTGATTTTTTTTTTCCTTTTGAATTTGTTGATAAGGGTTCTGACTGTTCGATTGCCCATGATTGTTGGTTTACTTGATCCATGTACAGTAGGGAACCGGCGGTATTGGATTTTCCACTCGATAAACTCAAAAGAAAAAAAAAAAAACGAGCATGTCGGCATAAACATTTTTTATCATGTATTCTTATTCTTTTTATAAATACAGAAAGATATCAATAAAAATACATCACCTTTACGAATGTGTGTAATTGATGACAATAATGTAACCATAATCTTAATTGGAATTATCATCCTAAATGAAAATCCAAGGGACATTAAGATATATTAATATATGCCTATCTTATACTTTTATGCAAAGACAGATGAAGATATGCTTTGCATATTTAAATTAAAAAAAACAAACATGTAGTATTAATTTAGCGTAAGATGTGAGTCAAGTTTCTCCTCGCTCTCTTCTTCCTCTGACCACCTCTCTCTCTCTCTCTCTCTCTACTCCACTGCACACAGAAGCTCCGCTGAAAGGAACAAAACCTTCCTTTCTTTTTCTCGCTGACTATGAGAGACATGATCATCGCAACTCTTTCTCTCTGTCTCTATCTCTTTAGATTATCTCTCTAATTCTCTCTCAAACTTTCAGAATTGAGCTTAATCCCCACCGTCAGTTCAATCACGGCTTCTGTGTGGGGGTTTCGCGTTCGCAATCTCCGCCGGTAAATGTCTTTCCAAACCGATTCTTTTTCCGATCAACGCCGCGTAGTCGTCGCCGCCGCTGCTGCCGCCGCTGCTGCCGCCGCCGCCGTCTCCTCGGTACCTCCTCCCACCGCCACCAAGCGCAAGTTCGACGATTATGCTCCCTCCTCCTTTGACGACGACGAGGATTTCTCTGATTACGCCGCAGACTTAGTCACCGTCCGGATGCGGAAATCCGACTCCTATGCAGTCCACCACGCCACTGTCCATTCCTCTACCACCGACGGCGGCGGCGGTAGTTCCTCCTCTTCTGGCACAGCTTCTTCTGCCTCTTCGGCCTTCGCTAGGGTTTCGGACTCGCGTCCGCTGTCCTCTGCCGAGCTCCTCTCTCCGCCACGGCTCCAATTCTTCGTACGGATGATCTCCGGTGGAAGAACCATGGTAATCCAAGCAAATTCGAGCGATTCGGTGAAATCGATACATGAACGAATCCGTGAAGTCACTGGAATACCTATTACCGAGCAGAGACTTATTTATAGGGGCAGACAGCTTCAGGAGGAGCAGTCTCTAAAAAACTGTGCTATCGAAAACGATGCCGGGCTCCACCTCGTAGGCCGTATGCGGAGCACGGAGCATCCGCAAGCTTGGCAAGTCATCGATGACATGATTTCAGTCGTTTGCCGTCTTTGTAAAGGTGAATTAGTACCCTATGCTATGAAGATTATCCAAACTCGGATAGACGAGTACTTCTCAAAGGTTCCGAAGGAAGATAACGCGAGTGCTGCCCGGTATTTGCAAATTTTTACGGCTTCTTCGGCTCCGGCTGCTCTTTTTGTGCTTTATAGGTCGGTTATTGCTGGTAACAAAGAGTGTGCTGATAATTTAATTAGGCACTTTTTAGAATCTAGTAAGAATTTATTGCCGAAAAGCATGCATACCTTGTGTGCTCCTATAGTTTTAGAGTTTTGTAAGCTATTGAGGAAAGTGAGTCAGTATGATGATTCATTGTATGTCTCGTGCCGGAGTGCTCTCGGGTCTTTGTTGGAGATTGTTGGTCTTTCTAGGTTGAGTAAGTATCTTGGTACTTTTAAAGAGGTGCTTTCTATGCAAGAGATATCTCCCTTTGTCAGTGAGATAGCTCAGAGGCTGTCCAAAAGTTTGGTTTCCAGCGTTGGAATTGGAGGGGTTGTGAAACCAGGGACGTTGCCAGAAGATGTGAAGGATTTCGCCATGTTTTTGGTTCCACTGCGGAATGCTCTCACGGAGCATGCTAGCTTTAAGGGGCCAATCTCCATGCCCTTGCAATGGAGGGTTTATAGCGATCCAACGTTTGCAGGAGCAGTGCAATGCTTGTATGACATTTTTAGGGATCTTCTGACAAAAATGGATAAATGTCTTTTGAGAATGGAGGAGTGCATGCAAAAATCGAGTTTGGAGGATGAGACTGCTCACTCGGGATGGTCTTTCTATCTCTCCATATTGAAAGAACTCAATGCTGTATCAAAACTCTATGTGGGTGCTGATGAGCTACTGTTGTCGGTTTTGAGACAACGGAAGGATCCTTTCTGTATGTTGATTGTGAAATTTGCAAAGCGAACAGATGACCACCAGTGGATCCTTGAGCATAAGGATATCGATGTCACTAACTATGATTCCAGGAGACATCTTGTTATGATGATGTTTCCTGAGGTGAAAGAAGATTATGATGAGCAGCATGAGATGCTTATTGATAGGTCGCAGTTACTGGCAGAATCTTTTGAGTATATAGCTCATTCAGAACGTGAATCTCTGCATGGTGGGTTGTTTATGGAATTCAAAAATGAGGAAGCAACTGGTCCTGGTGTATTGAGGGAGTGGTTTGTTCTAGTCTGCCATGCTCTTTTTGATCAACAACGTGCTCTTTTTGTTGCATGCCCAAACGATCGAAGAAGGTTTTACCCAAATCCAGGTACGATGCTTGAACTTTCTGCATAATGGTTTGTAATGATGATAAAGGTTTATGGTCAGAAACTGTGGACATGGAGAGTTAGTAGAGTGGAAGGATGAACCACTGTGCTGTGTATACACAGGTGCCTGCATATGATTAAGTACGGATTAACAGTTCATTGGTCTTACAATTCTATTCTGTCTGTTCCATCTTTTGCAAACTTGACCCTATAGGGTACTTCCTGCATTCAGCCCAATACTAGTCTTTTCAGAAGCAGTTTACACTTAATAGATCAATTGTTGGCCTTTTTTGTTACTTTATTTTATTTTTCTTGGCCTTCCGCAACATGCATTGAGCATATTTTCAGGTACGTGTTGCTTTGACACTGTTTTCTCCTCCCAATAATAAATGTGCATAATCGACTTAATTTTCTATGGATCAATGACATACTCTTCATGCTTTAGGGAAAATTGATGTTTGAATCATTTTGTTCCTTTTTGTCCTGTTATATATTTCCTTTGAGCATACGTAAGCTGTAAACATCCTCATCCTGATGGGCGACGGTTGATTTGTTTTCTATTGGCAATTTTATTTCATATATTTTCTCTTGCATACAGCTTCTAAAGTGGATCCGCTGCACCTCGAGTATTTTAATTTCTCTGGCCGGATGATTGCTTTAGCCTTGATGCATAAAGTGCAAATCGGCATTCTCTTGGATCGTGTTTTTTTCCTGCAATTGGCTGGATCAAGTATCTCTCTGGAAGATATACAAGATGCAGATCCAGTTCTGTATAGTAGTTGCAAACAGATTCTGGAAATGGATGCAGAATTCATTGATTCGGATGCTTTAGGATTGACATTTGTAAGGGAAGTTGAGGAGTTGGGATCAAGGAGGGTTGTGGAACTCTGCCCTGGTGGACATAACATTGTAGTTACTAGCAAAAATAGAGATGAATATGTAAATCTTCATATCAAAAATCGGTTTGTCACATCAATCTCTGAGCAGGTGTCTCGATTTGCAGAAGGTTTTGGTGATATTCTTGCAGACACAAGGCTGCAGAAATTCTTTTTTCAAAGTTTAGTGCTTGAAGACCTCGACTGGATGCTCTATGGGAGTGAATGTGACATATCTGTCGAAGATTGGAAGGTGCATACGGAATATAATGGCTACAAGGAGACAGATCCTCAGATATTTTGGTTTTGGAAGGTATGTTGTCAATGAATTGGTTCTTACGCTGGCCAGGTTTTCACTGTATTGATGCATTCTTGGGATTAATTGCACGTCATACCTGTTTTCCAGAATCAATCTTCTTATTCCATGCATTTTCTGGTGAAAATCTAGTCAAATGTCCTGTAGGCTTGCCATATATTTAAATTGATGTTACTTTCCTGTGTTTCTCATGCTTTTTAATTTTTATTTATGGGAATTTCTCTTTTCTGTTTAAATTTCATCTAGAAGTTGTTTCCTTGTTTCTTTTTCCTCAACAATATGAACTTTCTTCCACTATATAGAAGGGTAAACTGTTTCACTCCAGTAGATTATTTTAGGTTCCACGTTTTCTTTTAATTGCATATTTCTTCAATTTCCAAACAATTTCTTTTTGGTACAGCTCTGGTCAGTTGTTGCTCCTCAAAGGAGTTAATCATGCGGAATTATGTGGTCTACATTAGTCTGCAGGAAATGATTATGATACTGACATCTGACTGGATTGCTGAGCCATTGCCATCCCGAGCTTCTTCTGATTTGAGATTCTTTCATGAAAACTTATGTTCTTTGATGAATTATTGAGCAACTCATCATGTAACTGACCTAACTTTTCTCTTCCTGCCCTAAACAATTCATTTGATGGTTCCATTACTGGTCAGTATATCATAGACTTGAGGATTGTGCCTTCAGGGTAGTGTTGTTGAGCACATCAGTTGGAGAAGATGGTGAAATGATTGGTGTTTCTGTGTATATTTTAGGGCTAGAGCCTTTTGACCAAACTCTTTTGTTGCACTGATCATTCTTAGTTCTTCGGAGGTTCTTAGCTATGTTAGATTCATCATCTGGGAAACATTCTAGGATCTGATCAAGTAGTTTCAGCCTATGAGGGCTTTCAGGTGAAAGGTTTGAAAGCTTTTGCACATTTCGGGAGTGAAAGGGTGAGGAGTCTGTTTTTTTTTTGTGGGGGGGGGGGGGGGAGGGGGTTGGTGGGGAACGCTTTACGAGATGGCACTTGTGGGCTTTTATCAAGGATAAACATTTGGGAGGAAAACCTTGAAGATGAAGAGAAGATTGAATTCTTGTAATGACTTACCCATTACTTAATGATGCCAAGGGAGTGAATATGGAATGTAGGTTGTAAGTTTGTGCTTACATGGAGGAGAGAGTGGGATCTTTGAACACGGGAATACTTGACTTTGATCTTGATTGACTGAAAGCTTTTAGACAGTCTTCTTGCAGATGTAAAATTGGACACGTGTAGTAATTTTGGAGGATGATAAGGGTGCATGATTCGGGGCAATGTGAGAAGTGGAGTTTACATACTCATGAGAAATTGATTCCCAATCTTTTCAAGGAAAATCAATGACCTCATGGACACATAAAGTTTACTTCACAGGTTGCTGGTATAAATAATTCAGTCTGAAGGAAGGTCCATTTCTTTTGTTTGAAGTGAAGTTTATATCCTTGTCTATTTGTCTGACCCGATAAGGATGGAGCGATAGTAATGAGTAGTTATCCCTGTCTGATTGCTCTATTCCTCATCGGGTTTACTACATGTTTCTTTGCATGTATTGCTTGTATCTAAGGCAATCCTGTTTAGAATGAGAATGCAACTTGAAATGATGATTGAGAATTCACAGAGGTTAATTCTAATATTGACAGGCTGTCTTCAAGTCATTTGCAATTTTGATATAGATAAAGCTTACAATTATGTTTCTTAAAATTTTATCATCTACCCCCTTGAAAGAAAGGGCTTTGTGTTTGAGTGGAGATCATCAATTAAGAGGTGTATTACTTCTACTTTTTCTGCTTTCCTGATAAAAGTTCATCTGACAAACTTTCTTCAAGCAGGCTGTTGATCTAATTTAAGAGGCCGTTGATCAAGCTCTCGTCAAGCTTTCACTTGACAATTTTGAGAAACTTTCTGTTTTGGCAGCAAATTCCCTTAAAAGTCAAGTCTTTTTATGCAATGTCCAGCCTCGCATTAAAGAAGTCATCCTTGATATCCTTCATTTTCAGGAAGGTAATCTTCCCATTAAGTACTTGGGAGTCTCTCTCATTCGGTCTAAGTTGAAAAAGGAACACTGCAATGGCCTTGTGTCAAAAATTTCCAGCTGGATTGAATCATGGACGATCAAATCTCTCTCTTATGTTGGCAGATTGCAACTTATAAAATTGGTCATTTTCTCCATGCAAGTCTATTGGGTTTCTGTATTTATTTTCCCTAAAAAAGCGATTAAGAAGATTGATTAGCTAATGAGGAATTTCCTATAGAGCGAAAGGCCTGACATTACTACAAAAGCCATGGTCAAATGGGAAATTGCGTGTCATCCCAAGATGAAGGAGGGTTTGGAATCTTAAATTTGGAAATATGGAACAAGGTTGCCTAAGTTAAACATATTTGGAGTCTTTTCAATGTGAAGCACAAGGGTCTATGGGCAAATTGAGTACACTTTAATTTTTTGAGGGAAGCAATCTTTTGGAATGTTAGATGTCCTTCCACTTGCTCTTGGACATGGAAGAAACTTTTGAAGATGAGGAATATAGCCAGACCTTGGCTTCATTGGCACATTGGCAATGGTTTCTCTATTTCCCTTTGGTCCGACTTTTGGCTCCCAACGAGCCGCTTGGATACCCATTTTGATGCATGTTAGATTGCTAGTTATGGTCTCCTTTGTAGTGCAAGGTTATGCTCAATTATTGATGGAAGCTCGTAGTCATTCCTTGTGGGTTCTTTTTAGGAAAATTTCAATATTCCCTCCTCCATCCATTAGATCCGTCGTGTATGGACTCCCTCTTTTAGGGGCTCTCCCATTAGCGCGTTTTTATTTATTTATCTTTTGTAATGATAGATGCGTATGGCCGTATTATGATTTGCTATTCCGGTCATATGGATTATTTTATAAGATCCATGCATTAGGTAAGAATAATTAGCTGTATACAGGCCTCATGCGAGTCCTATCGGCGTGTTTTCTCCATTGAAGGCTTCTATGGTAATCTTAGACCTCACTCAAACATGGTTCCTTGGGCCCAACTTGTTTGACATAAGAAGTCATTACCTAAGCACTCCTTCATCCTTCGGCTAGCTTGGTATAAAAAACTTTAAACTTTTGACGAGCTTTGTAAATGGGGAGTCACCTCTCAAACCATGTGCTATCCGTGCAGCTCGTTTTTGGAGGGCCATGACCACCTCTTCTTCTATTGTCCGTTCTCGCAAAATGTTTAGTACAAAGTAGTCTCAGTTTTAGGTTGCCACCTTGCCTTTTCCACTTAGTAAGTAGTCATTGCTAGCCTCATTAATAGCCTCGCCTTGATATCTCCTTCTACTTGGAGAGTTTCACTTGCTGCTAGAGTTTAATGCATTTGGAGAGTGCATAACAATGTTCTCTTAGGAAAGTTGCTCCCTAGACATGATGTTTTAGCTTCATCAATTTTGAACTACACATATATCTCCAATTAGGTTATATCTAGTTTTTCTCTATCCAATACGGATATCTTTGCCTTTGTAATTTTGAGTGGTTTGCTCTAGTCTTTCTTTTGTACAACCCTTCTCTTGGGTTTCCTCGTTACCTCTAGCGATCGTATTTATTTTGTTTATATTAATATAATATTTATTTACCCCAAAAAAATTTTCACCAACATACATACAACATCCAGGTATTGATTTTCTGTCTGTAATGCTTCTAGCCCAATCAATATTTGTGTAGGCTTCAATTTTAAATGCCCTTGCTTTCAGAATAATGAACCCAGTCTTGGAATACCCTTTACTTAAAATTTTAATTATTGTGCTAAAATGTTGTTTGGTAGGAGAATGTATGAATTGACTTACTATACTAACTGCAAGTTCCAGATCAGGACGTATGCGTGACAAGATCACAAGTCTAACTAGGATTTAATATGGACCTACATCTTCAATTTCCTCAGCCTTAACATTCTATAACTTGGAATTGGAATCTATTGGTGTATTAGCTTCTTGATTACCCAGCATTCTCATTTCTTTTAACAAGTCCATGGCATATTTTCTTCAAGTCATGAAAATACTATCCCTTTGTAAGAGCAACTTTATTGCAAAGAAGTACTTCAATGGTCCTAAATCATTCAAATCAAGAACCTCTACTTCTTTTTAAAAATCATTCTATAGCCACATACACAATGAGAGAAATAAGTAGGCCACCTCTAGTATGCTTATAGAATTGAATGTGATCAGTTACTTTCCGAAGTGCTCAAATCAAGCACGTGGGATTGTTTGAGATCATATGAAGCTTTCTCAGCTTGCATTCTTTGGATGTACCATACTGCCCTTCAAGACTAGGTTGGAAGCACTTATATACTTCTTCATCCAAGGTGCCATTTAGAAAGGCATTTCTCACATTTAGTTGATGTAGAGCCCGCTTGTAGTTTATAGTGTTATGTGCTCAGGTCTGAGATCTAGGTAAGAGGAAATTACCCATAAAATTGTTGATAATGACTTTGCCTTTGTTTAGATTTCAACCTTTTTGGATGGAAATTTGGTGAAATTAGTATTTAGGGTTGATGGCTCATTAAAAGAGAACCCATCTAATTCATAAACTACGGAAATAAAGAACATTAACTTTCTGGCTTGTTGCTTTTAGAGTAATAGTTCAGTTATACAAGCCTGATAACATAATTGCCAAAAATAAAAGAATAATGATAAACGTTGCGGTATCTTCTTGTTATAACCATAAATCTAGAAAAATGAAATTAGAAGACAGAGATAGATATTTTATTTTTTAATCTAATTATTTTAGAATCAGGTCTCATATCACCCTTCCCTTAACATTGAGCTCACCCTCAAGCTTGAAGGCTGTAATGGAAATTACCCAATTTCCGAATCGTTTGCTGCATGGTTGCCAATATATTTGGCCTCAACTTCCAACACAAACAGCTTCTCATGTCGATATTCATGAGTGAATGGCTTATCAAAATTGAAGCATGGTCTCTTGGCATGCTAATGTGCTATTCTACCCCATTGAAATGACAGATATAAGCATTGGCTTAAAATCTATTCTAGAACCAGCAGCACTTAGATCTTCACTTCTATATTTCAGTGATTCTCATTGCGCTTTCGTATGGTCTTCCAACTTTTCCCTTTTCAATATATATGGTTCTCTCTCATAAGCACACACCAAAATTATTGCATGCTATGGAAGTTTTATCCTGTCTTTTTTGAAGGATGGCTCAAAATTAAATGTTTCCTTTCCATTGGAGGTCTAAGGAGGAAAAAATGAGTCAATTGTGCTTTGCCAATGACTTGATGGTCTTTTGTAAAGGCTACCTTAATTCCATTTTGTTTTGTTAAATAAGTGCTGATGGAGTTTGAAGCTTTTTGTAGCCTTAAAGCAATTTCTTCCAAGGGTAGATTCTTCTTCTCTAATGTTGAAGATCATGTGAAGGAGGCTGCAATTGCGGCCCTTGGTTTTCAGGAGGGGAAGCTGCCCATCCATGACCTTGGAATTCCCCTAATCTCTTTTAAATTAAGGAAGGTGGATTGTGACTTATTAACTTCTAAAATTGCTGCTAGGTTGGAAGATTGGATTAGCAAATTTCTCTCTTATGTCGTTAGACTCCAACTTTTAAAATCAGTAATTTTTTCCATGCAAGTATATTGGATCTCTATTTTATTGTCCCCAAGAAAGTTATTTAGAAAATAAAGCAACTTATGTGGAATTTTGTATGGAGTGGGAGACCGAAAATTGCTACAAAGGCTAAGGTGAGATGGGAGTGTATTAGCACCCCTTTGGGTGAGAGGGCTTGGTATTCTGAAATTAGAAGCTTGGCATAAGGCTACTTAGTTGAAACATATATGGCATCTTTGCAAGGGTGGTGTAGGAGGCATTTGGTTGAATTGGGTTCATGGGATTTTTTTAAAGGGTAGAAGCTTTTGGTTGGTCAAAACACCCTGGACTTGCTGTTGGGTTTGGTGAAAACTACTTAAGTTGCATGATTCATTCAATCAGTTTTTTGGATGGAAAGTGGCTAGCGGTCTTTCTATTTCTCATTAGGTTGACTTTTGGCTCCCTCAAGGACCCATAGATAGCATTTTCAAATGCAAGAGAAATTGCTTCATTGGGTCTATCTCTCAATGCTAGGGTTTGTTGCCTGATTGAAAATGATGAGTAGGTGCTTTCGAACGCCCAGTTTTGGAAAGTATGAATATTCCACCAAACTTGCTCCCCAATGTCTCCTTGGAGGACAGTTTTGTTGAAACCTTTTGTAAGTAGCGTTTTCTCCGCCAAGAGTGCCTACAAAGCTTTACATCCTCCTGGTGTTAAGGTTCCATGGTAGTGTTGTGGAGCAACAAATCTATTCACAATTGAAACAAGCTGTATGCTCTTGATACATTGAACAGTTGGGGAGTTGCTACATCCACCCCTTGCTTCTTCTGCAATACCAATTTTGAAATGCATCAGGACCTATCCTTTGAGTGTGGGTTCTCAGCTCAGCTGCTGTTTTGTCTCAAGTTATTAGGTAATTTGGGCTGCCCTTCATCTTGCATTTCGTGACAAGGAGTTTGGGATGGGCTAATACATTCCTATTCATCCCAGGTTTTGTACAAATGGAAATCAGCTTTCTCTGCTGCTGTTTATTGCATTAGTGAGCTTAAAACTCTGCCCACTCGGGGCAACACGTTCCAAGTGCTTCTTCTCTAGCAAGACTTATTTTGAATTATGTTATTGTTATAAATAAAACTATTATTTTGTTTCCTTTTATTGGTGTTTGCCAAGTGGTTTTTACCTAGTTTCGAGCATTGTACCCATCCTATCCAACACATTGTGATTGTAGATCCTTCTAGGTTAAATGAGTATATTGACTTTTGGGGGGCCTTGCTAGAGTATAAACGCTAGGACCGTGATGCCCCGCGTGGGCAGAGTTTTAAGCNTCAGCTCAGCTGCTGTTTTGTCTCAAGTTATTAGGTAATTTGGGCTGCCCTTCATCTTGCATTTCGTGACAAGGAGTTTGGGATGGGCTAATACATTCCTATTCATCCCAGGTTTTGTACAAATGGAAATCAGCTTTCTCTGCTGCTGTTTATTGCATTAGTGAGCTTAAAACTCTGCCCACTCGGGGCAACACGTTCCAAGTGCTTCTTCTCTAGCAAGACTTATTTTGAATTATGTTATTGTTATAAATAAAACTATTATTTTGTTTCCTTTTATTGGTGTTTGCCAAGTGGTTTTTACCTAGTTTCGAGCATTGTACCCATCCTATCCAACACATTGTGATTGTAGATCCTTCTAGGTTAAATGAGTATATTGACTTTTGGGGGGGGGGGGGGGGGGGGGGGGTGGGGTGTGTGGAGGAAATTATTGCAATGACATTTAAAACCTACGATACCCCCTTCCCACTCTCCCCCTTCTGTCTTGCTTCACAAGCTGCTGCTCAACGGTTGTCCAAATCTCCATTAACAAAGATGCTTGAAATTGGGCTACGGTATTTTGGGTTCATCGTGGCAACTTAGTAGTACCATAGTTAGGCCTTATTGCCTCACCACAAGAGGAAATAAAGTGAATTGTTCATGGGGCAAAAGAGCCCATTTTGCCGAAGAGGAAGTTATAGAAGTATTGAAATTTGATCAATCCAATCAAACCCTATCAGGGCTTCAAAAGTAAAGAAAGAATTTTGATTGAAGAATGAAACGGAAAATGATCAAAGTTAGTTATAAAGTTTTTTGTTATGTATTTATACAAGACTTGTATACGTGTAATATTGCCATGTATAAACTATCTAAAATATAAAATAAATAACAAAGTGTCTACTATACAGTATACATCTACATTCCTCCTCAAGTTGTAAAGCTCTTACTGGACAATTAAATCATGAAGACATGCTGCTCTCAGGGGCTTGGTCAATAAATCAACAACTTAAGTTTGGAAGGAAGTATACTCAAGATGAAGAAAACCAGATTGGACATGATCTGGAAGGAAGTAAACATTAATATCTATATGCTTCGTTTGATTGTGAAGATATGGATTGTGTGCGATCAACAATATGTAGATTTATTGTCACGAGCTATTGAGACAGGAAAAAAAACAGGAATCTACAAGTCCTGAAGAATGTAGGACATCTATGAAAGCTCTTTAGTAGTGAGAGTGGGCTTCTATATTTAGCTTCAGTAGTAGACGTAGATCTGATTGGTTGTTTCCTTGACTCTCAAGAAACCAAAGCATCACCCAACAAAACACAATAGCCAGCTAAGGAGTGACAATCATGAGTACTAAAACCTTAATTAGAATTAGAAAAGCCCTGCAATTGCAACGTGTTACGAGAAGGACAAAACAAACCAAGTGTGGCAATGTCCTTTTAAGTAACGTAACACATGAAACATAGCTTAAAGATGGGGCAAATGTGGCTTAGCTAAGTGTCGACTTAGATTATGAACTGAATAACAAATGTTTGGGCGAGTTAGAGTGGTATACAACAACTTCCCAATCAGCCAACGATAGAAAGGATGATTGGATAACTCCTCCCTTATATTAGGATCAAGAGACAACTTAGCTGGCAAAGGAGTAGGCTTCAATTTAGAATAAGTCAATCTAGCATCAATCAAGATATCCATGATAAATTTGCACTAATGTACAAGTATTACATGACCTGTTCTACACAATTCAAAGCTTAGGAAAAACTGAGCCATACCCAAATCTTTTATAGTGAATGTAACATGTAATTTCTGTTTTACTTAAGCAATAAAGTCTTCATTGAAACCAATAAGCAACATATCGACATAAAGTAGTATGAAAATTGAACCATGCAAACTGTGATGAGTGAATAAGGAGTAATCATACTTAGATTCCTTAAATCCCAAGGAAACTAGAAATTTAAAAATTTCAGGATTCTATTATTTAGATGTTTGTTTTTAACCATAAAGCGACTTCTTTAAATGATACACTTGATGAGGTTTCACTTTATCATACTTTTCGGGAGAAATCATGTAAATATCCTCATCTAAGTAGTCATGTAAAAACGTATTATTTACATCAATTTGATGCAAATTCCAACCCTTTGCAATAGCTAAAGCTAGCGATATACGAACTGAATCAAGCTTAGTAATAGGAGAGAGAGTATTGTGATAATCTTCTCCTTCAATTTGCATGAAACCTTTAGTAACCAATCTAGCTTTATACCTCTTAATTGTACCATTAGGTCTATGCTTAATTTTGAAGACTTACTACGATCCTATAGCATTCTTTCCTTTGGGAAGTGTAGTCAACTTCTGCATATCATTGCTTTCTAAAGCATATAATTCATTAAGCATAGCATTTCTTTATTCTTTTGATTGTGATGCTTCTAAATAGTTAATGTGGTTCTTGAACAAGTAACACATTTGCTAAAGAAGCTACAAACTTAGTTAGGTAAGAATATTCAATATCAAACAGTAAGTATTAAAGCAAAGGAGATTTATCAAGCTTGTGGTGAGAATCAGAAATGGATGGTGAAACTGTAGTGGTTTGATAAACAAAGTCTTGAAGCCATTTGGGTGGATGCTTCTCTCGAACAAACTTGTGCAAAGGTAAATGTGGGGACTGGGCAGGTAGTAGTGTTTTAGATGAAGAGGAAGATGGTGAAATTGATGCATCACTTGACATACTCATAAACAAATCAGTATGTTGCTGATCAAAAGGAAGAGAAGCTAAGGACTGACCATGAGAAGTAATAGGAGAAAAAGTGATAACAGAATAATTAGGCTGAACAAAGATTGGAGCCGAAGGAGACATTGTATCAAACAATATAGGAGTTTTAGAAGTATCAAACAGTTGAGATTCTGAAATGCGTGTAGAAGGAAATATGGTCTCAAAGAAAATCACATCTCTTGAGTAAAAAGTTTGTGTATGAAAAATATCATAAATTTTGTATCCTTTTTGCTCTTGTGGAAACCAAGAAAGATGCACTTAATTCCTCTAGCTTTAGTTTATCATGAGGATTAGGATGTTTAGTAACATAACATAAGCATCCCATTACTCTCAAGTTATTATAAGTAAGTGCACTTCAAAATCTCATAAGGTGTCTTCCATCCTAAAGATGCTATAGGCATTTTGTTATTCTCCCCAAAACTCCTTTGGTATATCAGCTTATATACAAAGTGCTCTTGATGTGTTTAACAAGTGTCTATGTTTTTGCTTTACTTGACCATTTTGTTGTGGAGTACATGTCATTGTTCTCTGATATACTATTCTAAGTTTATTGAACAATGATTGACACATGAATGACAAAAATTCTACTCCATTATCCGTTCTCACGAACTTTGATACTAAAGAAAAGTGATTAGAGACAAATGAGAAGTATTTAGCAAGTATAGAATGTGTTTAACTCTTGTGATGTATCAAGAAAGTCCAGGTGGATTTTCTGTAGTCATCAAGTATGGTTAAGAAATATCAAGCTCCTAAAATTGACTCTATTCTATGTGGATACCGATGTCAATGTGCAACAATTCAAAGGGAAATTTCGAAACAAAAGTACTCTCGATAAAAGGAAGCTTATGAAATTTAGCCTTGTGACAAACTTCACAAACAATGTTATTAAGATCAAAACCTTTACAACAAGGCAAGTGTTGTAGTTTCAAAACAGAGGTATGACTTAATCTTTTGTGAATCAAACGGAGAGATTTATTTCTTAGAAATTAAACATTATTATATGTTCTGAGAGAAAGAAATTGATCGGCTAAAGAAATAAGAGTACTCTTCTTGATATTTTCTGATTGAAGAACATACAACTTACATAAAGCCTTTGTAATAGCAATGTTCTTAGAAGCAATCGGGTCTTGAATCACACATGTAGTGGAATTAAAAATTACAACCATAAGATGATTTCTCACTAAGTTATTTTTTGACAATAAATTGTGTGTAAACTTAAACAAATGAAAGACATTATGAAGGACAAAATTTGGGCTAATGTTGACTGATCCGCTTATGGTTACTAACAAACTTTTTCCATCAGGTAAATTTATCTTGATTGGTTCAAACAAAATAGTGATATCATGAAAGATAGCATAAAATGATGTCATATGGTTTGTAGCTCCCGTGTCAATTATCCATTAGTTCACAATACTACTTAAAGTATTAAAAGAAAAGAAGGAATTTAAGATACTTGCATGATGAACATTGCTTCTTGATGTACTAGAATTCTACATACTGCTGTTGCATTTATTTCCCGCTATTGCACCTTGCATATTCTTAAACTTCATAAGTTTTATCATTAAACTTCATAAGTTTTATCATTTCTTTGCACGCATTCTGAAACATGTGCTTGTCTAATTTGTCAAGAAGTTCCTCATTAGACTGCACCTCTATAGAATTATCAAGCGGTGTTTTAACCATACTTTGTTTCGGATTATTCGCTGAGACTACATTAGCATATAAATTTGCACTACTTGCAGCTTTCACTTTGATCATTTTTTTGCTCTTAAACCACTTAAGATAACCTATTATCTGAAAATAATTATTAATTGAATGACCTTCCATCTTGCAATGTCTACAAAACTATCTGAGACTTGTTTTTCCTCGTATCTAATAAGTTATTTTTTCCTCCGATATTAAATGCAACGCCTTAGTGTCAATATTGAAAATAGAAGTGATTTGTCTTTAGCACTTAATTTGTTGAACTAAGTAAAATGCCTTATTAACGGATGGCATTGGATCCATGGAAAGGATCTGATCTTTAACTCTATCATATATTTCATTCAATCCCATTAAGAATTGCATCAACTTACCTTATGATTCAAACTCAGCCACTCGTTTTTGTAAGTCACAAGTATAAATAAAGATTTATTTGATCACAACTACACATAAGATATACATGTAATTGACTTAAGTCATCCCTGCATTTCTTCAATTTACTGTAATAAGCACTTACTATATTATTGTGTTGTTTACTTATCTCGTGTTGTAGTTGAAACACCAATGGATTATTAGAAACACCATACTGCTCTGTTACTTTATCTTACCGCTGCTTCGATGAATAAGTATACAGAAAACTCTAAACTATATCAGTAACCATTGAGTTTAAAATCTAGCAACGTACTATATGATCAGATCTAAGCCATCTTACTATATCAAGTAAATGATCAAGTGGTTTAAGAAGAGATCCATCTATGAATTCAATTTTTAATTTCGCTCCTAAATGTAATTTCACAAATCCACTCTAACCTAGGTAGTTAATGTCATTAAAATCAAACTTACAATCAACATATTCGGATTATTTGAGCCAGATAAGAATAAGGATCTGAAATCGAAGGATCAATCATAACACTGGAACTATTAATCAAAGAACTCATGATTGAGATATGAAGGATTGATTACCTCGACAACTTTGATACCATGTAGAGGTATTGAAATTTGATCAATCCGATTAAACCTTAGTAGAGCTTCCAAAGTAAAGAAAGAATTCTGATTGAAGAATGAAACGGAAAATGACCAAAGTTAGTTATAGAGTTGTTTATTATGTATTTATACAAGGCTTGTATACGTGTAATATTGCCATGTGTAAAACTAACTAAAATACAAAATAAATAATAAAGTGTCTACTATACAATATACATCTACTAAATTGTCTTTAGAATCTGATAACATCTTTGGGAATCCTTATAAGAGCCAAGCTAAGTGATTTTGAACGGAGTTAAAATATTGGAAAGGACAACATATCCTGGAAACTGTGGGATTTTCCTTAAGGCCATGGTCTATGAAGTACTTTGGGATTCCCTGAATCTCCTCCATGCTCACAAAGGCACTGTATAAGGACTTGGTGACAAGAATGAGTACTCTCATAAATAACTAGACTAGTAATTGTTTTTCGTTCACAAGAAGAATCCAGTTGATCAATAGTGTGTTGTTCTCCATTGAATTCTAGTGGTTTTCAGTACTAACTATGAGTATTCTTAAGGAGATGAGTGGATTTATGAATCAATTTTTGTTAAATGTTGAGGCTGAGTATTAAGGCCAGGTTCAAAGTGGCTTTAGGATGTAGTACGGCTGCAAAAGCGCATAGCATAGTAATCTTGGATGTTTTCTTAGGAGTAAGGCTTATATGAGGCACATTTGGACCCTTTTCTTTGGGAATGAAAATTCCCTTTTGGCTTAGTTGGGCTAAAGCAAAGATTTGTTAAAAAAAAGTTTCTGGCAAGCTAGTATCTTTTTAGATACTTCTTGGTATTGGAGAAAGCTATTGTGCTCTAGAGATAAAGATAAGCAATTTCTTAAATGGAAAAGTGGAAATAGAAATCTTATGTCCCTTCGGTATGACCATTGGCATCCAAAAGGTTCTGTTGTGTGGCCAAGTGAAAGAATCATCATGCTCTAGAGATAAAGCTAAGCAGTTTCTTAAATGGAAAAGTGGAAATGGAAATCGTGCGTCCCTTTGTTATGTGTATTGGAGAAAGCTATTGTGCTCTAGAGATAAAGCTAAGCAATTTCTTAAATGGAAAAATGGAAATGGAAATCATATGTCCCTTCGTTATGACCCTTGGCATCCAAAAGGTTCCCTTGTGTGGCTAAATGGTGGATAGGATGGCCCTTTGGTTCACTCTGGGACTCAATTAAGGAAGTTCTGGAACCTACTTTTTGGTCCTCTACAAGCACAGAAGATTTCTTGGTCATGAAATCAGGTCCAAATAAGCCTCTGCCAATCAAGGAGGCTTACAAAAGTTTACTTGCTTCAAGCTCCTTGGCTTCATGGCGCAATCTCATATGGAACAAGAAACACGTCCCATGCCATGCATTCACTATTTGGTGGCTAAAATCTTTATAAAGGCATTACATTTTAGATAGCTTGCAAAGCTGGAATGTAGTCTCCCAAAATGTCTGCTACAGGTGCAAATGTGAGGAAGAGTTTCTTGATTACTTATATTTCAGATGTTCCTTCCCTTGGGATGTATGGAGTAGCCTTGGACAAAGGCTGCAATGGATGTGTGAAGTGATCCATATGACTTTGGAAGTTGAATGGTTGCAAAGAAGAGATGATGTTAAATTTAACAGTATCTCCTAACTGTAACCATAAATCTGGAGTATAAGTGACAAGACATATATAAATGTTTTATTTCCTAATCTAAGTATTTTAGCATCAAGTCCATAACATACAACAAGAGAGAGTAAGATTTTGATTGAGTTCAACCGGTGACAAGTGCAAACGTATCCTAGTAATTAGCTTCACAAGTTTTTGTGAACTCCGTAGCAACCAATCTAGCATTATATAATACTGAAAATCCACTTACATGCTGGTTTGTTCTTTGAATTTGGCAAGTCTACCACGTCCCTGAGATGATTCTTCTTTAGAGCACTTGTTTTCTCTACTTTTGCAGCTTTTTATTGGGGATTACCAATGCTTCCTCAATGCTTCTAGGCAAAAAAAAGTTAATAATATTGAAAATGTTTTTGGCCACCAGAAAAAAGAAAAAATATTGAAAATGTTTTATACTTGAGAGAGAGGTTTTTATATGACAACACATTTGATATTGATGCATTGTTGAATCCCTTTATGAAGTGCTCTAGGATCTTAATCTTCAGGGTACCAATGTGGAGAACTGTTAGAAGAAGAACTAAAAGGGGAAACACAACCTAACATGCCTGGAGGACATTTGGGATGTTTAGATCGGATAGCTTGCTGGACATTTTCAATAATCTGCCTGTCTAATTTTTCTGTGACAAAACAGCACTTCAAGCTGCATAGGATGTGCATTACCCCCTAACAACCAATTTTTCACCTCCCTTTAGGAGACTTGGTATCCTTTTCATTCTGATGCACATTCATTTTTGGTTCTTAACAATCAGTTTCAATATGAACAGGTTTAGGTAACAGCTTGGAACCAGATTCTTGAGTTGTTCCACTGATCTCACCTACCTTCTTTCTTAGATTTTGAGGAAAATATGGTTATGTTTGGTTTTCAACAAAGGAAAAACCCATGCTTACCCTAATTAATATTATCAAATCTGGACCAAAGGTTGATCTGGAAAAGCAAAGGAGTTAGGGGTCAAGAGGTCAATGGGGGGGCCAATCTGGATTAATAACTTTATTAAAGAATTATCTCTATCGTAAGTGTATGATGAAAATGTGAAATTCTACTAGGTAAGTACCAGTGAAGGTCAACTACAAATAACTTCGATGTTAGTTTTATTGAATATTCTCATAATTTTGAACCTCAAATGCACTAATTTTTGGAATGATCTTCTGCTGTTTCATAATTTTTGAACCCAAATGCACTGGTCTTCAAATATTACTTTAAAAGATATGGCAATAATACAGCTTTCCAAAATAAAAAAGAATTGAGGAGAAAACCTAAAGAAAGTTAATCTCTAATTGAATTCTACCAACTTTGCTAGAAAATTATTGCATAGGTGAAAGTTAAGAACATCTGTGTTAGGTGATATTCACATGAATATTTATAATGCCCTTTTTGGCTATTGAGTCCAAATGATCCTCTCTTCGGTGAAGGAGGTGCTCCATTCAAGGTGCCCTCCTAATGTGTGGATACTCTTCTTTATTATTGATTGGGCTAATGGTTTCAATGTCAAAAGCACCTCAACAACATTTGCACCTTGATGCTAACCAAATTGACTCTATTACATATTGAGTGTGTTTGGAGTTCATTAGACACTCTTAGCAGCTCTGTGCTAGCAACCAGTGTTCATCATTGGTGAATATGACTATTGGTACAATCTATTAGTTGAGATCTGTTGATTATCCATGATGTCATTTTCTAAGAATGTTATAGAATGGAGAATTTGGTTTTTTGATTGGAGTAAATACGAAGAACATAAAATATTTTGGGCAAAAGTACGTAAGGGACCTCAACCTGATTCTATATCATACTTTTAGATTGCATTATGGTCATGTACCTCTGGTGGCATTTAGCTAGACATAGAAGAAGTAAATGCTGCAATCAAGCATTCTATCTGACTCCAAGCATCTTAGATTTGGCCTCCCTGTGGTCCCTAATGTTGATGGGGTGCTTAATGTTCTTGCCTTATTTTTTTTTTATTATTATTATGTTTTTTGTTGATATCATTGATCTCAGCACTTACCAAAAGTTTATAGAAAAATTAGTAGACTATGCACACATAACGTGTGCAAAAAATATTATGAAACAAGTCCCACATGAACTTTAATTTAAAATCAATATGAATATATAAATACATACTATATACCTATAATGAAAAATGTTATAAAAATTGGTTTTAGCATATTTATTCAGTTGATATTTCAAATTATAAACCAACCTATTGCATTTTCAATAAAGGACACATTTAGGAAACAATAATATTTCTTCAACTATCGGATGCATGACATTTTTCACATTGCCGTAGGTTTTCTGTCAAGTTTATGTAGGAAGAGTGAAAGTTATTTAGCATATAGGTTAAATTTTAAATAAGACTAAAACCAACTCCAAATTTTTATATTCCATATATAATTAATATATATATTTATTTTAATATATCATGCATAATAATCTTTTACAGGGATTGTGACACCAAGAGGGTCCAATCCCTTTAATATAATTAAGCTTATTTATTTTTCTCTCTAAAATGCTGATTCATTTTGAAATTGACTGGTTGACGACACTGGTGTCATAGGATTGAAAATAGGCTTTTGCGTTTGGTCTATTAACTAAAATGTCTGACATGGATCTTGTTCTAGGAATTTTCTGTCCTTGCTTTCCTTTAGTGACTTAGGCTCTAGGCTCCTTAGAGAGAGCATGACAATCTTTGGATAAACCAAATTTTGGATTGAATCCGAACTAAACTTCATTAAAGGAGCCGAAGCTTTATTTGTTTCAGGATCACAACAGTTGTGGGGTTGCATAACTGCTACTCCCCAAACTCCACAGTGTTAGCACTCTTATATGACCTATCCCACTATTGAACTTGACCTGGCACAGTAACTGCTACATGACACCTACCCCAGCATATTAACAGAAAACAGAAGACACATACTAACAAAAGGTGTAAAACAACATACATTGACCAAGACCACAAAACATGAAACGACAAAATGAAATAAGAGACTTTGGGAGCTCCTTTTTTTCTTGTGCGTATAAACTTGTTTAAAAGGAACTGCATGACATGGTGAGCATGAGCTTTTCTCATGGGCAACACTACTCCTTTAAGAGCATGCATGACCTCATGCACTAATGTGGGGTGTATCTTTTTTCAATCATTTTGGCATTTTCCCAAGAAGCTCCAGCTGGAGAAAATCCTTCTGAGTGCACTAGGATGTCAGGCTGCTTTTTCTCTTGCGGGTCTCCAATAGAGCTTTTGGTGTGGGAATGATTTTTCCTTGCTGCACTGCAGGAAGCACAGGTGGCGTTTTCCACCTCTCCTTTAAATTTTTTTAGGCAAGACAAGGAAAACATGGTGTGTTTTGGTGTGTATGGGTAGCTGAAGATGATATGCCATGCTTCCCACTGTGGCTTCTGCTTGGAATTTTTCATAGAATTTAGGTGCCAATTTTTGGTTTCTCCTTTTGGCTATGGTTGCCTGCCTATAATGTTGTAATTTAAGCAACACCAAGTCCCCTAGTTGAAAGTGCATGTCCCTCTGCTTCCCATCATACTTAGCTTTCATTGTGGCTGTAGCTTGCATTAGCTGCTATCTTAATTCTTTCCACATCTAGGTCTCTGTCATGTAAGGCTTATTCCACTGCTTCCAATTTAGCGATGCCCGGGCAATATGATGGAAGACTAGGTGGGGGTTGCCCATAAATGTCCTCAAAGGGTGTGGACTTAAGTGAGATTTGGTACCCCTCATTATAATAAAATGCGGCCCAAGGGATCTATTCCGCCCATTTCTTTGACTAGTCCCTAGTAAAACACCTCAAAAATATTTTTTTACAGTTTGATTAACCATATCTGTTTGGCTATCATTTTGAGGATGAGCTGAAGAAAAAGCCAATTGGGTGCCATATTTAGGCAATTCTCTGCAAAAGGCACTTGTAAAGGTAACATCTCTATTAGTTGTTATTGGCTCTGGAAGCCCATGTAACTTATAAATATTATCAGAAAATTGGCTGCTTTGACAGCTGTATAGGGTTGGCACATTGGCATGAAACGGGCAAATATTTTGAGAACCTATCTACGACCACCAGCAAGACCAGTTTCTCATGTCAGGAGGGATGTCCCTTCATAAAATCCATAGAACGGCCAGACCGAATTTGCATAGGTATTGAAAGCGGTTAGAGCGACCCACTGGCTGTAAATTCTGCACTTTACTGCATTGACAGGTTTTACATGCCTTTACAAAAGCTTTTACTTGTTCCCTTGTGGAAATCCCTCATAATTTGATAGAGCATCTTCTCATAACCTTCATGAAATAGGGCGTGGAGAGCCTCTCTGTGGAACATAGTTTAGATTCTGAATCCATGTACACTTAGCTATGGTACAATGAGTCTGTCTTTGAGGGACCATTCCTTCCCTAAATCTCCTCTTTCCACACTTGCTGCCAGTTTTGAAACCACGATACCCTTTTCAGTCCATCCTCCTTGAGTTGATCCTCTCTGTTAGCCTACCAGCCTCACTAGATTCCTCTAGCTCCTTTTTTTTTTTCAAAATCTTTTCTGACTGAAACTTCCCAGGAAAGCTGTTGTGACATTTCCTCTCCTTGTGCATGATCATTTTGTGCGTAGTTGTAAAAGCTTCAAACTGCTATTGAAGTTGTCTAGTTTCCTCTTAAAGGCCTGGCTCTGATATCAAGTTGTTGCAAGATGATGAAAAGGCCTTTGTGTTTGGTCTAATAACTGAAATGTCTGCTTCGAATCTTGTTCTAGGGGATTCATCCTTACTTTCCTACGATGACCTAGGTTTTGGACTCAGTAGAGGGAACCTGGGTGATCTTTGGATAAACCATATTTTGGGTGAAATCTGAAGTGAACTTCATTAAGGGAGCCAAAGCTCTATTTGTTGCAGGATCGCAGCAATTGTGGGGTTGCATAACTGCTACTCTCTGGCCTTTATAGTATTAGCACCCATATATCTACGTGACCTATCCCACTACTGAACATGACTTAGGATAGTAACTGCTACATGACACCTACCCCAACATAACAACACAACACAGAAAAAACATTATAACAGAAGACATAAAACAACATTGACCATGACCACATACAAAACAAGAAACGACAGAATGAAATAAAGGACTTCAGGAGGTCCTTTTTTTCCTTGTGTGTATAAACTCATTCAGAAGGAACGACTCCATAATATGGTGAGTGTGAGTTTGTCTCGTATAAGAATTGGCAATTATCAACTTGATGGTTGTGGTTTTCTTTTGGTCTGCAATTGTCAGTTAGATCATGTTAAAGAATTGGTGGTGATGATTAAATTTGGATCTTTGTCAACTGTACTTGTAAATGTGGAGTGAGTTGGGTGTGTAAAACAACTAGGATGAATGAATTAAGCAACAAATGATACCTGATCGGTGGATGAACAAATTGGAAGAAAATCACCAATTTTGGTACTCCCAACTTGGGTTCGGATTCTTGCTCTCCAACAGAATTTTCCTGAGCAAGTTCCCTATTGTCCAGCAAGCTTCATTCAACAGTGTTCCTAACTACTTTTCCCACCTCCTTTCTTCTGTTTTATTTTCCGTATTCCAACTACTTACTGCAATTACTATTTTGCCCTCCACTTATTGCACAATTACAGGATTACCCCTGCTACAACACATCCATACATACACTACAACATACAGCAGCAGCATACAACATACAACACATAACAGCACACCACCGAACCGTTAACACAATACAAACACAAAGCAACACTTGAACACACCACCAGACGCCCTCACATACAAACACAACTACTATACACACAAGCACTACTACTACTACTACTTCTACTTGATATGTCTAGTATATACCTAAGCCAAAGGATTTATGAACCCTTGGATATGTTGCAGTTTGTTTGTTTAAAAGTGGAAGGTAGTATCTCCTTTAGTTCATCGAGTGGTATGAGTTTGGATCATGATCCAAATTTAGCCTATCTTTAGCCTATAAATTTACTTGATCGAGTTAGCTAATTAGTCTGATCTCTTTCCTGAGTAGCGGACATTGACAAACTTGGTAATGGCTTTGCTTGGTGGGAAAGGTATTATCGCCCCTTCTAATTATAGTGATGGTGGACAATGGCTGTTGTCACAACTACAAACATTATGAATTTTCTCCGTCATTTTTAATTACCATGGTACTAAGAAAGAGTTTGATTATTTTTTTTACTCATTTAAATAAAATTCACGTTATCGATACTTTTGAACACACATATCCAAGTGTATTTGTCATGTATAGTGTGGGTTACTTAATTAGGTGAAGTGACATGAGGTATTTGGTGACTCATTGGAAAAACAAAAAAAAAAAAAAAGAAGGAATAAAGTACATTAGCAGCATGGTTGTCCAACTGAAATTTAAAATGGCAAATCAGACGTGAATGCTGGATAGAATGGAATCGGAAGTGTCCTTTTCTCAGTTCTTCCAACTTAATCTTTGAGCTCAAAATTTATCGCTGAACTGTTGAATATTGATGCCAACTGCTTAACTTGATGGTGTAAATAAAGAATCCTGATTGTTAACTTTGTTTTTGACTTTACTTGATTACAGATCATGAGCGAAATGTCCCCTATGCAACGAAAGAACATTTTATTCTTCTGGACATCTGTGAAGTATCTACCTGTAGAGGGCTTTCGTGGTTTGGCATCTCGACTTCATATTTACAAGTCCTCGGAGTCCTCTTGTCGCCTTCCATCATCTCATACATGCTTTTACCGACTGTGCTTCCCACCCTATCCCTCCATGTCCATCATGCGGGATCGTCTGCACCTAGTCTCTCAGGAACATGTAGGCAGCAGTTTTGGTACCTGGTGACTTTTGGGTTTAATGAGTTGGCTAGGAACAAATTTTAACTGCACATAGAAAATCCAGTCTTTTTTGTACAAAGTATAGGCACCCTTATCAAGTGTTCGTGATTATAGACAACAATGGAGTCCACCCTAGAAATTGCCATCTCTCTATATGGCTAGGATCATTCTGTCATGCTTTTCTTTCTTTATTTGGCCGTTAAATCTGTTTAGATATGTATAAATAAATGCCTGGATGTACCCAAAAAAAAAAAAAAAAAAAAAGAGAAAAAATCGAAAAGAACTAAGAACGACGTCCTTCCCTTCCTGTGAATTGCTGTTGCATGGAGAAGGCGATTATTTTGAAAGGCATGTAATTAGATAGACCCCTAACATTGCAAGTTCATGGAAATGTTTAAACATCATTGTCTTTGCATCTATGCTGTGCTGTTCTCACTTGAAGATTATGAATATGTCATACTCATATCAAAGGATGTGCAAGTGATATAATATGTATAGCTAATCTTGACAATGTTTCCTTGTCTTCAAAGTTCTAAACGGTGCTCTCCTCTCTGATCGAATATTGTTATCTATAGTGGTGGTGGGGGGGTACCATTTGAAGACTTAGAAACTTGATCCATGAGATCTAATTGTTTCTTTCGGTTAGCTTTATCAGTGGATGCTCAATTAGTTGGGTTGATCAGTCTCTTTGTTTGTTGCGTTTCTTTTTCTAGGTTTAATCTCCTTTATATTTGAAAGCAATGGTGACGGGTTGTTCTTTTTTAAGGTTTAGATGTTGCTTTAGTCGATTCCCGAGTTTTCCTTATTCAACGTCATCATCATATTTTTCCAAGACTCCTTGTGTTCCCTCCTTTTATCGCGATGTGACTTTGATGCGGCTTTACCTTATGTGCATATGGAAAAACCCAAAAGGTGCTTCTACAATTGTCATAAAAAGAATGGCAGTTTGTTTTCCCGTAATCTGGGTCTGCTGTCCCTTAATTGATGCCCCTTTGGTATTATTATAGCTTTATCGCGAGTACTATGCCATGGAGAGATTTTTTTTTTTTTTTTTTTATAATTATGATCGACTGGGACAGCAAAATATGGATAGATATGAAGCGTTATTTTTACGATACAAGTTCAAGCATATGGTACTTCTCCATGGTCATCCCTTCTGTTACCGTGGGTTTTTCAATGCTCAAAAAGTGGCAACTAAGACCTAGTTAATCATACAACATGCAATTTAGGAGGAATGATGTCCGTTTTAATGCTTTTTTTCTTTTTTAATCTAATATTTCGAGCTTCTGTCATTTTATTTGAGCATTTTAACACACTGTTTGGATTGGTAGAAATCGGATGAAATTAATTGAAAAGAGTAAAAAATTTGCATTTGATAATTTAGAATAGAAGTGAAAATCCAAGAAAACGAATGGAAAATAGTGAAAAGTATTTCTTCAATGATGTCGATGAACTTTATTTAAAATGTAACTAGCGTAGAGGGAAAGACGTGAAGGAGTTTTCAAAGCGTGCACTTGTTTCTATTTTTCTATTTAAAACCAAAATTTCTTTTTCACATATCATATGTTGTTACATTTTTTATCGGTCCACAATTCGATTAAAATGACAAGTGTGGGCTTGCATAAGATTTAATTAAGTGATTGATTTATTTATAGATTAATCAATTATAATTTTGTTAACCTGAATAAAAAAAAAAAAAAAAAGCTAAAAAGGAATAGCTGGGATGATCCGGTGTTCTTCTACGTCTAGAAAGTTCCAGTTCACGACGGCAAAAGTACCTCAATGGGAAAGGAATGTTATTTTCTCGTCGCTCTTAAAATTTCCTATTGCCGTCTAACTCTAACTAACTCGATGGTTTATTGCCATCTATATATACATACATATGTACATATATATATTACAATTAATACAAATATACATGTAATATTAATGATACAATACTTGAGTTATTTGAAAAATATTTAATTAAAAGTCATGGATCGGTTAGCTATTGCCGTGTCGCTTTTTAATGGAAAACGAAATGACCGTTAAAATTATTCGATCAATTCGTATGTTAAAACTGTTTCTTTTTTAAATCGAACATGTCTTCTTAATATATGATGCAATGGTCGTAACGAAAAAACTTCTTAGGGCCTATTTAAAAAGTTGGAAGACTTGAAATAGAATAAACTGAAGTTCCGTTCCACGACTTAAAACACAAAATCCGTTGCCTATTGGAGAAAAAAGAAGGGTTCATGAATCCTTCTTTACATTTGTCAAATTATGATCTAAAAGCTTTAACAATTTGCTGAAATAAAAGTAGTAGTATGGAGTTAAGTTATATAGTAAGATGATGTACCGAATAACAAAGTTCGTGGTTTATGGGGCTAGCTATCGAGTAATACTCTTCTTATGTTGCTCATCGATCAAGACGTTACAGAGTGAATTTTATATTAAAAAAGAAAAAGAAAAAAGAAAAAACGCTTCAATTATTGATGTCCAAAGTATCAACAAATGCAATTTCGGAACTCAAGTGAATAAGGTTTGTTCTGGAGTTTGCATTTAATAGGAAGACGAGGAAATTTATGTGCTTCTCTTTTGATTTTAGAAAATCATCATCATCATCATCATCATGCAAAAACTTAATCTTTTGCAGCAAGCCAATTTGCATGAGATCACATAAGAATCTATAATAAATAAATATGAAATTATTTTTATTAGATATCATAATTCATATCATCACACCATAGCAATTAGCAAAACCCCATCAACCCTCTTGGTACCAACATTAACATCCCCCATTCCAATCATCCCCCAAACATCTATCTTCAAATTGTTTTGGCACAAATCCTAGTCATACTTTAAGGATGTTCAAATTGGCCCAAGTTGGCAATGTAATTTTGCTCATTCTAGACATCAAAAACCCACATCAAAAACATCCTCTAATGACAACATACCCCAACCAAAACTAGACTCTCTGAAATAAATAACCATACCAAGGATATAAACCCAACCCATGAACCACATATATCTATTCATTCCTCTGCCTTCTCAGGAGCTTCCTCAGCCTTCTTTTCCTCAACAGGAGCTGGAGCTGCCTCTTCCACCGCTGGTGCAGCTGGTGTTTCAATTTCTGCCACGGTTTCTTTGGCCTTGGCCTCCTCAACAATGGGTTCCGCTTCGGGCTTCGCTTCAGCTTCAGGTTCTGGCTTCACCTCTTGAGTTTCCTTTTGCTTTGTTTCTTCTGCCGCTGGCTCTTTGGCTTCAACCTTGGTTTCCTCGATTGCTATTTCCTTTGTTTCGACCTCGACCTCGGCTGCTGGTGCTTCGGCTTCTGCAGGGGCAGATTCCTCAGCTGCTGGTGCTTCCGTTGGCGTTGTCTCCTCCTTAGGTGCTTCACTCACGGGCTCTGCTGGTGGTGGTTCCACAGCTACCTCTATGGTGACAGTCTCCTCGGGTTTTGTCACCTCTGGTGCCTCAGTTTCTGGCACTGTGGTGGCAGGGGCTTCAACCTACAGATTATACAACTCTCAACTCATACTCAAAACACAAGTTTCTACTAAGAAAAATAAAACCGACCTCCTCATAACTTGTTTTATGTGCTTTTTTCAGCAATTATCACTTAAGCTCCCAAAACCTTGCTATAAGATCCATAAATAGCGAAGTTTTTGGGGGGTTTTAGTGATAGTTGAATGAGTAAGCATATATATATAAGTTGGAGAGATAAAAGGCACGTTGCACCTGATCGATAGTTTGGAGGAGTTTCTTTTACAGTTTACCTTAACTAAAATATACCAACAGGAATAAAGAAGTAGATGCAAGATCAACCATAGGATGATGTGATCTCTAAACAAAGCATCAAACGATTCGATCGATCTAGCACAAGAGATGAAATCCTAGACGTAAAAGCTAAAACAGATCGTGATCCATATCGGTCTGCTAATCAAGATATTAAAAGAACTCCATGAAGACATGATCCGGATCGATTCTTTGTGTTAAGCTACTATGGCTGATGGCTTGATCTATTAACACAAGATCGAAACCATTCAAGTCCATTAAGTAACTAAAATGTCTGAAAGATGATCAGTCATAACTCATAGGTGTTATGATTGATCATGTAGGTGATTTCTTAGCAGATCATGCAAAGGAACAACAAAAGCATATCTATTCAAATGCATTCTTAACAATAGTTTGAATTTTTATCGATCTTGTTCTCGATGTATAATTCGAACAAGAACATTTCCTACAAAAAAAACATTTAGTAGAAACACGATACAAATGACAAGAAGAAGCTCATATATCTTGATATATACAAATTGCAAACTAATGAACCACAAGTTTATATCATATATCTAACCCATCATGTTGATCTATATATATATATATATATATAGGAAAAGGAGAGCTGAAAACAAGAGTACCTCGACGCTGGCCATGGGGGAATGAATCAAACAAACTGAAGCTGTGAAGAGAAATTTGGAAGATGGTGTGAGCTGAGAGTGAGTAGAGCTAGTGAAGAGAGACACTTGTTAGTGAAGAGTATGATGAGCTTGAGGGTCTATTATATAGTGGTGCAAAAATCCCATTTTTTCCAATAAATTAAGTGGAGAGAGAGAGAGATAAGAATCTTGGCAAATTGATACATCATGTTACTGACATCAATTAATGGACATTTGAGCATGTCTAGTTGTAATTGTCTTCCTTTTTTCACCTAAAGTATTGTGTGATAAGGTTTTTTATTACTATGGGACATTATTGATGTGGAAATTGCCATATGGTGAAGCCCATTTCCTCATATCAACATCATATCCCTTTAAGTGTATTTTATTTTATTTTATTTTTTTCCCCTTTTACATGGGTGGAATTCTGTGTGTTTTGTGCAATAGAGCTATTAAGGCTTGATTGTCGTGCTTTCATGTTCTAGGATTTCTATTTGCTATACCATTGTTATGATATTTTTCTTTTCTCGAGGGTAAATTACAATTTGACCACTTAAATTTTATTTGAGAAGTCGTGTAACGTTGAGAGAACTGTTTAAATTGTTGGGGTTCTTAATCATTTGTAGATTTTATACTCGAAGAACAAATGGTGGAATTTTTTAATTTATTTTTTCGAAGCCCCTTTTTTTTTTTTTTTTTTAAACCTATCTCAGTCTTGTCCATTGAGTACAATTTCTATTTTTACAATGGTACCATGTTTTGAGCTTGAATACGAAAAAATAGAACAACGACATTTGTTAAAATATATGATCATGAGAATAGGGAAAAGAAAAAATTGTAAACAAGGATGACTTAATATACTACGTTGATTTAATAGGATAAGAAATGTAATTGAAAGAATTAAAATTTTCAGACTGGACGCTAATTTAATAAAAATTTATACTCTTATCATCTTAAAAAGGTTGAGCTATTACACATAGGAACCACATATTATTTGAAAATATCTTTCTTGGTGATATTAAGGAAAAAGGACAACTAACCTATATTATTAAATTAAAGTTCCTTATCAAACTCAATACGGTATGTATATATATATATTTTTTCATATATTCTTAGGTAATTACGGATACATAAGGATTATAGGAAGTAATGGATTTAGTTTGTAGATTCTTTTTAACTAAACTTTCGAATAATATGTTATCATACAGATATTCAACTTTTTAAGTTTTATACTTTTGATTGCGTATATTGCGAATGTGTGTTCTCCCGATTGATAAAGTATAAAAATATTCTTACAGTTTAATCTATACGTTCTAATTTGGAAAAACATTGCGAGCATCGGGGAGATTAACTTATAATGTTCAAAATGTCTTCTAGCTTTATCTTTCTTTATTTATTTTTTAATTCTCTCTTATGTTTTCTTGAGCAAAAGGAAAAACAAATATTGTTTCAAATATCTAATTTAAAACAACTCTTTTTGGAAATATTAATGAGACCATCCAAAACGATTCTTAAAGAATTAAGAATGTAGATCCTTTCATCCTTCTATACTCCTTTCTTTCTTTCTTTTTTTTTTTTTTTTAGGTTAATATCACGGTATATACTTATACATTACAATTTTTTTCAATTTACACCTAAACATTTGAGTTGTCTTAATATACACTTAATCAAAGTTTGAGATATCATTATATGCACTTATATTATTTCAAGTTAACTCTGTTAGCTAAATCAACATAATCATCCAATCACTATATGACATTTGTTATTTTTATTTTAAATGTCCTAATTATACTTTCTTCCTTCCAAGTCAACCATCCAGTGCAAAATTGGTGCAGATCAGGATTGGGTACGAGTACTCCAACAAGTCATAACACTTAACAGCAATAGCCACATGAGCTCTTCAAGATGGCCTCTTGCGTGTTTTTTCAATGGGAAGTTTGAGATTCATGACATTTTTATTAGTAAAACGAAGGTTGGTCATGATGCCTGGGTTTCTTATGGTGGTTTCAAAGTATGGTAGGCGGCGATAGTTGATGATACGATCATGTGTAGCTCTATGGTGTGTATGTGATGATCATATAGGTGTTGTGTATGTTTGTTGTTGTATCTACTATGTAGTTTGGGCCGAGAGAGAGGGGAGTCAATGGGGGCTAATGTGTGTTTGTGCTTGTGGTAGAGAAAGAGAGTAGTCAACGGAGGAGTTGCTATTGGTTGTTGGGAGAGAGAGAGAGAGAGAGTTAGGGTGCAGTGTGTAAGTGTAGGTCTCTTAGGGTGGTTCTGTGCATATTGGTTCATTGGTGAGTAGTGTTTGTACTCGCTATCATAGGTTATGGTGGTGGAGGGGTGTTGGCTATGTGGAGTTGCGGTTGTTAGTGGTTGGAGTTGCTGAGGGTCAGGCATTGAAGGTTCATGAGTGGAGAGAAGGGTTGCAGTGGTTAGGGCTATCTAGGTTTGCACTCTTTTGAATGTTCTTTTTTGTTTTTCCTCTAATAATTTCATTGACATAGATGATTGATTGTAAATATTAATATTTCACAAGTCATTCAATTATTGGCTTACACTACTTACTTGACTAATGGTGTTAGGAAAGTTAATGAAGATGTATATTAAAACATATAAAACTTCAATCAAGTGTATTAAAATTAGTGGAAAGTTTGAGTGTACGGTTGAAAAAAATAACAAAGTTCAAGTATAACTGGTGACATTGCCCCTCTTTTTTTTTCAATGAAATGTGTAATGTGAATCAAGGAAGAATTAATATGAGATGATAATTTTGTTATGAATCTGTTATTTTATTTTATGTTATTTATATTATGTATAATTTCATCACTATATAGATTTATTTTTCTATTACTATGATTTGATTAGATTTGATTTCTTATTTTTATGATAACAAATTTATCATTTCTTTTTATTATTAGAGTATTTATTCGGTAGTCGTTAGATTAAGTCATGATCGAAAGGCTTATATTTGTCTTTATTTGTATAAATATTCTTCTTTGTTAAGGCTTTAACGTTGATAGGAGATATTTGATAAATAAAATATACTCTTAGAAATTTTTCTAATACCTATTGCTTTTCTTTGATGGTGTGATTTCACCACAATCACAAGTATGATGTGATATTATACTTATCCTAAAAATAATTGATTGTTATGAACTTACCATGTATTTTGATGCCGTACTAATAAATCAAATTTAGTGGTGTGATACCACTAAATATCTCTCCTGGTTTATTAATTCTTTCTTTTTTAAAAAAAAAAAAAAAAAAAAAAGAAGAGAGAAAAAGATATATTGTATTTTGTTTTTGGTGATTCCTTATTATTTTTTGTATAAATTTTGTTTAGGCTAAGTTTTCTTTCCATTTGATTTTGTATATTTCTATACATTTGTTTCCACTAATCTTATATCAGTGTATAATGAATATTAAAAATACCAACACACCTAATTTTTAAACTCTTAACTAGCATCCGATCCTATCGATATAATTTATACCACATAGTACAATAGTATTAGTATATTAAAACAGAGAGATGGGACAACTTAGTCTTGAGACAATAGTACATATTATAAATCGAAAACTTGATATGTGTGCGGCTTCAAATTTATTCCGACGTAATCAAACACAAATTACGACAGAAGCAATACATTAAAATCCGCATCTCTGTCCCGATTCCTTTTTTTTTCGAGAGAATAAGAACAAAACATGTACTTGCAATGCAAACAACAGTGAAAATCTATGCTTCAACAATATTAGCACAGTCAATTCTCGCATGGGTTGTCGTTTGATACGTATTTTAATTAGTATCGTAATTTTCGGGGATGATAGCAAATGCTCATTAGGTATGGGTGCAGATAGATCTCATGAGGCTTTCACCTTGCAATATTAATCCACAAAGGTTGCTAAAATTTTAAAAAAATTGGATCTAGCAATAGTTTGGGATTTGGAAAGGGATCGAATCTGCCCAATTATTTATGAGATATATATGCAGTTTGCTTACTATAGCTTATCTTTTATTTATATTTGTAGTTTCAGAAGCTTTTATTCAAGAGATGCATCCTTTTAATGTAGATGATGCTACCTATAAAGTAATATAAATAACAATTATAATTCTTTCTAAATAACACATTATTTCATGGAAAAATATCATTTATAAATCTGTATTGCTTTTAATATATTAGTGACATATTTGTTGTGATAATCTTTCAAATAATTTTTTTTTTTTTTTTTTACCAAAAACTACAAATCAAGAGTCGTGTATAGCACTGGTGCTTACCTAATTTCTTACAAGTTTGGATAATTTTCCAAATTTCTAGGCCAGAAATACAAGTGAATTATCCAAACTTTGCCCAAAGTGCTATGCGGTTCCTATCCTAACTCAAAAACATGGTTCAATGTTGATTTTTGAATTATGTAAAATCTACAATTGACAACTAGTAGTGAAAAGAGTTAATGCACATTTAAATATTGCATATGCATACAATGATGGTAGGTAAAAAAGGTTCACATCACATCTTCATTGCGGTCACCTCGCATTGTTGCATGCAAGTATAGGTGGATAATTCTTTTTCCTTCAAAAATTAAGCAACTAGGGTTTCTGCCCCCACCTCGTGTCAGGTGCTTACTGGATGATCTGCACAAATTATGTGTCAAATTGAAATTTCACTATGCTAGTCTTCTGGCAGTAAAACACCACCCCCTCCCCTTTTTTTTTCACCCCTCTCGATTTGAATATTATTGTAATAATTTTAAGAGTTCAAGGTTACTAGTAACTTTTGATATATGGCTTATAGACAATCTTGGAAAATGCTATTGCAAAATTTGGGAAAAAAAGCTTTTCATTTTTAAAAGCAAAAATGGGTTTCTTTAACTTTTATTTATTATCATTTTCTGTGATTGTTAACAACAATCACTAATCGGCCACCAGTATTGCTTTAATTTCCATGATGGTTGATCATTAAAAATCATTAGTAATGCACCGTAATACTATTTGATAATTGCAAAATTTTGATCATAACAAATACAAGAAAAATTAACAAATTTATCCTTAAATTAAAAAAAAAAAAAAAAAAAAGCAGGCAGAAACCACGTTACAATATTAATAGTATGGGCAAATTTTTTTTATTTTCAATATTATGTAGGTGATCAAAACCATCTTCATGGCAGGATTAGACCGAAAAAGATCGAATTGGCTAGATAAACCGAATTTAAATTGTGCATAAGAAATGAAAAATTTGGAGAAACACTATTTGGTAGTAAGGTCAAAAAGTGTTAATAATCTTAATAGGGATATGAGTTTCACTTTTCTTGTGCAAAATCACTGAAGATACAAGCAATGTGTGTGGACTGAGACAAACAAATGCCAACAAGGGCAAAAGGGCGGTGCCCATGTTGGTACCTCATCAACCACTGCGATCATTACACCTTTCGAAAAACATAATCCCCACAATTGGGTCCATAATTTAGAATTTTTCAGTCTCATATATATACAAACATATAATAATTTACATAGATGAGCTATTATTATATATATTATTTATCTATAGAAAAAAAGAAGCTATCCTTTACTTTTGAAATATGCATGAATACAAATTTGATCTCGAATTTCTGATGAATAGGCAATTGACTGATAATTCTTTTAAAAAAAAAAAAAGTTGCGATTTAACCGAATTTGTTTGTGCAAATTGAACTTATATGCAACTTCTAGGTAAAGAGATATTAGAATTAAAAAATACTCATGTAAATTTTAGCACGTTGTTGAATAACACTTAGTGAAAACAGATTATTGAGTAAATTGAAAGTATTATAATTTATACGATGAAAATATATACAAAAATGTATATATATAAGGTTATTCGTTCTTCAATAAGAACATATAATTTATAAGAGTTAATTTTAATAAAAATTTCAATATGGAAACGATGGAGTAAATGATCCCATCACCGGATTGGGAAAAGGCCCTGTTGTTAATCCAATTGCCATGTAATCTTTTACATCTTTTTCCTTCCCAAGATTCATTCCATTGGACACCAATTAGTTTCGATAGCTTTGACAACCGACCTTGCTAAAAATGAAGTGTAGGGAGGGGGTCCAGCATATATAAGATGCTTTCCAGGTAGGACACTCGTGACAAGTGGACCCACCATTGCATTGGAGACGTCTGATTTCGCCACGCCAGACCAGTGTCATCGCCTTAATCATGTCGCCATAGACGTTAGAATCCAACCTTTGCATGGCCGGTTTGGAATTACCTTACCTTTGCATGTAAATGCCATCGTATCATAGTACATGAAAAGAAATACAACAGCAGCTACATCATATGTACTTTTCTTTTCCTTCCTATTATTATTTATTGTTAAACTGTAGATTCAAAGGACAATGAATCACGATGACGTTGATTTTAGTGTGAAATTTTCTATAGGATTATAGAAAGAAACGATCTAAAACGGCACTCTCTTTTTCAAATTCCTATGTATATGGGCGTAAATAGGAGGATATTGCAATGTAAATAATATAGCACATGAAATACAATATGATATAATTTATTTTTGGTTTATTGGATTTATGTCCTTTCAAAAGATAAAAGATTATTTATTTATTTGGGTAGGGGAAATTCTCCAGAAGATTTTCGATTTGCTTTGCACCTTACCTACTGTAAGCTACTATATTTTAAAGGCTATTAAGGGATTTTTTATCCATTAATATGCCAATTATGCATAGTATTTCATCTAGCTTAATCCTTTTAAATTATATGAATTAAATATTGATTATAAATTATCACATTTTAAAGACGTAAACTAAGAAAAATGAAGAGAAATTAAATTTGAGATGATCAATTTCATAACTAAAAACGTGAACATTCATTAAGTATGTTGTTGTAATAGGCATATTGGAAAATTTTACTGTATAATATAATACCCATGTAAAAGAAGCTGTCAATGACCTCAAGGAAACTATTGATAGATTTTGTGAAAAATTATCGATAACCTTATTGTTATTGTCGATATTTTTGTTTTTATTATTTACAAGCATGATTTACTGAATGCAAAAGTAATCATACTAATAATAGTATCGTAGATGTATATTTTTTAGTTTAAGCTGGACTCGAAATGTATTTAGTAAGATTAAGTTTGAATTTGATTTGATTAAACACCTATACTCGTTTGATCTAGAATATAAAATATATATATATATATTATAATATATAAATGATGTTCATGTCTAAAGTTTGAGCAATACTAAAATTTTAAGTTAAGCCCGGTTAGCCTTATTAACTCATCAAATCAGGGTTTGACTTGAGTTTGATTCACTTGTGGTCAAAGGGGACAACTATTGTCAAACAAATACTTCGTAGTTCCAGTCGATCATTTTTGGTAGGAGGAATAAATACATGTGGAACTTCATACGGTAAGAAAGTATCATAGCCTTCTCTAAATATTTGTCGATGTAAAAGAAATGTGCCTAACGCTGTAGTTGGAGGGTTGGGTGATATTTGTTGTACATGGAACTACATATTAATAGTGACAACTGTAAGAAGACAAAAATCAACACATCAACTTTAAAGGACGTAACGTTACTCCTTAAATGGTTTGAGTGCCTGCGCACGGAATGTGTTCTCCAACCAACTTCTAACGTATGTTTTAAGGATCATAGCCCACGCTATGGTGAAAGACCTTTCTTTTGTTACCATAAGTTACTACTAAAAAGAAAAAAAAAAAGCTATTAATAATAACCGTGAACTATTAAGATTACTATGTTGATAGATTGTAATTTTGAAGATTTGATAATAACAAACATAAGAGAAAAAAGATTGGAAATTGTATTTTATGAGACGAACATGTTATAATTTTTTTTTTCTTTTTTATGTATATAGCCTTAAGGCATGCATTGAAGAAGAAAAGGGACATCAAGATATTTAATAAAACCCAAAAGGTTTTGCAATAAATATTTGATGATATAAAAATTTATTTCATAGAATGAAGTATATTATTAAGAATTTGTATTTTTCATCTTGCAAATTAAACATAATGTAAGAGATGGTACTGTATTCTTATTTTATACTGTGCTGTTTTATTCCTCTTATACAGTATCAACCAAACGCTGTCATAAGCTTAGCATTAGCATAGATTTTACACAAATTTAAATCCAGAGTTGCTAATAAGAACCGTGATTTCTCCTTCAGCGGAAGAGAGAAAGAACAGTTGTTTACCTTCATTCCTAAAGGATACCTACAGCTACAATGATGCAAATAATACCCTGTAAAGCAGAAAGGAAAAAGCCTAGTTGAAAGTTGGGCGGTGGAGGGACCCCACATATGGGTCCTTGATCATGATTTGACCCATTAACCAAGGGGAATTTACATAGTATAAAGATGGTGTTTCCATCTCATGTGCCATGCTTAATACCAGACAACATAGTCTAATGACTTTTTATGTATGTTTGGGTTTGTCATGAAAATGGGCATGCCTATTTCGGGTCAGTTTGGGCGATACTGATTTTAAGGAATTCTTATAGGTGGCCCACCGGGTGAAATCATTCAGGAGATGATGTGATTGACCAATAGTGTTGTGGTTAAGTGTAAGGATTCATGAGTCATAAGTTCATCAATGTTCTTTTAGATTCTTCCTAGAATTGAAATTAGTATCCGTCTTTTCCTGCACTGCACAGTTACCAGAGTATCTCAAACTCACCATCTAATTATTTTCCATTACCCCAACCCCAAAAAAGTTATTTGGTCTGGTGTCCCTTATTCAAGATTTGACTATCCTGGTTACCTGAATTATTTTCATTTCTAAAATTCTACTGGGGCACGATCATATCTCTAACAAGCATCTAGCCATTGCAGTATTTTATATACTGAAAAAATATTGGGGGGGGGGGGGGGAGGTGGTTGGGGAAACACACCCTATTTTTCAAATTGTTAGCAACTTCATTGGGAATTAGGACGAAGCATTACTGCATTACAAAGAATCCAAATAACGTTTTATGCAAATATAAGTAGAGCAGATGTAACGATGGTATCTTTAGTTCTATATATCTTTGAGTGATAGAAGAGCTAAAAAATACTCATTGTGATACAAAAAGGCAGTATAATCTACTCCACATTATCGACTGTTCGTCGAGATACCATTTTCCTTCAATTTCTTTTCCTCCTCATACTTTGCTTTCTACCACTTCCCAATAGTGCAAAATGTCCCTACGTGTCTGGATTCCCGATTACCAGTTTCATGGGCCAAGAATTCCATCTCATGCACATAGATAGAATCTAATGATGCTCATAAAGGGAAAAGAACCTGAAAGATAAAGGGTCAAACTGGCCATGTCGCACCTGGCCCATGGAAACTAGCTTTTGTAACCGGGACATCTTGCCTTTAATTTGATAAATCGAGACCGTTTGGCAAATGCTTTATCATTCCCGCTTTTCTGCTCCAATTTCGCTGGTTTCCCTACCCCACTAAAAGATTAATGAGCACAGCAAAATGCTTAAAGGCTCTGAAACTCCCCTCCCAAAGTGCAACTTGTAGAGTACAGGGTTGGGAAGAAAATGCACCATAGCATTATTTCGCAGGTGATTCATCAATCCTGTCGAGGACAGGCTTATGGCAAATTTTGCTTTTAAGGTACGAGGGTCTGAGTACAATAACATCAGTCATTTTGAAATGCATAGCAGTTGCACAAAGCTTATTCAAATAAGTAGCGCTTCAGCTGTGGGTGTTGACAGTATGCTTCCAGAAACATCAATACATTACAAACTTGTACGCAGAAGTTTCACTTCAATTGGCAAGATATGATTCTCATATCATCATGCAGAAATTTCAAAACTTCCTGGCATCTTGTATTACATAACAAATACAGGAAAACTAACGACAACTCCATAACATTGGGCAAAAATCTAAATGCTTCGAAGTCTCAATTTTCAAGTGGCTACCTTGCATTTCAGAAATTCCAGGGGGAGATGGAGAGAACAGTCACATAACTATATGATGCACCACAAAATGCAAAATTCCTATTTGAGCTAGCATATTACACGCAGAAAACATTGAAAGATTCATGCAACCGCTCTCACTGGTGAATATGTCTTCAACTGTGCCATTCACATTATGCATTCTAGATAAATGAAGAGATACCACCACCATGGATGCAGAATTGCCTCAACTGCCAAAATATATTACTCTCATGATTCTATGTAAGATTTTGTCAATTCCTGCAATTCTTCAGTTACTGAACATTTGTATAAAATCTAATAGACAACCGATAAATACTCAAGTACAAAACTCATGCTGAATTTTACATCATCCCAACTACTTTCTAAAGCCTTGTGGCTTCACGTTAACCAAATGCCCAACCTAAAATCAGTTGCCTGAGAGCATATTGCCAATCAATATTAGAAGGCACATATTCTGGATTATTGCCACTGCTCAGCTGAGAAGCTTCTTCAGCACACCTTCAGCACGCTGCTCAAATTTTGGCAGGGCCCAGTCGTGTTGAATAATGTCAAGCCCATCCTTCTCAGCGCCCAAGCTCTGAGAAAAATTACAAAAAGCAAATGATGAGCACTCCACACTGCTATAAATAAACTTCATATCTAGAAAGGGATTGAAATCATTCAGATTTCTTGGAGATAGCCATTCAAATAATTAGCAAAAATTCAACAATCGGATGAGGCTAGTGCAACAACTCACAATGGTATGAATAACAGGCTATTGTTGCATAACACATAAACTACATAGAAACCATAAATAAAATAAAAAAAACAATCAAATAGTGACAGCAATTTATAAACACAATAGGGAAAAAAAATGAAACAAGGCAGCATGCAAACCTTCATGCTGCCCCACAAATATTTCATAAAGAATGCAAAGGTCATAGAAGCTGGACATTGGCAAACCATCTTCAAGAAAAGGGCTGTCTTTGAGATAACATGAAAAGAAGTGTGTTATAGAGGAACTTTTAATTTCTCTAGTGAGACAAAAGTGTTGCTTCATTGATTTTTATGCAGTTAAATTTACAATAACTTCTTCAAAGTCAATTCCTTAACTGATTGTACTTTCATTTAGTGCAAGTTCAAACATGCATACCACACATGAACATAAATAAACAGGAGAGACTGCATAATGAGTAAATAAAAGCATAAAAAGCCAGAAAGCAATGTTAGCAGTTGGTTCTCAAACCAAGCAAGAACTTCTATCACAAGAATTTAAGATGGGATTTTAGTAATTATTTAGGCACCAATTTTATCTTTTAGGCAGAGGTGAGTTTTCAAGAACAAATACAAAACAAAATGGAAAGGAGAAATGATAGGATTACACTTGGAGCAACGAAATGGAAATAGCAAAGGCTAACCTTTGATGGATCAAAGCCAAATCCACTCATTTGCATCATGCGTTGTGCATCATCAGTAGCTGCAATAAAAGCAAAAGAGGTTCAAATGGTTAGAAAACAAATACCTCCACATGAGTAAGCTCCTCATGGAATTACATCCAAGTGGAGGGAAAATATAAAACAAAGTCAAAGAGTAAAGACTGGTAAAGAACTCACCATTATCTTCGCCGAGAATGAGACTAAATAAACCTCTCAAACCAAAAAGATTAAGGAAGTACCTGGCAGGTAAACAAAAAGTTACTTCTAGCTGTGGAAAAAAATTTTTGACAACAAAAACAAAACACATGGTGATATAAAGGGTTTTTTAATTATGAACTTGGAAACATATATACCATGAGCGACTGCTGACATAGCTGACATCAACGGTGCTCAAATCAATTCCATTTTGCAACATTGACCTAAACCTTTGAGTTAGTGGAAAAGGTATTTTGGCTGAAAAATCAAAATATTCCAGGTTATGCAGAGTCAAAAAAGTCCAAACTTAAGCCATTACTACATGCACAGTGGCAAGCCCATAATGAAATTGATATAAATAACTGGGAATGGGGTAGAGGAGTAAGTCAAAAGAGACCGTCCAACCTGCAACAAACCCTGAGAAGAAGAAGTTCACCCAAGCAAAAGTTAATGTCTGCAAATTGGAGGAACATTTGTCATGAAAATTAAACAAATTAACTCACTTGAGAAAGTAGACAACAAAAGACAGAGCAACAATCAGAAGTACCTGAGGTATGATCATGGAAAGGTTCTTTTTCATCATATCCATAGCCATATTTGGATCAGAAAACATCTGAGCTTGTGCATTTTGAGCCTGACCCTTTGGAACATACAACAGCCCATTTTCCTGCCATGTAAAGGAAAATATAAGCAACTACCAGTTATGATGACATGTCCTGGGAACATAAGCAAAGTGAAAGAAACAATGCTTCCACAATATGCATCTAAGTGAAGCCCACCATAACTGAGGTCTTTTTTTGCATGCTTCCCAACAGAAGCACAGATGAACATCATCAATATACTAGCCAAAGGTTTCTATCGACATACCTTTCTAGTTTTGTCAACCCAAAATAAAGAATTGCAACAGAGAGAATTAAAGAAAAGAAAATTCAGGGGGAAATAAAGGAATCCCCAGTAGGCTTATAGGTTGCAGCTGAAACCTTCAAATTATATTATTAGAGATATTACTTTTCAGTGGAAGGTTTATGCATTCCAAAATTATCTGGAGCATTGATACGTCTCCAAGAATTCATAAACCTTTACTTCAAGTATATAAGAGAAGATAGGGTGTGTTGACTGTTGTTACATTGTTTGTGTCATAGTGCTGATGTGTTGTGTGTTGTGTTGTGTGCTGTGCTGTATTGTATATCAGGTGGTGTTGTGTGTTGTTTTGTTGTATGGGGCTGCGTTGTATTGTATATCAAGTGTTGTTGTGCAGTGATTGTATATAGTAGGGAGTATGATTAGTTGAGTAAAGAAGTTAGTAATAGTCAAGTCAGTAAGGATAGAAAAGTAATTGTAGTTAATAATAGTCCTATAAATATTGAAAAGGGAGGAGTCATCAGTTAGTTAGGAATTCGGTTGTTGTATTGGCAGGAAACAACAGAATTGAGCAGAAAGGAAAAATTGTCCTGTACACTTCTGCCAATTCGACTTGTGAAGAACCCTAAGGGATGGTTTGGCTTCACAAAGGATTGATCTTCTAATTCAAGTAAGCATTCTAATCAGTAATAGTCTATTGATTTTGTGAACCCTAGTTGTATCAAGCATGCACATAACATGCCAGAAAACCCCCATGCACAACCCAAAGACAAAGCATAAACTTGCATAGAATTGAATTCCAACCACCCGCTTCTTAAACATAATTACATATATGGCTTGTCCTACAACTACAATCCAACTTATTGTTGCTCAGGGAATCAGCAAGATACCATCTTAGATGAAGCAACCAAAAATACAGGTAACTGATACTCTTGAGTTGTTGCAATTTCACATCTAGAGTCAGGAAATTGGCATCCCTTATAAAGTTAAATTCATAAGGAATAGGCTCATAGCTGGTCCTACAGAAATAGAACACTTGCAAAGAGTAGAAGTTAATCTCCAGCATAATTAGGGATTTAATACTTACCCAGCTCTCACTCATTGCCCCAGTGGGACTCATACGATACTATTTTCCAACAAGTATAACCATTAAGTCAAATTCTAGTATTCTTGTTGTTTATACTAAACTAATGCTCAGTTCTAACTCCTAAGGATAAAACCAAAACACTCCTTAGAGAACCGAAGTAGATTATTAATCAGTATTTCCTATAGCCCTCAAGCCTTGGCAAGGTCCTATCTTTCAACGAAAGCAACACCAAGTCAAACATCCAATATTCGAAGCCACATTTTCACTTATAATTCACTTAAGTGTAAACCCTAATCCTAATCTAAATCACCAAAAGTATAATACAGAAAAAACAATTAATGAAAAACGCAATAAGGAAATTCAACATCAAACCTCGTTGCTGTAATAAACCCGGCGAGAACGGAACGACTTTGGAGGTATGAAATTCGCTGCGGCACGCAAATTTCGAGCTCGAACAATCACTTGCCTAAATAAACAGACAAACAAAACAATAAATAAATAAATAGAAAATTTGATAAAATCAAATCAATTAGGTCATAAAAAATGAATCGAATCTGATAGAGAGAGAGAGAGGGAGAATTAGAAACGAACCCTTCCCTAACGATTTTGGGATCGGGGGCTTGAGAAGATCTCATGATCTTAGACACGAAGTAGCGAAGGATTCCGATTAAAACCATCACCACGGATAGTGGTATTAGTACCCAATCTCTGATCGCCGTGTCCAGTACCAGTTCCTCCGCCATTGTTACTTCTCTCTCTCCCTCTCTCTCTCTCTCTCTCTCTTAAGACTTCTTTGTCCAAGTTGAAACAGAAAGACTAAACAATAATTGAAAAAAAAAAACAAAAAAATTTATAACTCTTGAAAATTTTGTTTTTAACACTTCAGTTAATTAATTCTTTAATTAATGGGCCAAACAAGCATAACTTTTTGGGCCCAAACACAAGTTCCGACGAGCAAATGGCTTCGCTTTTAGCGGCATTTTATATTTAGAATAAATTATATTTTGGTTATTTATATTTATATTTTCTTTTATTTTGGGTATCCGTGTTCTTTTTTTTTAAACACTTAATAACCCGTGTTTTAATAAATAGTGAAAGGCAAACGTAGTTTAAAACATACCCAGATAAAAAACATCATCCTTTTCTGTCCACGGCTAATTTCGCTTGACCTTAACCTAAACCCAAATCTCTATTCCCAACTCTAAGGTAACGAAACCTGATCTAGTAGTGGCGATCATGAATTCGAACTTGATGGAAGGATGCCACAAGTGCCAACTAGAGATTACCAATATTTTAACATGAATTCAATCCATGCTACAAAAGGTATTGGCCCAATCTCAAATTGCAATGTCACATGATTCCACCTCTCCATGGAAAAAAAAAAAAAAAGACGAAAGAAACACAATGAAAAAGAAAATTCTTTTAGCTTCTTATCGATGCTGTCTTAATCCCATGGATTGCTTGAACGGATATAATGAGGATTTGGTAGTTCATTATTATTTGAAACATTTTTTTTTTTTTGGGGTAAGATCATTTGAAACATTAAAAAGTTAAAAGTATTTACCACAATAATTATTGACTTTTATTATTATTGTTCAAGTTTGAGCAAATTATGTATATATGTGTATATGTATATATTCATCATCCAATATTTCAGTGGTAAGGAATGAACATGATTTGTCAAGTGATGAAGAGAGAGAAATATCTTGTTTATTTATATTTTTAGGATTTCGAATTTAGGATTAGAGAATTAATTGTTTTTCATCTAGGTTTGAATTTAGGATTAGAGAATTAATTGTTTTTCATCTAGGTTTGCTTTTCACTATTTATTAAAAGATGGATCACTAAAGTACTAAAACAGAAAACACAAGTACTCAAAGTGAAAAGCGGTAAAAATATATGTAACTAAAGTGTAATTTACCCTTATATTTATTACAACCTTTCAAAACTATACAGTATTCTCAAAACAATTCAATTCATCCCTTCTTTTTTTTTTTTTTCTCCTCTCAAACTATTAAGGAGGGAGATTCAAATCCCTGTTTATCTTTATGAGAGACTAATGGTGATATCATTAGGTTACAACGATCTTGGCTAATTCATCCATTCACTGTGGAAAATTTCTCCTTCAATGCAATATACTAATATAACAACATACTAAAAATTATATATTTAATTGATTGAAAAAAATTCATATAATTTACTAATATAAAGTATCCACTTAGAATTATATTATATAAAGGATTGTTGCAATTGGTTAATCATGTGCAACTAACGCATAAATAGATCTTCGAGAAGATTAGATTTGATGACATGTAAAATGATGATTTTAGAAAGAGGTGTAAGAGGACGAATTGTCAAGATTGGATTTTTAGAGCACATGTATGTTAGTAGATTGGATATGTAGATTTTTATCTATTCTTGGCTTGTTCTTAATGAATTTGATATTTCATAACGACTTTGGTAAAGTAATGGCCTTTCTTCAAAGCTTAGTAATGCTTGTAAAATTGCAACTTCCAATTGAGGAGGAAGAGGTTTCTATATATAAATTTTGACATTTATCTAGACCATTGCATGAAGATGAAATATGGAATAGATAAGTCGTTGATGGGAACCATTGAATCAACTCTTGGTCATTAATGTTCTAGATTTAAGCATGTACATGCATATGGACTCCTAAGCTTTTGGATTGGGCTTGGACTAGGCTAGGCTCAACTCCTTTTATAAGTTTATCCCATCTATATAAAAGAAGTCCATAAGCTTATTTAAGCCTTTTAAAGGCCTATGAAGGCCAAATGAGGCCTAGATTGACTCAAAATGGCCTTTTTTAAGTCTACTTTTTGTAAGTGAGACAATTGAATAAGGTAAAAGTAAAAAAAAAAAAAATGATCTAGCAATCTCTATTTTAAGCTTAACAAGTTAAATCTCCCTAAATTATCCTTTATTAGAATCGATTTCTTAAGCCCTAATAGCCCATTAATAGTGAATTTTATATGTAAATTTAGGTACTTACATACTGTCATCTTTAGGATTTTACCATAAAGTAAGAAGAACTAGGCTTTAAAGTATCCAAGTATAGGCTTGTAAAATAAGACATGATAAGGGTTACTCAGATATTATCCAACATGACCAATTCGATGCTAAAATCAAATAGTGTTTGAGGAGAGAAAGTGAGGGTACAAGTACACAAGAATGCTATAATACTTAAGAGTTAGAGGGCATATGAGGGTGGTCTACCATTGGTGTAGTACCTCTATTTATAGTAAAGAGCTGAAGAGAATATAGGGTGTACATCCCTACGATAAAGTATCCACTAAGCATAGGAAGTAGGCATCGTGTTAGTAGTCATAAACCAAGAGTCTAAGGGTTATGTTGTTGATTGAGTCAAGGAGCCTTATTTGTTAACACCTTTTATTTGTCCTCATCTTAAGGAGGCCGGCCTTAAGGCAATGCTCGGTCTTTCGATTATTAGAGCTTCATGTAAGTAGGTTAAGATAGATCGGTTAAGATAGAATCACTTCGACTATAAGTCTGAAAAGGTCAACCCAAGGCCTTTTCAAGTCAATATGGGTCTAAGGAACTTGTGTTCGAGATCTCCTATCAACACTTGCACCCCCCGTCCTCCTTCCTCTTAATTTCTCTAATGAGAAGTTGATAAGGAGAGTCAGTGGTTAGATGGGTTCCTAAGGTGCATTACTAAATTGTCTTGCATAATGGAGCTTTAACTCCATCTACTTATAGAAGAATAAAGTTTCTTATGTCAATGGAATGGTTAAAAGTGTAGATTGTTTTGTTCAAACTTGTAGTGTTTTTGCTCACGAATTCGAGCTAAGCTGGTCTGGACTAAGTAGGTCATCTAACTAAGCTTAAACCTACTAAGGTGATGAGATGGGTTAACTAGTGTGCTTGGTCATAACCCATGCTGAGTATGCCCTACAAGTATGTCATCTTGAATAGGCATTCTCCATTGTAGGTGAACCATACCGAGGCCCAAGTTGGACTAATGGAACGGCCGAGTCGTTTTGACGTAGCTCATGCTCACACGGTGACTAGCTATGCCATCATAAGGGATTTACCCCAATTGTTTAAGCTATGCGAGGTCTTGCTTTACCTAAGTTGTTTGGATTTTAAGGGGTCCTCTCTATCTCGAATTGTCTGGACTCTAACGGGAAGACATCTTCAAAGCTTACTTGAGAAGGCAACTTTTCAAATTACCCTTTTTGGCGTGTGTTTTATCATACATTTAATACAACTTGATAGCTATCTCGGTTGATATAATTGTGCATGTGGTTAATGATGGTCCACCAGGGAGATCTTAGCTGTTGAATTTCAATGGAGGCTACATGGCAAAATCTAAACAACGGGTTGTCACATCCTTTGGGTTTTTCATAACCACATGTTCGTTTTCCCTACCTTTTTGGAGCTTATAAATACTCTTCGAGGGGTTAGGTTTTCTACTTTTACATTCTTCCACTTTCTTCACTAAACAAACTTGGCATTCTACTTTCAAACTTTCTTTGACTTTCTTCAAGATTTTACCCTTAATGATGTCTTTTTAAGGTAATTATGAGTTGAACTCCTCTTACTTAGAAGGCAGAAGCATCCTACTCCTTTAGCGGCAACTATAGGAGAGCCTTTAAAGGCATCGGTATTAGTGAGGATCAGTCTTGAGGGGACTTGAATACTGTAAGTCCTGTAATTAGCTACTTGGGGTTCAATTCATAAAATTTAGAGTGATTGAACAAATTGTTTGAGTTAGCTTAAATTTTTCGATGAAATTAGGATTATTAGTAGAAGTGATCTTATAAGTTTGAATTTAGAAAAATAAGTAATAAAATGATTAATTAATATAATATTGAATTTTATGAAAATTATTCATTATTTATCAAAAACGCTTAGAATGAATTTTGATAACCAAAGAATCGATAAAAATAAATTATATGCACACTAAAAAACATGAAATAACATAGATAATATTTATGAATATTTAATTGTACCATATATGAATTTAAATGTAGGTAGAAATACGTAAAATTACTTAAAATAAGCGAAATATGCCAAAATAATAAAGAAAAATCAGGAAAAATGAAAAAAAGTCTAGAAAGGGGTCGTAGTAAGTTGGAATTGAAGAAATCAAAGCAACCAATTAAATTGAAACAAATAAAAAGTAGAGGAAAAGATAAAATCAGGTTAATGTCATTTCAAATTAATGAGGAAAAATACTTATGCAATATAATAAATACCCAAATTAAATCAGAAGGTCATTTGGACAGTTGGAGTATGGAAAAAATTGAGAGCACTAAAAAAATAGAGCATTATGGTTTTTTTTTTTTCAAAATTAGAAAAAAATCTGTATAATTAGAGCTTATAAGGAGATCTCTAACTTGACGACCACTTGAGAGTAAACGGCTACCACCACCACAAGGTGATGAGAGTGATAGCGCCCAAGGCGGTTGACAATGCTATAGTGGCTGGAGCCATCCACACCATTGAGTTCGATCTTTTCTTTGATTTTTCTTATTTTGTTAAAAATACTAAAAATGTTTAGAAAATTATGAAATTTGGTATTTTGAGATTTTTGAGTATGTAGATTTAAGGAAACAAATTTATTTTGACAAATTTGTTTTTAGAAATATGCTATTCTTAAGAAATCTCATAAAGTCGAGCTTTGTTTGGTTTAAAAATAAATAGGTTCAAGAGTGTAGTTTTGGATTCAAAATTTTTGTATAGACTACTTAAAAGTTATAAAACTCTATTAATCCCTTTTTCAAAAATTAATTTTTGAAATTTTTAGGACTTAAATGATGTATAAAATGGGTAATTTTGGGTTAATTAGGTAATTAATTAAATAGATAATTACATATTTAGTACATAATTATATGTTTTAAGATGTTAAAATCTGATAGAGTATACTATTTGTAGCATTTAGAGTGTTCGATGTAATTATTAGGGTATTATGTAGTAAATATGTAATAGATAAAAATGGTAAATTTTAAGTTAATTTTATAATTTAGGGTAATTAGGTATAAAATTTGATTTGGGATTAAAATTTAGATATTTTGAGGTATTAGTTGATATTGGGAGATGATATTTAAAGTGATAGGAATATTAGATGTATATATTATGTATATATTAGGTGATAATATATAATATGTAAGTATATAAAATTAATAAGTAGGAAAATATTAGGTTAAAATTGATATTATACCAATAATAAAAATATGTAATAAATTTGGTAGGAAACCTAAATTAAAGTAATTATATAAAAAATATAAGATTTTCTCACAGTAGGAGTAAATTCAGTAGTTAAATTAGGATTAAGATGTATCGCGCAGATTAGAATATTGGTTAAAGATTAAAAACGATATTTAGAATATCTGCAAATAATGTGATTAATTTCACATTATGGATTGGAATGATTTCCTACTATGTGCGCGTATAAAATCTCTAATTGAATACTAAGTTAAAAACTTAATTTAGAAATCGATGCGAAAATTGAACCAAAACTTAACCTAATTCAAGAAGAATTGTAAATGACTCGAAAACCTAGATAATTGGATATATTAAACCCTAAACTAAAGATAACGATAAGCGTTAGAATAAAACTAATTTAAAGTGTTATAGGATAAAACCAATCTAAGAATCTTTGGCGATGGCCAGTTGGAGTTGCACCTCGAGTGAGCAAATAAGGAGTTTAAGTAAGTTGGGATTAATTCGTTACTGTATTTTGGAGTACTAATTTGTAATACTTAGAAACTTGAAATTGTACTTAATTGTGCTTGTTAGATAGTTAGTTATAAGCATGTGCTTGTTTTGAGCTACTGGTATAATTACTGATTTACTACTTTAGCTTGTTTGTGTAATTTGTTTGAAATAGCTGAACACCTTAAACCGAATTTAACTGGATATCTGACTCATAAATTTTAACTAGACCTGCATAGTAACCCATTAAGGGAATATTAGGATTCTCCGATCAAATACCGACCCCTTTGAAAGGAATAGTACTGGATAGCATAATTGATTCTTTCTTCATCCTTAGTTAAACTAAGTGATGGGTGAGAGGTCACAGTAAGGGTAAAGTCAATGGTTTGAAGGTAGTCACGGGAGGAGCGATGTCTTCATTGTATAAGCCTCGATTTGGTCGTAAGTTATTGTATTAATGGAAACTCCTTAACTCGGATTAGAGCGAGTGTAATTTCTTTAATCTTACAATGGGCCGGACAACATCGTGCGATGACATTTACTTGAACATGCATTACACCTAATAATTTGATTAATAACCATGTTTGTGTTTGTTGTATGGTTTTAAGTTTCTATTCCAACTTACTAAGCTATGGTTGCTCACATCCCTATAAACGTTATTATAGGTGCTAGCGAGAAAACAGCTTACATTTACCCTAAAGCTAATAACTGTTGGATCCTGGAGAATAAGGAAATTCATCTAAAGCACAGATATATTTCTAAGGTCTTAGCTTATATTTATAATCTTTCTTTTTCAAATAATGTATTACTTAGGAAGTATAAGATAACAAAACCTTATAAACATTATTTATAATATTCAAATCCTAGTGAATGTATATATTTCCATACTTTCTTTAGTAAATAACTTATTTAATTTATGAACTATTTACTTCAATGCCGGTTAATCGTGGATACCTTGTGTAGATCAGATTTAAGATAGTGGTTGTAAAGTTAATTTTTATCCTAAAATAATTTGCATGGTAGGATTATTATGATTCTGCCGTTTCGGGGCGTGATAAATACAAAGATCAATAGGGTAGCTCTTATTGAGAGCCTTCCCAAAGATGTTTATCTTGACGATACAGAAGACAAAAAGGTAACCTTAGATGGTTACTCAAGGCAAGCCACTAATCTATCCCTTAACGACTACTATAATGCTATCTCAGAAAGGGAGATAAGATATTACTGGAGAAACCACAGTATTGGGAGCTCGACTGGTATGGAGCTATAAGTATGTGCTATGTACAATCGAGTTGCCTCGATTTCAAGGAGACATTTTTGTGTTTATGAGAAGTGTTTCGAATTCAAGATGCAAGTCCCCTTTACCGAATTTGAGAAGGAATTATTTAATTGCTATATCGATTGTACGTTACCTAGATCACTTCTAATGGGTTGAGAATCATCAAGGCCTTTCAAGCCCTTTGTGAATACCTAATAGTGTAGGCGACATTGCAAATGTTTAGGTATCTCTTTTTGTGGAAGAGCAGCAAGGGGTAGTTGTACTTACAAAACTTACTTAGACAGAAGTTATTTATCAATCTGGACTCCTCTGTGAAGCATTGGAAGGAGAAGTTCATGGTTGTGGAACTACCTTTCAAGACAAGTGGACTCCTCCGATTTGTATAGAGTGTAAGCCTTACAACCAGATGTCTAGGAATCGATATGTAAAATTTAGAGTGATCAGATAAGTTATCCGATTGAACTCAAATTTTATGACAAAGTTAAGAATATTAGTAAAAGTGAACCCGTAACTTTGGATTAGAAAAATGAATAATAAAATGACTAAAAATTATAATATTGAATTATATATATACTACCCGTTATTTATCGAAAACGCATAAAATGGGTTCAAATAATTAACAAATTGATAAAGATAAATTATATACATACTAAAAATCATAAAATAACTTAAATAATATTTATGAGTATTTATTTATACCATATATATATTTATGTATAGGTAAAAGTACACAAAATTATTTAAAATACTTAGAATATGCTAAAATAATATTCAATAATTAAGAAAAATTCATAAATATTAAATAAAAATCAAGAAAAATACTAAAAAGTGTAGAATTGTCCAAATTTAAGGCGTAAGATGAAAAATTATTCAATAATAATAAGTCAAATAGAAAGTGAAAAAGAAAAGAGATAAGAACACTTTGTAACAAAAAATTAAAAGAAAAACCCTAGAAACTACTATAAATTTAGAAAACCACTTCCATAATTCATTTTAAACTCTTAAGAGTTTAGACTCCTAGGAGTTTAGAAAAAATCGAGAGAGATTATGAAGAGAAGGAAGAGCATTTTTAGGAAAAATTAAAAAAATAGTATGTAATTAGAGCAATAGGAAGGAACCTATACCTAATGACCACCACTACTAGATGGTAGACCCCATGCCTGGAGTTGTCGATAAGGATAGAGACATCACTAGTGGTTGGAAATTGATTGAATGGTGAGTTCCGATTTTTCTTCTGAATTTGTTTAATTTCTTAAAAATATCAAATATTTTTGAAAAATTATGAAATTTAATATTCTGAGATATTTTAATATGTAGATTTAAGGAAAAAATCAATTTGATAAATTTAAGTCTCAAGATATATGGCTCTTAAGAAATAATTAAACTCGATTTGATTTTCAATTTAGATTTAAATTACCTTAATGGTGTAGTTTTAACATCAAAATTTTTATATAAACTATTTAAGATATATATTATAGTGATATAAAGAGTTTTTCTTAAATTTAATTTCTTTAATTTTTACTTAATTTTTAAGCCCTAAAATTATGCATAAAAAACATTTTTATGAGCTTAATTTAGTGATTTAATGTTAATTTAGTATAACTACTGGCTTAGTATGTAATTAGATACCCTAGGATGTTATTTGCTGATGTAGGATGGTATTTGTGGAGTTTGAGGTGTTAGTTGTATATATTATACATGATATGTAAGTAAGGAGGTATATTTAAGTTAAATTTTTTATTTATGGTTAATTACATACAAATTCTTACTTTAGTTATAATTAGATATCATGATATGTTATTTAGTGATGAGAACCATATTTGAAGTGTTGAGAATGTTAGATATGCATATTATGTACATTTTGGGTAATAATGGGTAATATACAAATATAGGAAATTAATGAACAGAAAATAGTAGGTCAAAATTGATAATAATAATAATATGTAATAAATCTGATATGAAATATTAATTTAGGAAATTATATGCAAAATGCAAATATTTCTCACATTAAGAATAAATTCAATAGTTAAATCAAAATTAAGGTGTACTGTATAAACTAGAATACTGATTAGAGGTTAAATATGAAATTTAGGATACCCAAATGTATCGTGATAAATTTCATATAATAGTTTGGAATGAGTTCCTAAAGTTCGTATATAACTCTTGTAATTAAAAAACTAAATTAGAACCTAAATTGAAAATGGATTCAAAAACTGAATTATAAACTAACCTAGAATAGATCGGTAATAAGTAATATATCTATACTTGAATAATTAAGAAAAAAAATCATAATTCAAGCCTATATGTCATAAAGGTGTAAATACTAAAACAGTATTTATATTATAGGACATGTGGAGACGAGTTGACCTACAGCGAATGAGTGAGTAAATTGAGGATTTCAAGTAAGTTTAGGATTAATACATCATTATATTTCGAAGTACTATTTCATAGTACCGGGAGACTTAAAGTTATACTTGTTTATGCTTATAGGTAGTTTGATTGTACGTGTGTCTATGTGTGTGTGTTCTTGATTGTATAGTGTACCATTGGCTTATTGTATTAGTTTGTAATTGTTATGTATTGTGTGATATGAATTAATCACCTTAATTAGACCTAATAATATACGGCTTGTAAAATTAACTGGACAAGCATTTCAACCCATTAGGGAAAATGCTTAGGATTCTTTAGTTAAATACTGACTCTTTTGAAAATGATAGCGTTGGAAGGTATAATTGATCCCTTCTTCATCCTTAGTCGAATTAAGTGACGAGAGAGGAGATCGTAGCAAGAGTAAAGTCGATGGTTCGAAAGTAATCGTTGGAGGAGAGGTATTTCTATTATATAAACCTAAGTTTAGTTGTGAGTTATTAAAATGTACACTAAACTCCTCAATTCGGATTAAAACAGATGTAAGTTCTTTATCTCATGACTAACTAGATAACATCATGTGATGGCGTTTGCTTATCGTATTACATTAAAATAATTGATTGATAACCTTATTGTACTTGATGTATGGTCTTATGTCTCCATCACAGCTTATAGAGTGGTTAGTTGCTCACATCCACATAAATGTTATTGCAGGTGCTAACTACTAACTACTAACTACAAAGCAGCCTTATAATTACCTTGCAACTACTAACTGCTAGTTCTTAAGAAGTAAAGAAATAAATATGAAAAATAGATTTATTTTTAAGGTCTTAGTTTTTATCTTAGAATATTCTATTTTCAAATAAAGTATTACTTAGATAATATAATGTTACGAAATCATATAAACATTAATTGTAATATTTAAATCCTAATATATATTTTTCATACTTTCTTAGATAAATAGCTTGTTTAATTTTTGAAATATTTACTTTAAAACTAGTTAATTATAGACGCCTTGTGTAATCAAGTCTAAAATAATGGCTATAAGATCAACTTTTATCATAAAATGGTTTGCATGATAGAACTATTATAACTTTGCTACTTCAGGGCTTAATATAGAAGCCATTAAAAACCTTAAGGTAAGTAATATTGAAACTGCACCAAGGGATTCATGGGGCTAAGGTCTGCATTGTAATGTTTAAAGCATCCTCTACTGCATAATCATCATGATAGCCCTAACTAATATGCAAATGACTATGGCTAAGCCATCAAGGATTTACCTATGAAGCGAATCAAACAATCAAGGGTGGATAAGGTTTGATTTGATTCAATTTTTCTTCGAACTAAACCAAATTATTACGTAAAATTTGATTTTTTATCCTATAGAATTAAATCACACAGTCCAATCTAGAAGTTTTCTTAAACCATAAAACTTTCATTTAATTTAATTTGTGCTTAAGAACCACGTTTACTAAGATATTTACACGTGCATGATATAAGAATTTCCATATCAAAGGCACTAAATTTATTAACAAATTAACAACATATGCAATATCACCATATACGAGGTAATGATAACACTGTTTACGAGAAAAAAAAGAAGAAGGAAATTTCATAAGGATTTTGATAAATAATTTTATTGACGAAGTTAAACTAGGCATTGAAACTTTGAGTTTACCAATACATAACTTAAAAAATATAGTGATAACTTTCCATATATAAGAATTTCAATAAACATAAATATATAGAATTTTTTTTTTTAAAAAAAATCGTATACAATGATAGAAGAATTTTTTTTATTAAAATGAATAAATAGGGATAAGGACATCACAAGCATTTGTACTTTTAATTTTTAATAGTTTAATGTCTGAACTTATATTTTTATGATTTAGTATATATATATACTTTCAATTTGGTTGCAATCCAATGTTTATACTTTAAATTTGATCGATAATTTAACATCCAAATCTTCACTAAATTACAACAAAATTAAAGTATAGATATGAATCTGCAAAAAATGAAAATTTAGATACTAAATTATCAAAAATTAAAAAGTGCATATACTTATTGATATATTATCCCAACATATTAAGTGTTTTAAAATTTTATTGGGATCGATGTTTATTATTTATTACTGCTATGTCAATTGGATTGGTAAGTGGTAGGCAGCGAGGCGTGAAATCGAAAGTTCAAAGAAACTAAAACAGTCGGATGATTTCACCACATTGGTCTCTTAGTCATCTTGGGACGAAGGATTTCGGTTAAGTAAACAATTTGACATTCTTCCCACAATCCATGTTTATATTTTCCTCGTTTTACATTCTAGCTTGACAATTATTATTAGATCAAAATTAGTGTAAACTACTAAAACTTTGAGATAACTATGTATTTAGTAAAAGTATAAATGAGCCAAACTCATCACAAGCTGTTTAGATTTTATATAGTAAACGTTGAGTGAATTTCATAAGTCAATCTTGAAATTTTTGATATCTAGTTCGATTAGCTTATGATTAATTAAACTTAGGTTAAGTTTAAATAAACGTGCTAGAATTCAATTCAAATCTCAACATTATTTGATTACAAGAAAACGCCCTTTTTCATATGATCGAGATTAGTTAAGCCCATTGAATATTATTTCAAGTTAGAGTTTGTCTCAATTTGACTAATCTACAAACCTTTTTTAATGCACATGTAAATAGAAATATAATAATATGGCAGGATACGTGAAAGGCAGATCCTTAACTTGTAATTGGTGCGTTCTGCAGTTGCTTCCTTCTCTCCTCCTACAGCTCCAGCTTTTCTTTTTTCAGAGATTATTCTGTCCCACTCATCTTTACCACTTTTAGCATTTAACGTCTCAATCCTATCAAAGTAATCAACCCGAGATGGTTCTCCTCACTCTCTCTTCCAAGCTATGCTACAATTCCTTGAGCCTCAGCTCCTTTCCTTCCTTCCACGGCAAACATTATCTTCATGATTTTGTACCTCGACCGGCCGACCGCATCCGTCCATGTTTATTGTTTTCGCATAGACCATTAGCAAAAAGGAACTTCTTCATCAGGCAAGAGAAGCCATTGCTAAAGCGACTGTGCAGCACGAGCCCGCCCGGGCAGGATGATGATCAAGCTCTTGAAGCAGTGTTAAAATTTTACACTGCCTTAAAGAATAGAAACCTTCAGGAGTTATCTTCCATGATTGCAGAGGAATGCCGTTGTGCCTGCAATTTTGTTCCATTTATGCAGTCTTTCCAAGGGAAGAAGGTATCCTGACGATCATAAACTTAGGTTTATGAACAATAATTGCATTCATGCCGTAAAACGAATAATTACTCCAGCTTCATCTTTTTGGGGTAAACGTAATTTTAGAAAATAAAAAGAATAGCTTTTCGTCTATATATCATATGGCTTCCATATTATCGGAATTAGTCTCAGAAGGGATACAGTACCGATAGAGGTATATTACAAATAATCTCTTGTGATTATATTTGCATTGCTCTTTTTTACTCAGTATGAACGAACAAAATGAGTGGAATAGCTATTTCCCTCCTGAAAACATTCATAATATTCCAGTTTGGCTTCCCTTGGATTAAGGGGAATGCTTAAGCTATATCAAATATGCTACTTATTGCAAAACCGTACAGTTCCAACAAAAGAAGATATAACTTGGTCAAGGTTTAATGGTCCATCTCTCTCTGTTCCTGTTTTGATGCCCTGCAGCGAGTCCTAGCCTTCTTCTACTATTTGATCAGAGCACTGGGAAACAACATAGAAATTGTGGTGCGGCCGACCATACAGGACGGTATGACAATTGGGGTGGCCTGGAAGCTAGGTATTTTCCCTTTTTGTTACACTCCACAAGCTGCAGTGTCTATTCCTTGCTTCAAATTTGATCGTCTCTGAGTAAATGCAGAATGGAACAGGACCCATAGGCCTCTTGGAAAGGGTTTCAACCTTCACATATGCCAGACGTACCGAGGAAAGGTCATACTAAGGTCGAGTTTGTTTTGTTTCACTTTCTTCCTCGTTTAAGTTGTTGATGGTTACAAGAATGCAAAATAGATAGATACACTTCGATGCACAAAAAAAAAAAAACGTGCCGCACATTAAACACCTGACGATATATATGTTGAACTCAGTTAATCGACTAGGGTGGGGGGCACATGTGATGTATCTAATTTTCGCACACACTAACAGATGGATAATGCAGGAATGTCGAGATGTTCATGGAACCTCTGCTGCTATTGCAACCAATTAGACCGGTATTCTATTTAAAGAGACTTACCTTAGTTTCCACTTGCCCTGCTGACCAGCTGTTCTTTCGTTTTGTTGTTCTAAATGGTCTTCATTCTTTGCCTTATTTTTTGGCAGAAACTGCTGGCTTCTTTAGCTAAGGTTGTTGAGAAAATCAGATCCTACAAAATATTCGCTGAAGTTAAAGATAAGAGGATACTATATGTGCTACTTGTTTTCCTTTCGATAGTGGCATTGCTCTTCTTTATCAAGATCAAATGATATTAGGCAGTACACAGGACGGCAAAGCAAAAGCACAACCAAAAACTTCAGGAAGATCTAGTCCATCCATGTGCTTCAGGCATAGTAGTGGCTCAGCCTCCTCCCTGACCCAGATTCCAGACAAAGCCCAATTCATCTCTGGGAAGTTCTTTTATTGGCATAATTGAGACATAACATCACCATTAACGAGCCACTGCCACAAAATCATGAATATCCAACAGAGCTTTTTGGACTTGACAACCATCAGCTAGGAACCTATGCTCATTCAGTGGACGTAGAACAAACTCAATCACAATTCATAGAGATGCAGTTTTATTTCCTTTTGTATCAGTTTGCAAATATCATTCAATCGAACGGGGAATGTACAAGCTAAATTTTCCTTAATAATTCATTAGTCGTTGAGTGCATGGAGACTGGATATATCAGAAAATAAACCAATACAGCTTGCTTTCATCAACTTAGGGTTAAGCATTAGAAGACAATTGAACATATCAGTCCAAAGCATATTGACCTTGACAAAAGATCAGTGGAATAACTAAAGTGGATGGCCACCAGAGTAGCCTACAGTACATCTACATTCTGGTTCTGCTACCGATATAAACAATCAGCGTTTACACAACATATCTAACCATGTCATATGCAAAAAACAACTAAAAAGAGTTAATTAAGGTTGCTGGCTATCTGCTCTACAGTCAGATGCAACAGGGTGCCAAAATCTCCATGCACCTGAAAAGGAAAAACATAAATATAAATTACAACCAATAATCAGAGGAAAAGGAAGACTTGCTGAGAAGTAAGGAGGCAAAGGTAAATGCCACAACTGATAAAAGATGCCACTATATATGCTCTACCAATTGAAACTCTTTCAAAATAGGGCAGCTTGAAAGGAACAGATGGTCAAACCATGAAGAACCAGCTAAAAGCCCTAAAAGTGTCATCCTGTTTTAGTCAGCATTAAGTATATCTTAAAGTTGCATTAGCATATTCCAGTGGTCAAATATTGAATATGCCTGCAGGTAAATGGCTTTAACCATATCCAAAGTGAAGCTCTCATCTTGAAGAGGGTTGAAGGATGAAGCTATAGGACTTTTAATAGTTGAACAGAAACAAAAGAATGTTGATCAAGCATGCTTCAAACATGCAATTAAGCAAGCACCTTATTACATCTTAGTAAATATTGCATAGTGCAAATCGAGCAAACTAAAGTAGTTTTTTTGGTAAATAAAGTAATAGGAATAAATAACTAGCTAAACATTCATACATGATTTTCAAACCCAGCCATCAACAAGATAACCACACGGAAGTTTCATCTCTAATATAAACTGCATTTATTTATTCTATCTTGGACATGCAAAAGCAAAACAATACACAACGCCATGACTAGCATGGACTTGGCATAGTAGAAACTCAGGCACACAATATATGGTCAACATACTAATTACCATTATGTCCATATACTCATTCAATTCAAGTATCATTCCATTCCCTCAACCATACGCCTTGTAGAAGAAATATGAGAAAGATTATGAAATGGAAGAAAAGCATAATAAGCACAAGTATTTGTCCTCAAAATAAGCAACCCCCAAAATAAATAACAAGAGAGCAAAGTTTCAAAGATAAGGTTAGTTCTCAGGAGCTCAAACCATAAATTATATTCCAAAATTGCAAGATAATTCTTAAATTCTATTTTGAAGAAGAAATGAAAAGTGAAAACTACACAAGAAAAAGAACAAAACAAGAGAGAAAAAAGAACCTACAGAAGATATAAAATATATTTATATAAAGAAATTATTAGAACAACTAGAAAATATCTAAGTTATGGAACTCAATTATACTAACCAGTTAATGCACAGGTCAAGATGGCTGCCTGAATAAATGACGATCTAACAGAAGAGACACTTGCTGAGAAGATATGCTCTCGCATCCAAACAGCTCAGAAAGCTTTGCATCGCATCGTATCTCCATTGGATTTGAAGGATCCTGTATGAAAAGTTTAAAAAGCTACATAAGCTCTTCAGCATGTACAATCAAATCATGCTAGACAGTTGCTCAAAAGTAAATGGTTCAAGACACATCAAATGCCCTTTCCGTGCCTTCAGCTGTCAACTGCCTTTAACATATACAACTACATAAGTACAGTTAAAATATGGCCACTCACCTCCAGTTGATTGACCTTGATATACTCCCAAACTTGCTTGTGTACCTCTGACTGAAGCATCTCCCTTTCCCCAGTTTCGAGAAACTTCGCTAATGTATCAGAGATTAGCATAGTTGTTGAATGACCTTCGGAACTTACAGTTGGGGACTCAGTGTCAACCTTCAACCTCTTAGCTTGACTTGATTCCTCTGCAGTCGTTTATTATACTCAGATAATTCTCACAAGATAAAGGAAAAGAGCGGGGGCAGGGAAAAAATAAATAAATAAAAGAAGAAAGAAGAAGAAGAGAGAGAGAGAAGAAAAAAGCGAATTGAGCAGAAAATAGAGGTAATTATGTACATTACATACTTGAAGGATCAAATGGAAAAATATGTTTTGCCAGCAACTTGTTCATCTTGAACATATCAGTGGAATCAGTCTCAAAGACCACACGTAAGGCATCATCGCAGATTATCTTTCTCTTGTTACTCGGATCTTGGAGATTGTTTTTTCGAATATAAGCCCACAATTGCTTCACGATCTGTAATCAATCAATCTGAAGCTGTTAGAACTTGTGAACAGAATTCTAATGATGAACTATAGATCTTCTAAATAAGTCCTGCAGACAGATTAATCCAGCTGATGGAATATGCACCTCGGTCCTTGGCAAAGCTGGTTGACCAACAATAGCTTGAAGTTCAGTTGATACCCCACAAACTTTGTTCAGACCACCAGAGCCACCTCTCCTTTTTGGAGCACTGCAGTAATGTCATTTACATATAAGTTGCTGCTCAAAATGGTTGCAACATTGTAATACATTTAAATATGTAACAAATTGCATTGAAGATGATATGGTCAAAGGACCACCACACCAGTATTTCTTTTTCTCAATTCTTAAGCTGACTCAATTTGGCAAAGAATTTGTACCCACCGAAAGTTGACAAATTTTCCATGTGTGCATCAGCCATCTACATGCAATGACATGCTAATATCATGCTAAAACTTCAAGTGGTTATCATCTAAGGAAACGTCTACACAAATTGGAGTAGAACACACCTGAGACACACAGCTCACACCTATTAGTAAATTAACCTATTGTTAAATTGAGTAAATTAATTACTTAAGACCGGGGACCCACCTATTAGTAAATTACACAGATCTCTTCAGGCTCCATCAACAACAACAATAAGAAAAAAATCATAGAGTCAATCCCAACCAAAGTAGCCCCATTGTTTTCTTCTTTTTCAAAATACGTATGACAATATTTCTTTTTACTGAATCGGTTCCATAGGAATCATTGAGTTTTTTCTTGGCCAACTCAATAAAATATATATATATATATAGTGATTGTTGGGAAGGACAAATCAAATTTGATCCATTCTGTTGAAAAATGGTACATATCCTATGGCCATAAGGGTCTTAGCAAAATCTTTCGATTTTACAACACTGAGATAACCTTAAATTTTTCTCTTCATCATTCTACATCAGGGGTGAAATTCATTCGTAACAAGATTTATCACCAAGAGTTTTTTGATGAGGAATTTACTATTTACATCATAGAGCTTTTCCTATACAAAATATATACAGCTATCTATATTAAATACAATTTGGATGGGTCAACATCATGTAGAAGGAGTTGAACAGCTTAAACTAAAAGCCCACAATCACATGTTTTCTAAAGATTTGCCACAACAAAAGTCAGTCAAAATGCATTATTATTTTCTTTTTAATTTCAAGTATGCAGTTAAATTACACAGGACAAATTCAAGTAGTTGCCTTTTTCTAACCAAAACTATCCTAATTTGACACACTAGACCAAAATGCCAAAATAAAAAAAAAAAAATCATAAAATAAAAATAAGGCCTACCTTATCCCTTTTCTTTTTCTAACGGTGCATTAATTTTATTTATTTAATTTTAATTTACTAAGATCCAAATATGTATAAGATGCGCACACACAAAATTATCTTCAAGCAAAATACGCAATGGCGATACAGGTGCCTAACCATAGCAAGGAAACTAACATTATTCACTACGTTTTAACTCGCTCATGATCTTTAAAAACATTAGGATACATATTAATATTATAGTGGGGAACAGAGCTGTTTTGCCTTTATTATATATATATATATATAATATTATGCACATATCAAAATTAAATCGTGCACACCTGAGCTAAAAGTAACAGCTAAAATAGTACATAAATTATAAATAAATTAATTCAATGACATATTTTGCAAAGTGGGGGAAAAAAAGCAAAAGTAAAAATCAACTTCAAAAAAAAAAAAAAAAAAAATGGTTCACAAAAGAGAAACCTCAAATTAGCCCTAACAAGAAACCTTAAAAAAATGGCAAAATGACCAAAAAGCCCACACCTTTCTTTTCGGGAAAGCTGCCCAAGTTGAGTCGGAGAACCCGAGACGACGACACCTCCGGTCGGCTGCGGCTGCGGCTGCTGGGGCTGAGCGAAGCTGATTTCCCGTTGAGGCGGGAGGGCAAAATGAGAAGAGGAAAAGAAGTGGTGTTGTTGAGTCGGTGGCGGTGGTTGTTGCTGCTGCTGCGGTGGCGGTTGCAGAAGAGGGTGTGTGGGTAATTGGTGGGAGCGTTGGAGGGCAAAAGGGTCTTTTTGGGGTACAGGTGTGATTTGAGGGCGTGAGTTGAGGAGGAGACTGATGTGGTCTCTAATGAATGCGGCCTTGTGTGAGAGGTCGAGTCCTCCCAGGTTGGCTTCTACCTGCGAAACGACACCGCTTAGGGTGGTAAGGGCATTTGGGTCTGATTGACGGAGCACCCTTTCCACTCCTTTTGCTATTTCCAAGTCCGTCACCATTCTTCTATTGCTTCCTTTCTCATTCATAACAACAAACTAACTAACTGAAATAACGGCAAGAACCAGGCCCCCTCTAAGTCTTTATCTCCCTGTGTAAATATGAAATCTTAATATCTCTCTCTTTCTCTCTGTCTGTATGTTGTGTCTTGTCTCTCTCTCTCTCTCTCTCTCTCTTCTCTGTAACGTGTCTTATACGGTTTAAATGACGAAAGTGCCCATTGGTGAGTTTTTTAATTTCAGAATAGGGGTGTTTTGGGAAAGGAGGAATTAAGAAGAAGGCAGTGATAGGGGTAAAAACGTTATTTTGGGCGAGTGGATCTGTTTCTTTATGTGACACGACCGCGATCCACTTCCACTCGCCTCATTTTAGTGATTGAAATGGCCAAATTAGCCTTCGGAGATATCACATTGATGGGATGTGGTAGATAGTTTACCTGATGTAATAAATATTTATAATATCGGTTTTTGATATTAATTAATAGTAGCATTATACTGCATACTCAGAGAGTTCTATATTTGAAAAAGAAGAATGGAAAAAAAAAAAACCCACACACATTGGACTGCCCGAAAAGCTTATTGCTTCTAGGGATCAATTTCCGGGACTGAATCTACAAGATTATTATTATTTTTTTTTTTTTTCAATTCAGCGGCTTAAAAAGACATGTTTAACAAGTTTTGCATTGTATGGATATAACATTTACATGGAGCTGTATGGAATTATTGAGAAACATTGGCATGGGAGGAATTAGACTTGGAAATGGGTAAGATCCAAATTATGAATTAGATCATTTATGAGATACGGTCCTAAACTATATCTTGATTTGTCGAATTTGGCAGGTTAGCATGGTTTAGTGTGCTAGGTTTGTCTATTTGGTGGGTCTAAACTTGAATCGAAAGAATGAAAGTTTAATTCATTTATTTCGATCTGAAAATTAAAAAAAACAAAAAAAATATAAGATTAGATAAATTAAATATAAGTATTCGTTTTAATTAAATATATATTATTATTTATATTTATAAATAGATATAGAGACCTAATTATATATATGAGTTTATAAAAAAAAATCATTAAAACCTATATATTTTAAATATTAGTTAAGGTAAATAGTTATGATATAAAATATATTACTTTAACAATTAAAGGAGTTTGGGACATAATATATCACAAGTTTCATACAACATTGCCTAATTTTTTAGAGAGCAATTACCTTTATAAATTAATATATTTTAATTATTTACAAAAATGTAAGTTTATTTATAATTTAATATCATTAAAAGTCATAAGAAATATATTTATATTATATATAAAACGGTAAGGGTATTATAAATATTAAATAGATGTTATTCTCTTTATAATACTAGTCTCGTTTCTACATAAATTATATATTTTTTTAAAATTTTCTTTGAAGTAATAAAAAATCATAGTGAGTATTACTCGTTGCAAATCTAGTCTCATATTGATTATATCAACAAGCTTTCCTTGAGATGTTGCCTATAAAAAAAAACTTCATCACTTAATTCACTAATTGTGAACATATAGTAATAATTGTGTATTATTAAAAGTGCAAATTATTAATATCATACCTAACAATTAATGGGGTGAAATGGTCAAATTTTAAATTATTATAATTTATTAGTGGTTTTTTAAATTAAAAATAAAGACAAAGATAAAAGAATATATTTTTTCCCAATTGAAAATAAAAATTAAAAAAAAATTGACTAGTTGACTAGTCAAGTGAACCGGCTTGGAAACAACCTAAGCCAAGTCGATCCCAATTAAGGAGGAACTAAGCCCTTGAGTTAACAGGTATGGGTTAAGTTTGACTCGGCTCCTAGTCTAGGAGGAACACCTAGTTGGATGAAATCCCATGAAGTTCTTACAATCACTTTTCTAACTCTTTCAACTCATTTGGTGTCATACAATACCTTACTTTCCATATTAGTGTAATAGTAAGCACAACATGAATTCCAGATTTGATTTCCCCATTTGAGGTAGCATCCATAAATCATTTTGGTACATCAATAAACTCTTTAATTGCTGGTATTTTTGCTACACTAAGGTATTCACTAATAGTTGCCACTAACAATACAAAATGCACCTTCACTTATAACTCCATCAATGGCAACCCACTAAGATCATGGTAAAATGTTTCCCCTCCTGTAATCCCATATTGCAACAACATATTTCACATATTGATAATCTCATAATATCGAGTCTAATTGATGTCCAAAGTAACATCAAATTTAAACATATCCAATACAACCATATCTATTGTCTCAAGGTTTTACTGATAAAGTGTAATGGGCTTCTAAGGTTGGATGGATTGGACTGGGACAGCTTCGAATATCTGAGGCCCAATTGTAAAATAGACAAAGGTAAATAAAATAGCTAAAAAGTTGTGCAGCAGGGCCACTTTGATACTTAAGTCAACGATACTTGCAAGAAAGTATTTAATCCTACAAACGAAGATGATTAAGTATTTATATGTTGGCTTCTTAGGCCCTTGTCAACTTGCAGCACGTGACTATTGTTGAACTCTATTTTGATTTTTCTTAGTTTAATATATACAAAGTTTAGCCCACTTAATATAAAATACTTGACACAAAATTAAAAAAAATATTTTTCTTTAAAAAAATGTTTTGAAAAATACTTTTAAAAAACTATTAAAGTTGCTAACCAATAAAACTAGTAAAAAGGTCAAATTATGGTTTTCGAGTAGGAAAATTCTAATTTAACCATTACTCTACAAATTTTCTAAAAAATAAGAATTAACCTATTAAGACCAAGTTATCATATGAAAATTAAAAAAAAAAAGTTAATAGGTCTTTATTTTTATAATTTTCTAAAAAAAAAAGTGAAAACATGTAAAGGATGTGAAAATGCATAAAAATGAATTTTTTAAATATTTTTTATTGCAAAATTTCCCTAAAAGAACACAAAATATTTTAAAAATTTTACTGTTATCCTAAAGGTGCCTACATACATGCTAATTAAAACCAAATCAACTGTAATTCCCATTTTTTAGAAAAGCTTTAATGTGTTGACAATTTTTATTTACGGAAATAAGCTAAGTTTATGTTTTTAGTTAGGTTATTTTCATTAAGAAAAATCATAAAAAGAAACCCCAATTTTTATTGTCCAATTTTGAAAAACCCTAATTAAAAAAAAATTTTAGATTTTTATTTAGAGAAAAACCTTTCCTATGTGATAAAAAAAATTTAGAAAAAAAAAAACCTTAAAGTGTCTAAATGCAATTTTTCGTAAAATATGCAATTAATGTGGAAAACATATTTAAGCTACCTAAACTATAGAAAAAATGTTTAAATAATAGAAAACATGTATAAATCATGGAAAAGATATTTAAATTATTGAATAAAATGTCTAATTATGTAAAAGATACAATTGTATCCTAATCTTCTAAGATATGTGATCTATATGCAAATTTTATCATAAAGATATGAATCTTACTAAAAATATATCACTGTACCTAAAATATGCAATTTTTCTAAAAAAAATGCAATATTTGTAAAAGATGCAATTTCATGTGACTTTTCGTTAAAAATGTAACTTTATAATGCAAATATTGAATTAACATATTAGGGAATACCAACTCGCTAACTAATAGAATCTATTTACTACATTAGTAAAACAAACCAACATGATTCACGTTAGTGAATATGCTATGCCAAAAGAATTTTTTTTAAAAAGAATTTTTTGTTTTTAATACTCATCATGCGGACTCTACTATAGTATGTGAATAAAATTGAACACAAATAGCATGATTAGTCAATTTACAAGCAACGTAAAACTATTAATAAAGTTTAACAGAAACTAATCTAAAATTAAATATGAGAGACTTGCAAAACAGAATAAATTGGAATTAGCATATGCTATTGATAACAAAATAAATAAAAAGCTACTAAATTAATGAAGATACAAGAAAAGAAAAAAAAACTAATAAATAAATAACAAAAACTAAAAAATAGAATAAAAGAAACCTACAATCTTGCCTATACAATATTCGAGTTAGATTTAAATAGGAGATTTAAATAAGAGATAGCACAAGTCGAATGGTCCAAGTAAAAAGAGAACATGGGTTGGATCCAGGTTGAACTTGGGCTCCATGGATAGTCCAACATAGGATTTGGATCCTTCTTCTTCAAATCAACAATAATGCCAATAAGGCTTCGTACAAGGACTTTTGATCAATGAATCAAGTGGGAAACTAAGGACTTGTGACAATCTTATTGATGAAACTTGAGTTAGTGTGCTTGCCTTGGCAAGTTGTGGTTGTTTAAGCAATATTTGATAGATAGGTAGTGGCGGTGATTGCAAATCTAAGCATGGTAGCAATTCTATGAAAGTGAGAATACCGTGTGACGATGTTAGCATACAGTAATGGTGGGTTCTACTTACACAAGTAGAGATAGGTCAGAGGGTTTGTACCATTGGTTGAGCAGTGTTAGGTATATGGTGAGTTTTGGTCTTAGGCGTAGTTGTTGTTAGTGTGTTCTTTGTTGAGGGAGTTTGTGATAGTGGGGCGTTGGGTTCGATTGCAGTTCACTTGGGTAGTCATGCGGCTGTGGTTGTTAAATTGGTGTGGCTTACATGGTGTTAGATGGTTGGGCATGGCTAAGCATTTGGGATTAAAGAGAGAGGGTAGTGGTCGATTAGAGAAGGAGTGGGCTATGTATATGGGTCTACTATACTGTAGAGGCTATTGTTGTTTTTTGTTGCACAAGGATCAAGTTGGGTTCAAATGAAGAAGGAGCAGGATGGACGAAGGAGAAGGTTAGGGTCGGGAGTAGCGATGGATGTTGCTGGGTTAGGTTTATTATGCGATAGTGGTTGGTTTGAAGATTAGGTTTAATAGGAGAGGGTGGTACATGGGAGAGGGTCTCTATATATATGTTTGCTGTGTTGATCTTACTCTATGTATGTGTGTGTGTGAGTTAGTGTTGCTGGAGGCATAGTGTGTGGATGGATGGACTTACAATGGAGTGTTGATAGTGTATGTTATGCCTCCTTCAAGATCCATAAACGATTCTTGAACTTAAATGTATAGAATTGTAATGGATTAATTCAAATCGAATTTTTAGTGAATATTGAACCCTAATCTTTGATTTTCTTGATTCATTCTTATCAATTTCTAATGCAAATCCTTATCCTAAATGAATATTCATGAAATTTCTTTATAGATTCAAGCAAAAAAAAAAAAAAAAAAAATTGATTAAAACAAATCAGATTAGCTTAGATTTGATGAGAAACTGTCGTACCCTCTCTTTTATATCACTCGCACATCATGTCTGAACAAGGAAGAAGGTGGTCACGTGCTAAGTACATGACCAAGGCCTGAGTAAAAAATAAGCACCTTAAGAGAGTATCAAACTTGTGACCTCACACTTGCTTTCCTATGTGCTTACCAATTGAGCTGTTAGCTTTTCCTCAAACATTTATGCATTTAAATTAAACTTGCTAATTATTTATAAGCTCAAATTTAATTTAAACTTTCAATTGAAGCCAACTCATCCTAATTTATTTTAAAATGACCCAAACCTATTTACATAGCCTAAAATATACATGCCAAAGATCTTTAACGCCATTTTTAATTTCCATAAATCTTAAGTTTCATTTTGACTAATCTAACTAAAAATATTTAAAATTGGACCAAGGCCCACTTTCAAATTTCATTAGACTTTTCTTTAAAATATTTTTCTAATGAAACTTAATTTTTAAAGACTTAGAATTTATTAAATCGCTTAGATATTTCTAGCGATAACCTGTTGCAAACCGTGACAAAAAACAGACAAAGCTAGTCGTTGGATGGGTCTAAGCTTGTAGAAGGATCAAAAGGGTTAATGTGGATAGATACGAAAGGGTGAAAGTGAAGAATGAAAATAATAAGCAAACCTACGAATAGCTTTAAAGGATATGACGTACCAATGGAACTTCTGAAAACCCACAACACAATTTGATATGATGAACGAATTGATCCAATGAGTTTACTTGCAACCTAACTTTGCTTAAGGGAAAGGATAAGAGTGATGTTGAAAGTAAATAATAGTATTTACATTAGGAAGAAAGTACTTAAAGTGTATTGAAGGTAATCTGCCTCTTGCATCTACAAATACATTTACCCTAAGTTAGGGCAATTTGTTCAAAAGGGAAAAGACAATAAGAACATTTCCTAAACAAGCAATGTACATGATACAAAAAGATAAAAATGAATATACAAAAAAAAAAAAAACAATCATTAGTGCTATAGATTCTACATATGATACTGTACACGTGGTGATAATGTATTGGTGAAGTTGTTAGGAGATGCGGACAGAAAGTACGTGTAGATGGGCTTGTTTGAATAGGGATGACTTAGTCAGTCCAGATTTTCTATCTCTCGGCTTATTGGTAAGGATGATACGGAGTGATAGGTTGGCTCTGCATTAGAGCATAATCATCAACTTGGCATACCATAGAATAATGGGCGATCATATGGCATAGCACTAAAGGTGACTTAGCCTTGGCAAGAAAGTACTCAACCTCGGCAGGGGTTGGTTAAAACATAAGAATTCGTCGTACCAGCCTCTTTGGTCCTCGGGCTTGGTTATAAGTTAGAGATCCCGTAGCTTGATTCCCATCATAACCTATTTAACCTTAGGTGATCAATTGACTTAACTCGAACACTTTTGACACTTTTTATATTTTAATTTTTCATTTTTTAAAATTTTTTGGGTATTTTTTGTAAACTTAGCCTAAAAAATAAAAAAAGAAAAGAAAAGAAACTAAAATAAAAAAGTAGTAAAAATGGGGTGTCTACAACTATCCCTCTTTGTAACAAAGTTTGAATGAAACTATATTATAAAGACAAAAGACATGCCTATTTTTGTTAAATCTTGGCTTGAATTGACAAGGTAATGATTATTGACTTAAATAGTTAACTAAGCAACGTCTCGTCTTGAAAGGACGAGGTAAAAGGATGTTGATTTAAAATACCCACTTAAAAAGTTGGTGAAAGGAATAAGGGACTCGACTTGAAGGGTTGGGGTGAAACGTATGAAGGGGCCTATCTTAAAAAGACGGGACAAAATGTATGGAGGGGCCTATCTTAAAAGGACGGGACAAAATGTATAGAGGGGCCTATCTTGAAAAGACGAGAGAGAAAGGACAAAGAGGCCCGTTTTGAAAGGAAGGGGCAAAAGGGATAAATGGGCTCGTCTTAAAAGAACGGGACAAAAGGGATAAAAGGGGTAAAGGGGACGATCTTGAAATGATGGGGAAAAAAGGATAAATGGGGCCTTCTTGAAAGGACAGAGCAAAAAGGATAAAGCAGGGGCTGTCTTGATAGGATAAAGCAAAAGGTATAAAGGGACCCGTTTTGAAAAGACGAGGCAAAAGGATAAAAGGGCTCGTCTTGAAAGTACGGGGCAAAAGGTGTAAAGGGGTCTGTCTTAAAAGGATGGGGTAAAAGGATAAACATGCCAATCTTGAAAGCATAGGGTAAAAAGGCTAAGGGGCTTGACTTGATAGGTCAGGGCAAAACGTATAAAGAGACCCATCTTGAAAGGATAAGGCAAAAGAATAAAGGAGTTCATCTTGAAAGGAGGAGGCAAAAAGGATAAAGAAGCCCATCTTAAAAGAACGGGACAAAAGGATAAAGGGGCCAATTTTGAAAGGACGGAGCAAAAGGATAAAGGGGTTTGTCTAAGACTCCTGGATTATAAGCTAAAAAAAGTTCCCAACTTAAAGGATAACTAAGGTTCATAAGATAATTGAAGTTCTTAAGTAAGGATAACTAAAGTTCTCAAAATTATGAGATAACCAAAGTTCCTAAGATATGATAACTAAGGTAAGATAACTATAATTCTTGAGGATTGCTAAGGCTCCTGTTTTCATAAGAGATTATTAAAGTTCCTAACTTGAGGATGATTAAAGTTCTCATTGTAAATTCTCAAAATTTTCACTTTTTTGAAACTCGAAGGAAAAACTATGTTTTTTATTTAAAAAAACTATTCATTTTTTTCTTACTAACAAGTAATGAAATTATACCAACTCTGAATGTCACTGATAAGTAATATGGTCATTCATTTATCTCACAAGCCATTCATTCTACATCCTTAATTGTTCGTCTACATATGATGTGGGAATAAGGAAAAGCTTTCATTGAACACCTTGTTCTTCTTATCGTAGGGAATCCCATTCAATTCTGAGGCGAAGTACTTCCTTTGTCCCTAGCGCATGCTCGACTTTTGCATTCATGAGTTTCATATTAGGGAAAGTATCCCAATTATTTGAATTGTTTAGTCCAAGAGAACTTTCTCAAACTCTCAAATGGTTTGTTTTCACTCTTGACTATAATTCCAAAAATTATGGTCAGTCTTGTAAGTGATACGCTTTGATAGGTCTTTTCCTCGGGTTATAACATAAGCTTTTAGTAATCAGCTTAAACAAAGGGGAAATATTGATGAATTGGACAATTTTAAAAAATTAATATTTCAATTCGAGTTTATAAGTCAAGAATCTTAATGAGAAAATGCTAAGGTAGGCTTGCCTTAGTTTCATGAGCAATTGTTGCTTAAAATGAGCCAAATTCTTTAGTCAAAAGAACTTTATTAGGGGTAGTATATTAGGTGGTGTAAGCCCTAAAGTTAAGCCAAGTAACCATAGGATTGAACTTAGAACCCAAGGTTTAGGGCGATTGGTTAAAGGATCCGATCAAACCCAAATTATAAACTAGTGAGAGGAATATTAGTAAAAATGATCCCGTAAACTTAAATTTAAGAAAATAAGTAATAAAATAGGAAACTATAAAATTTTCAAATTTTAAGCATAATAATTGCTAATTACTGAAAAGGCAAAAAGTGTAATCTAATAACTAATAAATTACTAGAAATAGATTATATGTATACTAAAAATTTTCGAATGACCAAAATAATAATTAGGAATGTTCACATGTACCCCACATATATTTACGTGTAGATAAAAATACGCGAAATTACCTAAATTGGCCAAAAACTAAGTAAATAATTAAAGAAAATTATAAATTAATTATGGAAAAATAAAAAAAAAATCAGAAGAGGATAAGATGAATCAAGATCAGGTCGCGGCAGGTCCAAATCTGTAAAAGAAAAATCAGCCAATAAAAATTAGACAACCTAAAAGCCAAAAATCAAAGAAAATGGGCAAAGTCTTGTCAAATTAATGCATATTAATTACAACAAACGTCTATAAATAGGGGAAATTTTTCCAGAAGTCATTTGGACAGTTTAGCACTTGGGAAAAATAGGAACACTAAAAAAATCGAGAGAAAATCTAGAAATAAAAAAAATAAAAAAAAAGAAAATTGTGTAGATTGGACAAGTGAACCAAACCCACCACCCACCACCCACCACTCACCACTCACCACTCACTATCACCTGGGACCGAACCACCACCACCACCCTACACTAGACCTACCGTCTGGGCCGGCCGACAACCTTGGACCGGGTTTGGACGGCTAGAAAGCTTCGAACTGGTTAGTCTCTTATTTACCCCGATTTTTGAATAATTTTGTAAAATTAGTTATTTTGCCCAAAAAATTATTAAACTTGTTATTCTGAGGTTTTATTGTATGTAGATTTAGGGAAAAATATTTATTTAGTTTAATCACATCTGAAAATATAAGGTCTTTAACAAATTGTTCAAAACTGAGCATTATTAGAACGGAAAATAAATAGGCTTAGAAGTGTAGTTTGGAGCTCAATTTTTTTCTGTAGGATGCTCATATGATGTAGAACAGCGCTATGAAGCCATTTTTTTAAAATTAATTTTCAAAATTTTTAAGTTAATTTTTAGCCCTAAAATGATGGAAAAATTGGATGATTTGGGGTTAATTAGGTGATTGAGATGTTAATTACCGATTTAGATATTAATTAGATGTTTAGGGATGTTAATCTCTGAAGTGGAACTCTAATCCTAGCTTTTGGAGTAATAAGTATGGTTGATTTAGGAAATTAGGTAATTAATATAAGAAATTAGTAATATGTGAAATTGTAAATTAATAAATCTAAAAAAATAAGGTTATTTAGATAATATTATAATAGAAATCAGAAAAAATAATAAATTTGAAATAACATTTAATTTTAAGTCAATGTCTCAAAATATAAGATTTTCACACATCGGGAATAAATTCGATACCTCAATTAGGGTTAGCGTGTACCGAATAGTTTAGAATACCAAATTACAACCCAGTAAGATATTTGAATACCCAAACGTAATGTGATTAATGTCACACTGGGATTCGAGCCTATTTAAGACTTAGGAATCAAAACTAGAATCTAGTTTAGGATTCGAACCCCAAAATAGAGTACAACGAATCATTAGTACGTTATAGGTATACATAGGGAAAATGAGTTACATTATGAATTAGAATAAGAATCCATAAAATATAAGTACTAAAAAGACCTATTTGTATTATAGGACACTCAGAGACAAATTAGCTCGCGATTAAGGGATCAAGCGATCGAGCAATTTCAAGTAAGTTGGGTTATTGCTTATTGTAATAGAGTATTAGTTTTGTAGTGCTCGGAGACTTAGGCTTGTATATGCTTGTGATTGTAAGTAGTTTACGCATGTGTTTGATGTATCTGAATTCGTGCTGAAACTTGCGTTGTGAGTGATTTGTGACTGATTGAATTGGTATGAAATTGTTTGAACACCCTAAACGGAATTTAATCTTAGTCGACCCTAATAACCAAAAATGTTATGCATTGCAACCCGTTAAGGGATCATAGGATTCTCCAACCAAATACCGACCCCTTCGAAAGGGATAGCACAGGATTGCAAAATAGTCCCTTCTTCATCCTCAGTCGAACTAAGTGACAGGGGAGAAGGTCGCAGCGGGGGTGAAGTCAATGGTTCGAAGGTAGTCGCGGGAGGAGCGAGGTCTCCATTGCACAAGCCTGGGTTTGGTTGTGAGCTGCTGCATAATATGGAACTCTTCAACCCGGATTGGAGCGGGTGAAATTTCTCTGATTTCACAACGGACCGGACTACGTTGTGCGATGACACTTGATTGTTGCATTGTATGAAAATAATTGTTTGATAACCCTGTTTGTGCTTGTATGCATTCATGAGTCTCTAATTCAACTTACTGAGTTATAGTTGCTCATACCCTTATAGATCCTTTTGCAGGTTCTAATTTCTGAACACTTCAAGTATTATGCCGCCCTACAATTACCCAGAGGTTAGTCCTTTTGAAGCCAGGGGTATGAGGATCAAGTTACTTAGTATAATGTGTAACTAGACTGACCTTGTAGTTAAGGATAAAAGACCGATAGTTATTATGTAATCTAGTAAACTGTTGTATATATGTAAAACTTCCTAGGAAGCTCTGTGGACTTACTTATAATTATTTATGTTTATTAGAAATTTGTAATATTTGTCATAATTGTAGTATAACTGTTATTCGGACTGTTTACTTCAAAGCGAGGAGTTGTCGACGCCTTGTGTGAATTATGTCTATGGTAGGCACTGTGAGGCTAGTTACTATCATAGAATGGTTTATACGGCGGGATTGTTGCGACTCTGTAGCTTCGAGGCGTAACAGGTGGGACCATAGAATTAAAGCTTTATTCCTTTTGGGCTCAGATTCTTACTTAAGTTTACGCTTTGAAGAATATTGGGAAAACTCAAATCTTTTATCTTGAAATTCATAGGCTTAGTCTTTTCAATACACTTAGACCTTAGACCCTTTAAGGGCTTTACACTACTCTTTAGGATGTGATAACCTTGCTTTTATTTCTTCTTCTTTTTTTCATTTTTTTTCTTTTTCTTTTCTCTCCTTTTCTTTTTTTTTTCTTTGTTTGTTTTGTTTTTTTTTTCTCTTTTTTTTCCTTTTTTTTTTGTTGCTAAGGTGAGCACTCTACATGTGTCTACATTTCTATTTGAGAAAATTGAAGGCCTTAAATCATTAGTTCAAAGTGTATAGGTTTGGTGAAGTGTATATAGCTTTGGAGTGTTTGGAAAAATCAATGGGCATGAGTGTATGAATGAGAGTATGGGCTTGAGTGAAGTGTATATGATTTGAAGCTTTTCTTCATCTTAAAGAAACTAAGTTATCTATGACAATCATTGCTCTTGAATTGACACAACTGAAATAAGCACAAGTTAGTATATCCCTTTTCTCTAAAAGTAATGGCCTTAACTTCTCGATTGCCCTAGTGTAGGGTGGTTCTTGATAGGATTTATTTTTGGAAAAATGTTCCCTTTTTGTAAGGGGTAATTGTGTTTAAGGTAGTGCAACGAATGCCTATCATCATTTCAATCCACATATTGCATGCAAGATAGTCCTCTTCTCAAGAATGAGTCTTATCTTCACTTTCATGTCTCTTAACTTTTGTAAGTGTTTTAAGGCTAGTGTTTGATATTAGGCTTTGCCTCTTATCATTTTAAATGCTTCAGATAATGAGATACTTTTCATTTGTCCAAGAGTGAAACATTTTATCTTTACCCATCAGTTGCCTCAGTACCATTTGATAAGATTGGATATACTGTAATGCTTTCGTAGATCACGTGCCTCTTTACCTTTAAAAGATTACCACATTTACTGCCTCCCTTAGTCTAAGCTCATCATTGGTGGAATAATTCGTAGTGGACTGGAGACAAGCTTTGTATTTGATTTCAAGATTGGAACGAGTAGGCCAGTTTTGTGAAGTAAGTATTTAGGACCTTTTAAGCTTGGAAAGGATTGGTGTGGGTGAATAAAACTTTGAGTAAAGTCAACAAGCCATGTATTTGGGCTTTTTCTATCTTGGAGTGAGTTGAAATAGGTGATGAGTTTTGTTGTTTATGTTTAGGCTATCATGTCTAGGGTTTTTGAAAAGGTTTGGTAATGGGTTTCTCTTCAAGGATTGTGTTTGGCTTAGGCTTTTCCTAAGGATGGGCTACATTTCCATCATTTTCATTTATCAATTTCTAATATGCTTTCCTCTTTTGCCCCATAATGGGCCTAGAATAAGTGACCACAAAGATTAGGCTTAGGTCGGAATCGTTGTTGTTAGTTATCAGTTGTTTTAGCTTAAAAAATGAATGGTTATAGGCTTCAAGCTTAACCACTCAAAAGAAATAACTCAAAGTTTGTAAAACCTGTACTTGTTAGTAGATTTTTTTCCTTTGAAAATTTTCATGAATTTTTTGATAAAATTTATTCAAAAAGCGTTTGAAAACACTTATATTACAAAAACTTATGTTACAGCCAAGGTTATTGACGTCTCCTAACTTGTTGGAATGACTAAAAAAGTTCCAGAGTTAACAAGGAGTAGCTATTTTACAAAGTTCATAGCTGAAGGAAATGACTTATTTACAAGTAAAAATTCTTAAAAACCCTGAAGAATGCTAAAGAGAACCTATGCTATAAACAATTGAATTACTAATAATGCTTAAAGAATAAAAAAAAGACAATTATGAAGACGACATGATAAGGACAACAAAGCTATAAAAGGACAATTGACGATTAAAAGGTAATAGTTTTATAAGAGGACCACCTAATGTTACAAAAAGATGATTAGAAGATGTTTGAAGGATGATGACTATTTATTAATTAAGGGTGATAAATATTTACAGGTTGGAAGGATTTTTTATTTTTTTTCCTTTTTATTTTGTGTACATATGGATGACAACTATTTATTAATTAAGGGTGACAAATGTTTACAAGTCAAAAGGATTTTTTTAATTTTTTTCCTTTTTATTTTATGTACACATAGATTATTGAATAAATTTTCAATACAACAAGTACAAAAATAAATACACAAATAGGATATAAGTAAAGTATGCACATGTAGATGTAAGGTTGGCAACTAAATAATAATGCGATAATTTATTATTATAAAAATTTTTGAGTCCTGATTTTACTAAAACCCCATTATCACATTTATTTGATTACAAACAACCTAGATCCTAATGAATTGCATGAAAAATTATACATGTAAAACTATGGCACAATAAGTTACAAAGAAATATATTTTACATGTAAAAGAGTAAAAATATTATACAACTATTATATCACAAAAACATGTCACACCAGCATTCATTCTCTAGCCCATAAAAGACTTAATGGGTTTTATTTTGACTTTATATTGCACAACCTTTTACCTATGAGGACAAAAGAAACTATGATATACAAAACATATATATTACAAGATAATATTCACAAAAGAAAAACAAAAATATATATACACATAAAAACCACATGAAAAATATAAATATAGATGAAAATCGATGTAGTATGTTGCACATGCATGCATTACAATAGGAATCGGTAATTAATAAATTATAGAAACGGATTCATTATAAACATGTGGTTAAGATTCATGCACATTTATACATATTAGTGTATGAATTTTTAAAATCAAAATTTCTTGAAAATAAAGCTCTCGAACACTTATTAATTTAATTTTTGAAAATAGAGGCCCTATTAGCCGTGGGTCACAATAATTCTTTCCATGTTCCAATAGTTTAAAAAATTACTAATCTTCTATTTAAAAAAAAAATGATGCAAAAGGGTGAAATATACGAGTCTCAAGTTTTGTAACCTTATGTATTCTTAAAGAAATGCCTAGTAAGCTACATCGAAGCATAAGTGAGTTGGCTTATTATTGTTGGGCGAGGGCAAAGACTTTAGCAACATGAGGGTTACATAATGACAGCTTATCCTAGATTCCTAAGGTGATCCAGCTCCGACCACATCTAAACACATATGTATGGTATTAAAAAAATAAATAAATAAATACTCTAAATTCCTCATACTAAGGCCCATTGGGTTGGGTTCTTTCTAGCAGACTTACATCACAAAAAGACCGGTCAATACAACTATATACAATAATGTACAAATTAAAATTAAGAGAAAAACAAGAAGAATAAAGACCTATTAATTAATTTTTTTTAAATTCCTATATAGCTACCTTACTAGCGGTCCCTTGTGAAGTTGCTAATTTTGTCGAACCCTATTTTGATTTTTTTTAATTTAATCTATGTTAAGCTCAGCTTGCTTAATAGAAAATACTTGACATAAAATTAAGGAACAAAATTTTTCTTTAAAAAATGTTTTGAAAAATAATTGGATTTGCTAGCTTGTATAATCGATAAAACAATCAAATTAGGGTTTTCGGGTAAAAAAACTCTAATTTAACCACAACTCTATAGATTTTTAAAAAAATTAAATTTTCAAAAAATTTAATCAGAAAATATGAATTTACGGTCTAACCTATTAAGACTAAATTACTATATAAAGATTAAAAAAAAAAGTTAATAGGCCTTTATTTTTATAATTTTCTTAAAAAAAGTGAAAACATGTAAAGGATGTGAAAATGCATGAAAACATTTATTATTATTTTTTATTGTGAAATTTTCCTAAAAAATGAAAAGAATACAAAATATTTTAAAAATTTTATGGTTGCCCTAGAGATGCCTATATACTCGCTAATTAGGATCAAATCAATTGTAGTTCTCATTTTTTAAAAAAGCTTTAGTGGATTAACAATTTTTATTTATAGAAACGAGCTAAGTTTACGTTTCTAGCTAAGTTATTTTCATTAAGAAAAATCCTAAAAAGAAACTATAATTTTTATTGTCCAATTTCGAAAAACCCTAACTTAAAAGAAAAATCATATTTTTATTTATAGAAAAACCTTTCTTATGTGATAAAAAATATTTAGAAAAAAAAACCTCTAAAGTATCTAAATGCAATTTTCTTTGAAATATGCAATTAATATAGAAAATATACCTAAGCTGTCTAAATCATGGAGAAGATGCTTAACCATGGAAAATATGTCTAAATCATAAAAAAGAGTCTAACTATAGAAATTATAGAAAAGATATATGAATCATAGAAAAAATACCTAACTATGAAAGAAATACGATTATATCTTAATTTTCTAGAATATATAATTTAAATACAAATATATAAGTTTTCTAAAAAGATACAATTTTATCTAAAAAATGTAATTTTTGTAAAAGATGCAATTTCATGTGACTTTTCATAAAAAATGCCATTTTAAGATGCAAATATTGAATTGACATCACAGGGACTATATTGTGCCAAAAGAATTTTTTTGAAAAGATATTTTTCTTTTTAATACTCGTCGTGCAAACTCTACTCTACTATGTGAATAAAATTGAACACGAAAAACATGATTAGTCAATATGCAAGCAACGTAAAACTATTAATAAAATCTCAAAGAAACTAATCTAAAATTAAAAATGAGAGACCCGTAAAAAAGAACAAATTGAAATTAGCGCAAGCTATTAATAATAAAATAAACAAAAAGCTATTAAATTAATAAAAACACAAGAAAAGAAAAAAAAACTAATAAATAAATAACAAACATCCTTTATGATATTCGGGTTAGATTTAAATAGGAGATAGCGCAGGTCACATGGTCCAAGCAGAAAGAGAACATGGGTTGGATTCAGATCGGACTTAGGCTCCATGGATCGTCCAACACAGGATTTGGATCCTTCTTCTTCAAACTAACAATAGCACCAGTAAGGCTTCACGTAAGGACTTCCGACCAACGAATCGAGTGGGAAACTAAAGACTTATGAGAATCTTATTGATGAAACTTGAGTTAGTGTGCTCGCTTTGGTAAGTCGTGGTTGTTTGAGCAGTATTCGATAGATAGTAATGGTGATGATTGCGAATCTGGGCACATCAGCGATTTTATGAGAATGAGAATGCCGTGTGACGGTATTAGCATGCAGTGGAGCTCGTGTGCAGTAATGGTGGGTTCTAATTGCGTGAGTAGAGAGAGGTTAGGGGGTTTAAGTAGTATTGGGCGTATAGCGAGTTTAGGTTCTAGGTGTGGTTGTTGCGAGTGTGTTATTTGTTGAGGGAGTTTGCGACAGTGGGTTATCGAGTTTGGTCGTAGTTCGCTTGGGTGGTCACGTGGCTGTAGTTGTCAGATTGGTGTGGATTACGTGGTGTTAGACTGTTGGGTGTAGCTAGGCACTTAGGATTGGAGAGAGAGGGTAGGGGTTGGTTAAAGAGGGAGTAGACTGTATATATGGGTCTACTGTACCATAGGGGCTATTGTTGTTTTCTGTTACACAGGGATTGAGTTGGGTTTGAATGAAGATGAAGGAGGATGGGTAAAGGAGAAGGTCGGGGTTGGGAGTAGCGTTGCGTACTGCTAGGTTGGGTTTGTTATGCAACGATGGTTGGGTTGAAGATTGGGTTTGGTGCGATAGTGGAACGTGGGAGAGGGTCTGTGTATGTGTGTTTTTTGTGTCAATCCTACTGTGTATGTGTGTACGTATGTGAGTTTGTGTCACTGGGGGCAACGTGCGTACATAGATGGAGGCACAGTGGAGTGTCAATGGGGTGTGTTGTGCCCCCATCAAGATCCATGAACGATTCTTGAAGTCAAATATATAGAATTGTAATGGATTAATTCAAATGGGATTTTTAGTGCATATGAACCCTAATCTTTGATTTTCTTGATTCATTCTTATCAATTTCTAATGCAAATATCTATCTTAAATGAATATTCATGAAATTTCTTTATAGGTTCAAGAAAAAAAAATTAATTAAAATAAATTAGATTAGCTTAGATTTGATAAGAAATTATCATATCCTCTCTTTTATATCACTTGTGTGCCATGTTTGAACAAGGAAGAAGGTGATCATGTCACGACCAAGGCCTAAGTGAAAAATAAGCTATCTTAAGAGAGTATCGAACTTATGCCCTTGCACTTCCTCTCTTATATGCTTACCAATTGAGCTATTAGCTTTTCCTCAAACATTTATGTATTCAAATTAAACTTAACTAATTATCTTTAGGCCTAAATTTAATTTAAACTTTTAACCAAAGCCAACTAACTCTAATTTATTTTAAAATGGCCTTAACATTTTTATATAGCTTAAAATATACATGCTAAAGATTTTTAATACCATTTTCAATTTTCATAAATCTTGAGTCTAATTTTAATTAGTCTAACTAAAAATCTTTAAAATTGGATTAAGGTCCATTTGCAAATTTCATTAGACTTTTCCTAAAAATGTTTTTTTTTTTAATGAAACTCAATTTTTAAAGACTCAAAATTTATTAAATTGTATGTATATTTTCAACGATAGCCCATTTGACCCTAAACGACTAACTAACTTGACTCTGATAGTTTTGATACTTTTTATTTTTCAATTTTTTAATCTTTTTTGGATTTTTTCAATTTTTTAATTTTTTTGTATATTTTGTAAACTTAGCCAAAAAAAAAACCTAAAAAAAAAAGGGTGACAAAAATGTGATATCTACAGTTATGTGATTTAAGGGCCCAAGGCTAGTAAGATCTTCTAATGATAGTAGGGAATAATTGTTTGGGGCCTTATGGCTACCTCTTCTTAATAAATGATTAACCATGTTGTACAATCTAAGACACATAAGCTCACTAGAAGGCAAGTGCCAAACTTCACATTACATTAAATGCAATATGGTCATTGCAGTAAAGTATGCAAGGTTCCTACGAGATGTTATGTGAATGCTCTTAGAGTGTTTACGGGGCCAAGTGGAGGCAACGATAACTCTTCGGGGCTACTTTAAAGGGGCCAGCTTGGAAAGGATTGTCTGGGGTTCCATTGAACTTGAACTCTAGGCTACATTGGCCGGTCTATACTATGGGGGACCTTTTCTTGGTGACCTGCTTGGTTTCCAAATCTAATATAGTCGATCTTGATCTAGCTTAGATGGCTGACTACATTGGTTGGTGTAATATCCAATATATGCTTGGAGGGTGGAACTCTAATCATCGAGGTACCTTTTGGTATACTGGCTCGGAGTACGTTGAAACTCCGGAGTTAAGTGTGCTCATACTGGAGCAATCTTAGGATAGGTAACCTCCTGGGAAGTGGCTGCACCAGGGGACAAAACTGTACGGCGTTTCACACCAAAGCGGACAATACCTCGGTGAAAAGGAGTTCTGGCCAGGTCGTTATAGAATGGTATCGGAGTAATCCACTAATCGGAAGGGTGAAACCTTGCCTGGTGGTTGTGTTGAATCTGTGTAACAAAATTGACGAGGGTGTTAGTTTTGTAAAGGGGGTAGATTGTAATATCCTTTACATGTTTGGAAGGAGGAACTCTAATCATTGAGGTATCTTTTGGTGTAGTGGCTCGGAGTACATCGAAACTCTGGAGTTAAGCATGCTTATGCCGGAGCAATCTCAAGATGGGTGACCTTCTGCATTTTACGCCAAAGCGGACAATACATCGGTAGAAGAAGTTTCAGCCGGGTTGTTACACTCAGCCCTTAGCTCATCATGCTGACCTTGGCCTAATTTGAGTAGTAGTCCTATGAGCTTAGCTATGGGCCTAAGGTGGTTAGCCCATGTTCAAAAACTACCATTGCAATATCAATAGGCATGTATATATCAGTTATATACCACATCAACATATTTACACATTCTATTCAACATGGAACCAGTACTCGAGAGAAAACTCACACACAAGCTAGAAGGTAAAACATTTATAGCAAGGCATATGCTTCCACATATAACTCAAACATGTACAAATGTGTAATTCCAATATCAATCATTACATAAGCATAGTGTATGGAAATTGGAAGCCTACTTGTAAGTGTGTTTAAGTCTCATAGGTTCTAATGTTATGAAGTATAATCCTAATACCTCCCTTAGACTTTTCTACCAACTTGGCTATAGTTGACTTTTACTCTTCAGTATGCTTAGTTGTTCTATATCCCGGCCTTTTGCTTGTAATGATGGCAGACTAGCTGAAGAGTTAGTTTTGGACATTTAAGGCTTTCATACCCTTTTTTAACTCATGCGAAGCAAGCTTTTTAATTATACTTACACTCTTCCTTCTTATAAGGTGTCAAAAATCTAGGCATCTCTAATTGGCACTAGGTAAAGAAATCTTAGATAGCATCATGCGTCGAGGCTCCTTTGCAACCATAAGCATCTCACCCTTGTTTTGCACAAAGTTGTTAGTACTTTAAGCCATGCCTCTTGAAGTAAATGACTTGTTACTAAAAATGATTTCTTTTGCCTGGTGATAGGAATCGACTTCGAGGACCATCGATACATTCCTGAGCTTGAGGTCTAGTTACATGGTTTATGAGCTCTTTCTCAACAACTAACCAATGAGGAAGCTAAAATCCCTAAGTCTTCCGAGTTACAAGAGTACTCAAGCCCCTATTAGAACTTCACTTTCTTTCAGGTAGAGGTGATTGACCTCCTGGTTGACTTAAACAGTTCGGTTGATTAGACCATCAACTCATCCAAGGTGTTTTCGAGCTTCCCATGTATAGATTTAAGCTGTTTGAAGGCCTTTTGTAGACATCCTGTTTTGGCCCCCTTATAATTTTAGAGTTTCTTTTTAGAATAAGGAAGAAGAGTCCTAATAATAAAAAAAAGTAGATTATTAGGAAATAATAGTCAATTTAGAATAAAATAGAATAATTAAAAAGGGCTTAAGTATCCTAAATATTGATTGGCTTAGGTCTTAAATAAAAAAAAATTCATAAAGGGATTGTTAAGCTCAGGCTTAGATTTGATCTAGCTTAAGCTAATTTAGTCTATATATGCAATTTGTTTGCATACATTGATAAGGCATATGCCAATGGCCTTATGGTAAGATATGCATATGCACACATTGAAGGTCTTAGGTTTGAAACATAGTAGGCGCTATGCACTTTGTTTTTTATTTTTGCACTAAAAACATTCCTTCAACACATGTTTTGCTCATCATCTTCACCATCTAAATCCCATGAATCTAGCACCTTCCCAGCTTACTGGATCGAGTTTGTGGCCATTTTCAATGGCCATATCTACATGATTTTACTAATTTAATGGTGAAATAATGTAGATGTCATGGGATTTTGTTAAATCTAACCTAGAGTGTGTCCAAGTACATCAAAATCAAGAATCAAATCAACCTTAAAAATCACCTTCAGGCTGGAAATCCAAGATACTCAATCTTCTATCAATGGAATTTTCCTTGCTTGCTCAAGCTTAAATTAATGTAAATGGGTGTTCCTTATCCTACTTTAAGCATTAATTTTTCACTCTCGATCTCTTAAACACATCATCCCCAAACTCTCTCTCCCTAACCATGTGTATCCTTTCTCTTTCTCTAGATCTTTGCCTTAATTCAAAGCTTCTCAAGCAAAGCTAGCTAACTTTACCCACAAATTACCCATATCTTAAGTTTTCGGTCTCCATCCTTTCCTTCCTTAGCTGTGCCCCTTAGTTTGAGTAACATTACCCGAAGGTTTTCTAAAACCCTAGTCACCACCTCTATCATTGACAACAACCATACTCCTTCTTGCAACTAAACTCACCTGTTGAGCCTAATTTTTTAGTTTCTTTTATTTAAAATTAATTTTCCCATTTCCTGATTAATACTAAACCCTAACCCATTTAATATTAATCCTCGACTAAAGAAATTGAGAAATTCCAATTTTTTATTGAAAATAATTTTTGGAGTCGCCACCCGACCGAAGTCAGGAAAAGAAAAAAAACTGTAATCAATTGGGTGGATTGATTATGATTTGGCTACTAATCTTTGATTTCAATTTGAATGAAGAACCAGAGGGTTCCGAGTTCGGAGGCTAACCTATTAAATCCTAACGGGTACCACTATCTATTTACCGAAATTAGGATTATTCTTTTAATTATAATATTTAAAAATATATAAATCAAAAGAAAAAAGAACTTAAGTTTCTACAAATTTTATCATCGCCCTGAAGGTGCCTAAGTACTCACTAGCTGGGATCAGACGATCGTAGTTCTTTTAGAAAATCTTAGTGTGTTGATTGATTTTAATTTTTGAAAACCGGTCGAGTTTACGTTTTAGTTGATCCGGTTTAAAAAAAAAATCTAAAGGGTCCTAACTCGTGAGTAATTTTAAAAAAACTCTCTAAAATATTATAACTTTTTTGTAAAAATTTCTTTTTTTTTGTCAATTTTTATTTCTAATAAAAAATAATTTTTCTATATGAGAATTCCTAAAAAAAAATTTCTAGACTAATAGATACATACGTATATATACACATTATTACTACTAATAAGTATCTACTTAAATAAATTAGTGATATCATGTAACATACTCTAATATATATAGAACTCAACACTAATAAATCTCCTAAACTAATGTATTCATACATTATATCATTAATAGATAATGTAACAAGGCATATAATAAAAATAAAAATAAAAAAACCAATCTTCTAAGGTCTATATATCCCTATGTTATCATAATATACCTAATCTATATTAAAGCTAATGCTAAAAGAAATATCTCAAACTAAGAAATACACATATATACATATATACAGCATGTTAAACTACAAAAATCCCAAAAGTAATAATATAGTATGATAATAATAAATCAGAAATAATAATAATAAAGAAAAAACTTAGACAGAAATTGAACCTGATGATGCCCAACTATGGCATACGCGTTCTGTCATTCGGAGCAGCGTTGGATCAATCGAAAATTGGCCGGAACGTGGAGCTTGTGTCTGCTATGTTGCAACAGTAATGGATTTACGTCTGTAGGGCTTATGTGAAGTGTGTAACTGGACATTGGAACTCGGTTTGGCTTGCTGTTGTCGGACGTTTAGTCAAGGAGCTTTGGATTGCCGTGTTGTTCTCACGTGGAATCACGTCAGGGGATTGCTGGAGATTATGTGTGAGCTATGTTGCTGAATAGATAGTGTGAGTGACGGATAATGTGTCAGTGAGTTGTGCGTCCGAAGTGTGCTATGATGTTGCAAACAGTAGTGAAGTGTAGACGGAGCGGTAGTCGCCGTGCGTGGAGTACGTATTGCTGCTGCGTGCAAAGTGGAGATGATTGTAGCGGTTGCGTGCTCTCTGGTGTATATTGGTGCTATAGGCGTATGTAGAATAGGGAACTAGTCTGTGTTGTGGCTGAAGTGCGTGTGATTGACCGTACAAGATTTGAATTGCTGTTGTTCTATACTTGGGCATGCAACAAAGGATTGGGACGTGGCCATGATCAGTACATGCTATAGTGGACAATGTCTTTCGGTGAAGTGGCGTAAGTGTGGCTTGCTATTCGTGCGTTTTGTAGATGGACCGAAAGATTGTGCGTACAAGAGGACTTCTAGACAGTGTGTTGACTGTGTGTGTTCTATTGGACGAAGGATGGGCGGTGTTAGCTGGACGTGGATCGGAGCTCTATAATCATCTACAGTGTAGCTCACATCTGATTTGGTGTGTGCAGTTGGTGGATGAGTGGTCTTCGTGTGCGGTGAAGGATGAGTAGTCTTCATATGCCAGTGCTAAGTGCGAATGATTTGGTGTGTTGATTATGAGGGGATTAATTAGAGTTGATCGATGAGTTGTTAGGTTATTGTTTACGGAAGGATGGGGCTGACTTGGAGTTATGGTCTGATGGCAATGGTATTTAAGGGAAGGGAAAGACTGATTGAGAGCTGATCGCGAGTGTTGTGTCCTCCCCTTTTGAACGTGAATGTGTATATTTATAAACCCAAACCATATTGTATCAAATCATATCTAATCGTACTTATTGTATTTGATTTGATAATAATTAAACTAGATCCAAATTAATTTAAATCCAATTTATTAAAATCAAACTTGATTCAAATGTTTTTAATTAGATATAAATCCCGTTTATTTCTTTCGCTCTTATAAAATATAGAAAAATAAAAGACATAAGTACCTGGTGAAACTCGAACCCAAGACCTCAAATTAAATCCTATCCAATACTCCAATGCTTATCCGTTAGGCCGTTGGCCTATGCCTTGACATTTAGTCCAACTAAATTATACTTAAACTACTCGATTCTCTAAAATAATTTTTTGAACTAAGCTAAACTAAAACGATTGACTCTAAAATAATTTTCTTTCTATAAAAATCTTTATATATTTTTCTTTTTTTTTCATTTTTTTTGTATTTTCATCATTTTTTCAAATTTTTATTTTTTTGAATTAGGACCCTTTTTATAAAAATAAAAATTAGAATTATAGAGGGACAAAAATTAGGTGTCTATATCACCGAAGCACTCGAAACCTTCCAAAACCTTAGGCCGACAGACCCATCCACCTTGATAACTACACCAATAGCTCACACACAACTCTTCTCTCTCTAGCTATCACCTTCCACCATACACTATCTCAAATCCACCACTTCAGCCCGTAGCACCATCACTAATCTTAGTTTTAGCAATAAAAACCTCATAAAACTGATCTTTTCCACATAAAAATCACATCGAAAATGCCTGTGGATCGTTAATTGGATTGCTACTCTTCTTCTCTCCTTTAACCTAATTCTTTTGCTCCAAACTCGTCCCGAATTCAAAGCACAACCCAAGATTCGTGCCAGGTTTGACCTATAAAATTCCTCCTTGACCTAATTCGTTGCATAGTTTTTATTTATTATTTGTTTGTTTTGTTTTGTTTTACTTTTTTTTTTTAAATTTATTTTATGTTGTTAAGATAATATAAAAATAAAAAAAAAGAGATAAGAAAAGGAAAAGAAAAAAAAAAGAAAAGAAAAAGAGAAGGAAGAAAGATATGAAGGCTTTATTTTTTTCTTTTCTTTTTATTTCTTTCAATAAAAAAAGGTATATTCATAATAAAAAAAAAAGAAATAAAAGCATAAAATCATGTTTCATCACTTAGAAATTTTATTTTCCAAAATAAATGAACCCTTTGCAAATTAGAATTTCTTTAGAGTTTTTCATAAAATAATCAAAACTAGGACCTTTTTTTTTTAATTTTTTCTTAAACAAAAATCAAATTTATAGAGACTTAAGTCCAATAACTTTTCGAAATTAAAATTCACCAACACATTTAAATTTTTGCAATGAACTATAAAAATCTGATCCCAAATAGTACATAGGTAGACACTTATAAAGTGACTTAAAACATGTAAAATCTTTTCTTTTTCATTTTTTGTAAATTATATCTCCATTTCTTACTTTTTCTTTTGCAAGTATATGTAATTTTACTTATTTGTTTGTTTGTGAATAAGTGATGTTTTTAGAATAGTATTTTGAAAAATAAATATTAAATTCGAAAGATTTAAGGTAGTACCTAATTAGGGTTTTATAAAGTAGCCATTGAATTTGGATATCTAGTTGCTTGAAACCTTTTAAGAGAAAGTTTTCAAAATTGCAGATTAGTGGCTAAATTAGAATTAATCCGCACAATTGATTCTAATTTGATCGCCTTTCCTAGTTCAATTGGATAGTGACTCCAAAATGTTTTCAAAAATAAAGAAACTAAGTTTTCCTTAATTTAAGTGAGGGTTTAAACTAAATAGGCGTAGGATTTAATTTAAATTAAGTTAAAGAAAATGAAGAACCAAAAAATTCAGGCTCGACACCTCTAACTAACAACCTTTCTGTATATAATTCATTATTTTGTGCCAAATTATCCTCTAATCCTCACCCAGCTTTTCCCTAACATTGTTAGTAGTATTATTGTAGGTGCATATTCTTTTTGTTGTTTTCCCATTTTATCCTTGTAGAATGCTCTCATGTTGTATAGTTTTTCCTTTCTGGATAGGAATCCTCTTCAATATTTGTGTTGTCTATCGAGTCCTATTTTGATTTTTTTAATTTAACTTATATCAAGCCTGGCTTGCTTAATATAAATTACTTGACATTAAATTAAGGAAAAATATTTTTCTTAAAAAAATGCATAAAAACTATTTAAAAAGATTAGAGTCACCAACCAATTAGACTGGTAAAAATGAAATTAGAGTTTTTGAGTGGAAAAACCCTAATTTAGACATTAGTCTACAAATATTCTAAAAAATTATTTATAAAATTAAACTAGAAAATCTAAGTTTGGGGGCTAACATATTAAAACTAAGTCACCATGTAAAGACAAAAAAAAAAAAAAAACTAATGGAATTTTATTTTTTTTATAAATTTTATAAAAATGCTAAAATATGTATAGATATGCAAAAATGAAATTAAAATGAATTTTTAGTAATTTTTATTACAAATTTTCTAAAAGAAAAAAAAATTATTATATGGTTGCTTTAAAAGTGCTTACGTACTCACTAGTCAGGATCAAACCAATGTAGTTCTGTTTTTTTAGAAAAGATTTAGTGGGTTGATTTTTTTTAATTTGAAATTGAGCTAGGTTTACATTTTTAAACCAATTTATTTTTATTAAGAAAAATCCTAAAAAAAAAAACTAATTTTTATTCCTAATTAAAAAAAAAACTAAAGACTTAATTTTTAAAAAGACTTTAAGTTAGTGTTTTTTTTTTTTAAATTTAGGAAAAGCTACTATGTGACAAAACTTAAAAAAAAAAAAATCCTAAAGCACCTAAATGAGAGATAAAAATAAATAAATAAATAAAAGGTGCAAGTTTTATGAAATTATGCTAATATGCAATTATCATGGAAAACGTACTATTTTATGAAAACAAATGCAATTGCTATTAACAATATGCCTAACCATGGAAAAGATGCTTAGCTATGAAAAAGATGCTTAAACTATGAGAAAGATGTTTAAATAATAGATAAGAAGTCTATATCATAGAAAATATGTTTGAATTATAGATAAAAAATCTAAACTATAGAAAAAATGTCTAAACCATAGATAATATATTTAAACTATAGAAAAGATGTTTAGATAATGGAAAAGAAACTTAAACCATAGAAAAGATCTTCAACCATAGAAAAGATACCAATTGAGATTTTTTATTTTATGAAAATTAAATAAGTGACAAACTGATTTTTTTATTTTTGGAAAATCCCTAAAAGCCTAAAAATGTAACTTTTTGACAACTTGCTTAAAATACGTAATTTTAATGCAAGTGTGATATTTCTAAAAATGCAATATCTATGCAAGAATATATTTTATTATTTAAAAAAATGATCATGCCAAAAATCAACTAATCAGAATTAACACTAAGACCTATAAAAAAAAAACTACGTTAGTACTTATTTGATGTAAATAAACCATCTAAATTATGCAACTTTGTAAAAATTAATACTACATGTTAAAATTACAAAGTATTAATGAAGCTAACAATAATTAAAAATAAAATAAAATAGAACCAAGTACCTGCATTAAAAAATAAAGTTAGTAAAAATAAATTTATAAAAATGACTAACATTATTAAACTAATTAAAACAACTAAATAACTATAATAATAATCATAAAAAAAAAAACCAAAAGAAAATGGAATCCAAAACCATCTAATTGGCTGGATTGGATCGGCTTATGCATGGGCTAGATTCGAGTCCTATAGTGGATTATTGTGTATGTTGGACGTACAGGACAGTAAGTTGTGCTGGATGTGTGGATTTATGTGTACTTGTGTGTTGATCAGTGAAGTTCAGTACGATGATTACTATGTGTTGTATTTATACGACAGTGCAGGTATAGTTTAGAGTTCAGTGCTTATGCATGGTGGTGTGTGTCTAGCATCTAGCCATGAACTATGTGAGTGTCAAGTCATGTAGTAGTATGTGTGATGAGTAACGCGAGCTGTAAGTGTATGTGTAGTGAGGGATGTAAGCTGTGTATGCGCAGATTAGACGGTGTGTGTGTGTGATAGCGTGAGCGTAAGTGAGTGATTGGTGCTGGTGTCGAGCCTGATTTTTCGATTTCTTTTATTTAAAAATTAATTTCCCATTTCTTGATTAATACTAAACCCTAACCCATCTAATATTAATACTCAACTAAAGAAATTGAGAAATTTCAGTTTTTTATTGAAAATAATTTTTTAGAGTCGCCACCCGATCGAAGTCGGGAAAAGAAAAGAAATTGTAACCAATTGGGTGGATTAATTACGATTTGGCTATCGATCTTTGATTTCAATTTGAATGAAAAACCAGAGTATTTCGAGTTTAGGGGCTAACCTATTAAACCCTAATAGGTACCACTATCTATTTACCGAAATTAGGATTATTCTTCTAATTATAATATTTAAAATAAATAAATAAAAATCAAAAGAAAAAATAACTTAAGTTTCTACATATTTTATCGTCGCCTCAAAGGTGCCTACATACCCGCTAGCCGGGATCAGACGATCGTAGTTCTCTTCGAAAACTTTAATGTGTTGGTTCTTTTTATAAAAAAAAAATAATAATTGGTTGAATTTGCATTTTTATTAACAATTTCATTTTTATTAAGAAAAATCCTTAGAAGCTTAATTTTTATTTCTAATTATAAAAAAAAAAACCTAAAAACCTAATTTTTGAAAAGTCCCAAATTAAGATTTTTATTTAAAAACAACTAAGTGATAATTTTTTTTTTATTTTCAAGAAAAACTCTAAAGATTTTATGAAATATGCAATATTCTACATCATAAATTTTTTATACAGAAAAGATGCTTAAAACATTAAAAAGAAAAAAGAAAAAAAATTCATAATCATAGAAAAGATGCCTAACTATAGAAAAGACAGCTAAACCATAGAAAAAATATCTAAATCATATAAAAGATGTCTAAACTATGAAAAAGATATTTAAACCATAGAAAAAAAAATCTAAATGATAGAAAAGATGTCTGAATCATAGAAAGGAAACCTAAACAATGGAAAAGATATATAAACTATAGAAAAGAAGCCCAAATTATGGAAAAGACGTCTAAATCATAAAAAAGATGTTCAAACTACAGAAAAGACATTTAAACTACGGAAAACAAACCTAAACTATGGAAAAGATGTCTTGCCGTAAAAAAAAAGTCAATTAAAGTTTTTATTTTTTTATTTTATGAACATCAAAATGATTTTTTTATCTAGAAAACCCTAACATGCCTAATGCAATTTTTCTAAATTAATACAATATGCAAAGAACGAGATTTTGTAAAATATGAGATTTTATAAAAATGTCATTTTGAAAATATGAAATCTAGAAAAAACGAAAATTTAACTTAATACATGTTCACTAGACACTAATGCTATAACAAATTACTAGCAATTAAAGACATGATAAAAATAAAAAAAAATTATTACAAGTCTTAAAAATAATTGCGCATATACTAAGTGAGATAAAAATAAATAAATAAAACAAGTTATAGACAATAATTAAAAACCACTATTATGTACCTGCAAGGCCAAGCAAGCAAAGCCGATGAAAGGGAACAAATTGGATCCTCAGTCCTATCACATGCATAACTATAGAATTAGTCTAAAGAGTGAGTTCGAGCGTGTTTTTAACAAATGTGTGATTGTTCCTTTTGACTCGCACCGTGCAACTCCTATTTATAAAACTCGAAAACAAATCTTTTGAATCGAATCAAATCAATAAAGATCCAAAATAGATTCGAATCTTACAAATCTTGATTTTATTGGATTTAACATCATTATATCAGATTTGCTTTTTTTTTTTCGACAACTATTTAGTTAAGATTTCATAAAATTAATTTTTTTGAATTTTTTCTTTTTTAGTTTTTTTTTCTTTTTTTTTTCAACAATTTTCTCATTTTTTGTCATTTTTATCATTTTTCAATTTTTTTTATTATTTTCTAAATTACGACCCTAAAAACAAAAATTATAACTACTATGGGAAAAAATCGAGTGTCTACAGCTGCCCCTTTTTGTGGTGAAGTTTGAATAAAACTTTGCTATAAAGACAAAAGTGACACCGTTTTTGCATTGGGACAACTTTATCCTAAGGAGCGTTAAGACACTCGACTATGATTAGTTTGAAACGAAGAATAGCGAGGGTAGCACTCTTGTGGGCTGATAAGAATCCCTAAAAAAAATAATGAGAACTTGGTCGTGCCCTAATGAGTTGACTAACCAAGGTGGTTAAAGCACCCTTTGAGTTGGCTAAGACCTAAAGAATAAGGAAAAACTTGGTCGTACCTTGATGAGCTGACTAACTAAGGTAGTCAAAGCGCCCTTTAAGCTGGCTAAGACCTAAAAATGAAGAAAATTTGGTTGTGCCCTGATGAGTTGACTAACCAAGGTGGTCAAAGCGCCTTTTGAGCTAGCTAAGACTTAAAAACGAGAAAAACTTGGTCGTGCCCTAATGAGTTGACTAACCAAGGTGGTCAAAGTACCCTTTGAGCTAGCTAAGACCTAAAACATGAGGAAACTTGGTCGTGCCCTAATGAGCTGACTAACCAAGGCGGTCAAAGCACCCTTTGAGTTGGCTAAGACCTAAAGATAAGGAAACTTGGTCGTGCCTTAATAAGCTAACTAACCAAGGCGGTCAAAGCGCCCTTTGAGCAGGCTAAGACCTGAAACATGAGGAAACTTGGTTGTGTCCTAATGAGCTGACTAACCAAGGCGGTCAAAGCGCCTTTTAAGCTGGCTAAGACCTAAATAATGGAAAACTTGGTCGTGCCCTAATGAGTTGACTAACTAAGACAGTCAAAGCGCCCTTTGAGTTGGCTAAGACCTAAAGAATGAAGAAACTTAGTTGTGCCCTGATGAGCTGACTAACCAAGGCGGTTAAAGCGCCCTTTGAGCTGGTTAAAGCGGACTAACCAAGGCGGTCAAAGCGCCATTTGAGCTGGCTAAGACCTAAAAATAAGGAAAACTTGGTTATGCCCTGATGAGCTGACTAACCAAGGCGGTCAAAACGCCCTTTGAGCTGGCTAAGACCTGAAGAATGAAGGAAAACTTGGTCGTGTCCTAATGAGCTGACTAACCAAGGCGGTTAAAGCGCCCTTTGAGCTGGCTAAGACCTGAAGATAAAGAAACTTGGTTGTGCCATAATGAGCTGACTAACTAAGGCAGTCAAAGCGCCCTTTGAGCTGGCTAAGACCTAAAAATAAGGAAAACTTGGTCGTGCTCTGATGAGCTGACTAACCAAGACGGCCAAAGCGCCCTTTGAGCTGGCTAAGACCTAAAGAATGAAGGAAAACTTTGAATTAGGATAGCGCTCCATGAGCTTGCTAAAACCCTAAAAGATTATAAGTTGGGTAACATTCTGTAAGTTAGGCGATTGGGAGCCTATGAAACTTTGGATTGGGACTACACTCACGAGCTAGCTAGCTCCCTAGGAGATTATAAATTGGGACTGTTTTAGAAGTTAGCCAGAAGCTTAAGAAACTTTAGATTGGGACTGTGTTCTATGAGCTGGCTAGATCCCTAATTGAAAATATGAACCTGGATAGTGCTCCATAAGCTGACTAAAGCGCTAAAGAAAATATGGATAGGAACAATGCTCTATGAGCTGGCTATATCCTTGAGAAAACGGATAAAGGGTAAGCACCCTTCGGACTCACTTAAACTCTATTGAAAGTTAAAAGTAAACTGAGGAACATAGCCAACTTGAAAAAAAAAAAAACTCTTGATTTGAGAAATTTACAAACGAGGAATTTGGTGAAAACTATTTATAACATGAATTGAAAATTTGGCGACTATGGATGAAATGGACTGGAAAATGAATGGAAAAACTTGTAACAAGCCTCCACTTTCTCTCTCTCTTTTTCATGTCTTTTCATTTTCTTTTTTTTTTCTTCTTTTTCCTTGAAAGTTTGCTAATGGATACAAATTCTTATTTAAAAGGCAAATGCTATAATCATGTAGGGTATCTCATATCCACCCTAGTTTGTAACCTAGACAATGAGCTTCTTGGATAGGCCTTAAGCATTCATTTCGTAAGGAAAAGGTAACTCATGATTAGTTTAGTCAAAGAGGACTTCCTTACGCACTTTCGGTTTGAATTTCACTCTTGATTACTATTCTAAAAATTATAATCCAATTTGTAAGTGATACACTTTGATCGATCTGTTAGGTCTTTTTGTGTTCAGTATTGTAAATTGGGCTTTTGGTTAAATGGTTTCAAAAGAAGTTAATTGAAAAAGCCTATTTTGAAAGAAGTGCTTTTGTTTAACTCGGGGGGTACAAGTCAAGAACATTTAGGAATGAACTAGATGTGTACTTGCCCCAGTTTCAAAAATAATTTTTATCTTAGATAAATTATTCTTCAAAATAGGAAGAGCTTTAAATAGGATGGTAATGTGGGTGGGAAGGTCTTGTGTTTGAGAATCAAGTGGATAGAAAAGGTTTAGGTTCGTGATTTGGAGTATAATTTTGAACTGAATATGGAGTTTTTGGTTTGTGGTTGAGAACATGATTTTGAACGAATATGAGGTTTTGTGTTTTTGGTTGGGAATGCGATTTAAGGCCTTGTATTTTTTGAGCAACTTAAGCCTTCTTTGATTGGGGATTTTCTCAAGCTCGATATTTGGATATTTCTTCATTTTCCTTTTTCCTAGTTTTTTTCTTTTTCTTTTTCTTTTTCTTTTTTTTTCTTTCTTTTCTCTCCCCAAAAATAACTATCTCTTTTGTCAAGTTTTTGTCTTTAGATGAATTAAGGCCTTAAATCCATAGGTTCAGAGTGCATTGGCTTAGGTAAGGTATGTGTGGCCTTTGGGGTATTTGGAAAAACGTTAGCTCTTCTTTAAAGGGAACAATTTATCAAAAACAAAAATTATCCTTGAATTGTTATTACTAGGGTAAGCACAAATCAGTTTTATCCATCTCTCCTAATCAATGACCCTAACCTCCAAATTGCTCTACTGTGGGGTGGTTCTTGATAGGATTTACATTTGAAATGACTCCAGATCAGTCCAACAGGATTATCAAAGGATAATTGTGTTTAGGATTTGAAAATGAATGCCTAACTTCATTTCGATCTGCATATTAAATTCAAAATGGACCTCCTTTAAGGAATGAGTCCAAAATATCCTTACCATGATGTCTCTTAACTCTCAAAGTGTTTAAGGGTTCGTGTATAGGATATAGCTCGCCTCCTTTCATTCAAAACTTTTTAAAAGTAAGTTACCAATTCCTTACATAAGGATTGATTGACCTTAGGGTATTGACCTTACTCCCCAATTCTTTGGAACATGCCCCAATTGTGAAATTTCAAAGACTAAATGTCTCATGCCCCGGACTTATAGGTCTTAACGCCCTTGAGCTTTCATATGTGATTTTAGGTTAGGTTCTTTAAAGTTCGAATAGGCTGGAACTAACAACTTTTGCAGTGGAAGGGATTAATGAATTGCCCTTTTTATTTACACCGGGGATCGAGCTTAGGATAGTGTTTTATGGCTTTGTATTTTGATTCGGTTTATGGTTGGACTTGATGGCTCAAACCTTGAGTTTGTTCAACTATCTTGATGGGCTAGGGCTCGGGTTTGGTTAGTTATTTTATCGGGCCAAGTGGGTCTGTTTAGATTATCTGCCTTAATGGGCCAAGCAATTGTGTTTGTCTCGAACCCTATAAGGATTTGTAACCGTTAGCAAATTTCTTTCTGTTTCTTTTTCTTTTCTTTCCTTTCCTTCTTTTTTCTTTCTTTTCTCTTTCTTTCTTTGTTTTTTTTTTTTTAAAAAAGAGAGAGAGGAAAAGTTAAGGCTTTTGTGTTATAAAAATCGAGTGATGGAATTGTAAATGGAGGGCTGCTTTACTAGAATTCTATATACAAACCTACAACAACATTACTAAGGGTCTATTTACAAATGAGGAATTCTAAAGGAAAAAAACTAAATAAAAAAAATCTAATTCATATTTATTCCGAATGATAAAGGCTATTTGCAAAATGCTAAATTTACCTAAAATCATGAATATTTTTTGTTGGTAGAATACTAGGCATAATGATAACTACTTGAAATTATTTTATAGGTTTGATTCTTTTTGTTTTGTTTTTATTATTTTTATTTATTTACTTTGCGAAGGTTGGGGCTCAATTGATGTGGGCCCAAATGAAAACTGATAAATACGACCCCTAATAGATGTACTAATGTCTACAACTAGGTAATATTCATAGGGCTCTTCAATAGGGGCAAGAGGAGCCCAATTTTGTTCCTAATAAATTATTGCTTATTTGGGCTAAAAAGTTATAACCATATCTAAAGTATCTTTTAAGGCCAATGAGGTAGGTAGATATGGATTTGTTTGGAAGCCCCTTAACTCGATCTAGCCTGGTTATGTAAAAATTAAAATTACAATCATTTCCTATTCCATACTTTACATAAAATTATTACAAATTATTTACGGAGAAATATTACAACTGCAACTTCACAACTATCCTTGTCCATTTAAGTTTGTCACATCATAGGTTCTTGTGATTTTTTTTTTTAAATTTTTTTACGTGATGCAACGGGTGGATTCTAAAGGTCTTCAAGTTCTGCAACCATCATATTTTTTTCAAAGTAACAGTTTTGTGGTCGCATTTGAACTTGAGTGGAGTAGCTTGATCGGCCCCGGAAGGTGGTTACCCCACAACATCCGAAGCTTACACAATGGCCCCCCTCTTAAGGTCCTAAGACGGCCTGGTTCTGACCGTATTTATCATGCATTTATGATGCAGAAAAATAGAATAAAAATAAAGTAAACCCTCAAAGCTACCCCCAGTAAATAAACTTTAACAAAAAAAAATGTTAGTAAAAAAAAGATAATAAAATAAAATAAACAAATACATAAAATAACATACCTAAGTTCTTTTTTTTTTTTATTATTTCATCTTTTTATTTTTTTTGAAAAAAAAATAATCTTATTTTCGGTAACTTCTAGTGGCTAGCCTTCTAGCACTCCCCAATGGAGTCGCCAAACTGTCGAGCCTGATTTTTCGATTTCTTTTATTTAAAAATTAATTTTTCATTTCCTGATTAATACTAAACCCTAACACATCTAATATTAATTCTCGACTAAAGAAATTGAGAAATTCCAGTTTTTTATTGAAAATAATTTTTTGGAGTCACCACCCAATCGAAGTCGGGAAAAGAAAAGAAACCGTAACCAATTGGGTGGATTAATTACAATTTGGCTACCGGTCTTTGATTTCAATTTGAATGAAAAACTAGAGTATTTCGAGTTCAGGGGCTAACCTATTAAACCCTAACGGGTACCACTATTTATTTACCGAAATTAGGATTATTCTTCTAATTATAATATTTAAAATAAATAAATAAAAATCAAAAGAAAAAATAACTTAAATTTCTACATATTTTATCGTCGCCCTGAAGGTGCCTACGTATCCGCTAGCCGAGATCAGACGATCGTAGTTCTCTCCGAAAACTTTAATGTGTTGGTTCTTTTTATAAAAAAAAAAAATAATTGGTTGAATTTGCGTTTTTATTAACAATTTCATTTTTATTAAGAAAAATCCTTAGAAGCTTAATTTTTATTTCTAATTATAAAAAAAAAACCTAAAAACCTAATTTTTGAAAAGTCCCAAATTAAGTTTTTTATTTAAAAACAACTAAGTGATAATTTTTTTTTATTTTCAAGAAAAACTCTAAAGATTTTATGAAATATACAATATTCTACGTGATGAATTTTTTATATAGAAAAGATGCTTAAACATTAAAAAGAAAAAAGAAAAAAGAAAAAAGAAAAAATATTCATAATCATAGAAAAGATGCTTAACGATAGAAAATACAGCTAAACCATAGAAAAGACATCTAAATCATAGAAAAACCATAGAAAAGACATCTAAATCATAGAAAAAATATCTAAATCATAGAAAAGATGTCTAAACTATGAAAAAGATATTTAAACCATAGAAAAAAAAATCTAAATGATGGAAAAGATGTCTGAATCATAGAAAGGAAACCTAAACAATGGAAAAAATATATAAACTATAGAAAAGAAGCCTAATTAATGGAAAAGACGTCTAAATCATAAAAAAGATGTTCAAACTATGGAAAAGACATCTAAACTATGGAAAACAAGCCTAAACTATGGAAAAGATGTCTCGCCGTAAAGAAGAAGTCAATTAAAGTTTTTTTTTTATTTTATGAATATCAAAATGATTTTTTTATCTAGAAAACCCTAACATGCCTAATGCAATTTTTCTAAATTAATACAATATGCAAAGAACGAGATTTTGTAAAATATGAGATTTTATAAAAATGTCATTTTGAAAATATAAAATCTAGAAAAAACGAAAATTTAACTTAATATATGTTCACTAGACACTGATACTATAACAAATTACTAGTAATTAAAGATATGATAAAAAAAAAAAAAAAATTATTACAAGTCTTAAAAATAACTGCGCATATACTAAGTGAGATAAAAATAAATAAATAAGGCAAGTTATAGACAATAATTAAAAACCACTATTATGTACCTGTAAGGCAAAGCAAGCAAAGCCGATGAAAGGGAATAAATTGGATCCCCAATTCTATTGCACGCACAACTATAGAATTAGTCTAAAGAGTGGGTTCGAGCGTGTTTTTAACAAATGTGTGATTGTTCCTTTTGACTCGCACCATGTAACTCCTATTTATAAAACTTTAAAACAAATCTTTTGAATCGAATCGAATTGAATCGAATCAATAAAGATCCAAAATAGATTCGAATCTTACAAATCTTGATTTTATTAGATTTAACATCATTGTATCAGATTTGCTTTATTTTTTTTTTTTTGACAACTATTTAGTCAAGATTCCATCAAATTAATTTTTTTGAATTTTTTCTTTTTTAGTTTTTTCTTAGTTTTTTTTTTCAACAATTTTCTAATTTTTTGTCTTTTTTATCATTTTTCAATTTTTTTTTTATTTTCTAAATTACAACTCTAAAAACAAAAATTATAACTACCATGAGCAAAAATCGAGTGTTTACAGTTGGTATGTGTAATTGTGAAAGTGGACATGGGCTTGAGTGATTGGTGAATGTATATTGCAAAGGACAGTGGATAGTGCAATGGACAGTAGAGTTTAGGTGAATGTGGACTTTACATGTTTGTGAGTTTGGTATAATTGTGAAAGTATCTAAAATCTGTACAACCAAATTACTATTTATAGGCCATATACATGGATCTTTTAGGATATTTTTGGACATAGATTCAATCTTAACAAATCTAATATCAATAAGATACAATGATACCCGATTTGGATTAATTAAATTCGTTAAAGATTTAATTTAGTTTTTAGAAACCCTACATTGATTTAAGCTTTTTTTTTTAGGCCCAATTCAGTCTATCTTAATTTAGTCCAAAATATATACTAACCCATTTAAAAAATCATGAATCCATTTAGCCCGATATAAATTAGATAAAAATTTGCTTTATATTGGACTAAAAAAATATTTTTTAGTAAAGCCTAACTATTAAAGACTCCGAATTTATTAAATTGAATATACATCTTTAACCATCATCTGATTCGACTTTAAACGACTAACTTGACTCGACACTTTTGTTATTTTTTCAATTTTTATTTATTTTTTAATTTTCTCTTTTAAGTTTTTCTTCAAAATAATAATAATTTGTTAAACCTGGCTTAATAAGTAAAAAAGAATTCTAATGATGGAAAAAATGAGGTGTTTATACTATATAGTATGTAACCTTAATTGGGGATGCATAAATACTCTACAATGTAATAGCCGAAATCAACAATTGATAAATATTCATCATTTTCCTCTTGTTCTTCTATAAGCTTCCAACTATACTTGGCTTAATCCTAACTCTCATCTATTCTCTTGAATAAGGAATATTGGACCCCAAAAGTGCTACTTGTGCATCGTATCAAGTATGATTCTAGGCTCATGTGACGTTGGTGATGCATAATATCCATTTAGCTAAATGTAAATTACTTAAACCCCACCATTTCCATTCTTGTTTTTGGGACATAGCTTAGTCTAAACCCACCCTAGTTTTGGTTCGTTTGATAGTGCTCCACATGTTCATTTGTTATAGCACATCATCCTAATAATGAAAAATTTAAGTTCTATTAATCAAAGTTTGTAAATCTATGGGCCATAGAGAACTTAGCCTACTTCCTTTAATCTTTCTCTTCTTGAAGATTTGGCTTAAAGGCATTTTTCCTTCTCTTTCAATGTAAGAATATGGAGAATGTGGGTTATGGGTAAGATTATGGAGGATATAGAAAATTATTATGGTTTATGTATTTAGCAAGAATGAACAAAGATTATGATGTGCCTAGATATCCAAGACAAGATCCAATTACAATTCAACCTCTCATAAGGATACACTTAAGATGATCTCGATCACTAAGTAATAAGGAACAAGAGGTTAATCAATAAGTCTAGGGAGATCACAACTATTAGACTCACAAATGATGAGTATTTTTTAGGATTTTATGAATATAACAATAATAGAAAATAAAAAGATGTGAACAACACTCTCTTGGATATGACTTACTAAGAAAAAGCTTGAATTACGCTCAATTTATTTGATATGATTCACAAATGAACTAAATAGTTTGCTTGCTATAATAGAAGAATATCAATAAGAATAGGATTTGAAAGAGACAAACTCAATAAAAGAGAATATATGAATGATTCAATAGTCAATTCCTTCTTCCTATTAGGGTTACATGCGATTATTTATATGTTAACCCTAATAATAATGTAAGAAATTCAAATATAAAGAAATAGAATAAATTAGGAAATATCATAATTTGAATAATAGAAATAAAATATTTAATTTTCTAAAATATTGAGATGTATATCTTCTTGCAAATCTTCTAATATGTTGGAGCATTCTTGAATTAAGTCTTTAGTTGAAAGCCTCAACATGCTTTGATTTTGATGTTGGATTTTGAATAATGTCCAATGCTAAAATCTTCTCTTGATCATAATTTGTTGCTTCAAAAACATTGTCTTCAGGAGTTAAAATAAGTAAGCTCTTCCCAAAATTCATGTGATAAATTATGAATGACTTTTGGAGCTCTACCTCTTCAGATGTCAAAGAAGCTAGCAAGATCCTTGAAACTAGATTAATTAAGCCTTTAGTCCTTTGACCTAGCCATTGGACTAGCACAGTCATAATTTTTGCTTGCCTTCTGTTCTTTAGCTTGTTCTCGTACTAACTTTTGACTTCGATTCCCATTATCTACCTCGTACTACTTAAGATTTTCCCTTAAATCTTTGCTAATTTTATAAACATTATCGTTGCTCTTCTTTACAATTCTTAATGGTCCATTTGCTCTAGGGGTTAGCTTTTGAAACTCCTTTGTTAAAAATCTTTCTTTGCTCAAGTGAATCCATACCAAATAGCCCTCTTAAAGAGTCTTATTCTTTCGTTAGTTATTACATGCTATTGTTACTTCTCAACTGTCTTCTTGAGCTTGTTAGAACCTATTGATGAGACTTTTGAATCTCCTTAGCTTTATCAATTCCCTTAAGACTTTTGTTTCCAATTGCCAGCATTGATAATAAATCTAAGGTAAGTGTCGAGATTGGATTTTCGGTTATTTTTCCTTAATTTTAATATATTGCTAAACCCAGGCCACTCTACACAAATTGGTGGACAAAAATTAAGGAAAAATTTAATTTTTAATAAATCATTTTCTAAAAGATTTTTTTTTGGAAAAATTGGAGTCGCCACTTAATTGAAATTGGGAACCAAACTTACGAAACAATTTTTTATTTATTGAGAATTTAGAGATCCTGAATTTAGGGGGTTATCTTTATTAACCTAAAACTATTCCATCTTAATCTTCTAGAACTAAACTTAATTTTCAAAATGCTCGATCAAATAATTTTTAAACATAAAATAAAAAGTTAAAATTATCACCAAAAAGAAAGATAATAAAAAAAACTGTATTTTAGGTCACTCGTGAGGTGTTTATGTGCCCATTGTAATTCATTTAAGAAAATTTTAGTGAATGGGTTATTTTTAATTTTGAAAATGTTTGGATTTAACATTTTTTAATCATTTATTTTATTTGAGAAAAATCATAGAAAAATCTAAGTTTATTGCCCAATTTTAAAAGAAAACCTAAGACGATCCCTAATTTTAGAAATAACCAATTAAGATTTTATTCATGGAAAGACAATTTTTGTATGTGGTTATATACACATATATATTTTACATAAAGTTTATTTCCCATAACAAAAGGAACATTTTCTTTATTTTATAAATTTTTTTAATTTTTAACTTTTTAAATATTTGATTTAATAAAAGAACCCAATATGGGCACTAATCCATTTTATTTATAAAAGAGAATTGCAAAAGACACACAAAAGAAATTACTGTGAAAATTGAAACAAATAAATAAAAACTTCATTCATTTTTTCTTTTTCTTTATTTTTTTTATTTTATTTTTCCAAAAAAAAAAAAGAAAAAATAAATAAGGAGATAACTCACCTAGTCAACAATTCAAAGAAGGTGCAGGTCAAGCCTTCGGTTTTGGATTGAATCAAGGGGCTAAATTTGAGTTGTATGTCTCACACATACAACAGTTGATCTTAGCTCCTCAAGGTTGCATCCAATCACCTAATCTAGTAGGAGAAGGAAGTTTAGTAAGGTTATTACTAGTGAAAATGAGGTCAAACACAATTCCCCGAGTTGTGCTGGTAGTTTTGATGACTTTGAAAATTGTTGGCGGTGATGGTCATTAGATGATGATGGCTAAGGGTATAACGAATTGGATAGAGGGTGTGTTTGGGGTTATGGATTGTGGTGAATTTACAAACCCTACAAAATTTCGATAACCCAAAAGTGGAATTGGATGAAGGAGTCCTTGGATAGTCCTTAGAACTACCTCGATCATGATAATAATACCTAAGTAAAGGAATTAGACCCTAAATGTTTGATCAAAACCCTAATTGAAGTAAGCCCTAAAAACTTGACTAGACGTGCATAAACCCTAATATTTAAAAAACCCTAGAATGATAGCGAAACCCTAAAATGATCATTCAACCCTAAATAAGTGATCAAAAACCTTATTGTTACCAATAAACACTAATAGTAAGGTTGAATTGATCAATATAAGTTATCGGTAGCATTAAGCGATTCAAACCCTAACTTTTGAGCTTATACGCAAATCAAATTACCATAAACGAGCACTAAACCCTAAGTACACATGTAGGGCATTTAGAATAGCTAAATTATATTGTCAAAGTCCAACCAAACCCTAAACACGTGCACCTAATTAGCCTAATCACCACCAATTGCCTTAATCAAACCTTAGTCCTTAATCAACCCCATTACATCTTGATTAGCTACAAGTCAAACATGATTAATGACCAAAAGACAAACTCTTATCCCCTTTTAAAATATCTTGTACCTTAAGGGGACAAGATCTTACCTAAATTAGCAAAAAGCACATAAGGTATATGGTTCCTATTTTGTACCTTGTCCCTGATTTCCCAAACAATCAAAGCTTGTCACCCTCACCCTCTCTCACTTCTATGACTTGACATTCTCATTTTCTACCTTCATTTTTGTTTTCTCAAACCTTAGAACATACCTAAAAACCCTTTTAAACTTCATCTCAAAGATCAAGCCTTAAACTCCTTCTTCTTCCTCTTTTCGGCCATCACCAACCACCCTAGTGCCAACCTCCATAACTTCACCATCATCACTCCAAATCACTCCAAACCAGGTCCCACGCCTCACACACATATTCCCCCTATTTACCGATATACTCACACCCCCTTATACACACCAAGGCTCACAGTACATAACAACAAAGGGAGGCCTTCTACACTTTGCTCGGGTAAAAACTTAGGTTAAGTTTTTCCTTAGATTTCTTGCAAAAGAATGATAGATACTAATGTTTTCTTTCTTAAAACTTATTTTACAACAACTCTATAGAATTTATAAGGTATTTTAAGAAGGTCTACAAAGGTAAGTACAAGAAAAACCACCTTTAGTAGAAGTTATAACACAAATAGGCTAAGTTGTGTAGAATAGTATAATTGTTAGTAGGAGATCATTAAGTAAGATGATGAAACCCCTATTCCCAATGCATGTCGCCCCTTGTATGTTCTCTCACACAAATTTTCACACACTTTTATGAAGTGATTAAGGTTTAGATTAGTAGAAACATAGGTTATTTAAGTCAAAGCACTATAAAAATCAAGTGTTGCATGAAAATAGAAAGTTTGACCCTAGAAACCACTCTTGGCCACTACTTTGATTGAACTACCAGATTTGGAAATTTTTTTTAGTGGTTTAATATCATGTTTATTTAGTGTTAATTATGGTTTATGACTTAATTAATCAAGTTAAGTAGACTAAAGTATGGTTAAGGCCTTAAACTAACTTAGTTGGTGATTATAAGCTTAAGAATGATGTTAATAACCCCAAGAACCATAATGGACAGATCTGTAACCATATTAAAAATGGGCTAAACTTAAATGCAATGTTGTGCTTAAGTCCAAAAAGACAAGCTTACTTGAGCCTAAGGCCCTAAATAATGAATTAGACACAAAAAGCCCAAAAGAACCAATATTGAAGCTCATGTAGCTAGGTGACCAAATTTGAACCTTAGGATAAAAAACTTAGGAAGAGTTATTTTTGAGGCTCACTAAACTCAAAAGCCTATTCAAGATACCCCCTGTAGGCCCCTTAGTGATTTGGGGCCCTAAACTTAGTAAAAAAGCCCATTTGGACCTATAAGAGTATCACTAAGGTCTACTTTAAAATTTTTAAGTGTTGGGAAAAAAAAGCCCATTTAAAATACTCAAAAGAGGCCCACAATTATCAAGTGTAAAGCCCAAAGTAAAAAACCAAGCCCAAGGCTCAAAACTAGGCCCAAACCTTAAGGTGACCTAACTCACTATTTGGGCCTACGATCTTTTAGGGCCTAAAATAAAAACTTACTAATCTAAAAACTTAAAAATAAGTTCACCAAATGAAAGAACATTCGAAAATGATGAAAACGATTATAAGATCACCGAAAACGGAGTTAAAATGAAGAAGATATGCCTGAATTACAAAAACAACTAACTCGAGGATAGTAAGCGATAAGTCTAGTGAGTACACTACCTCCTATTTTACTTGTAGTTAACAGAATACTTAATTATGTCCAATAACTGAAATTGTTGCATGTTGGGGCAAACGGGAAATTGTGTGTGTTTGATATGATTGATCTTGTTTGCAAAAATATCTTAAGTTGATATGAATATTATATGCTTGTTGCATTAGAGATAGGTTCTTAGAGTGTTTATATATTATGATTGGTCACCCATGAACCAGACTAATGGATACTTGACCCCTAATTAAACTGGTCATGGATTGCATCTTATAATGTTATAATAAGGGTGTTAACATCACACAATAGAATGGGGATCATGCCTAGAGGATCTATATTGTAAATCGTGTATTGAAAATTGTTATCGTACGGTGTATTTCGTATGACATGTTCTTACTTCGACCTTTGGGAACTACTTAGCTCCGAGGAGTGTCGCCTTCTACTTGAGGCAGTACCATATCTACTGTTGAGAGTGGTATTGATGACAAGAGACTTCGAATTGGACGTGGATACCTGGATCCTGATGTACGAAAATACTTGCTAACTTGAGCAATGGTAAGTGTTAAAATCGTACTGTATACAATTACCGATAGACTGTATATGTTGTTGCATTGCATATGTTTGATCTTGCATTCATACGCTTGTTTAATAACTTGTTTGATATTGCTTGTTGTAGAGTAGTTTACTCACTAAACAGTCGAGCTTACCTCCCTATAGTTTATTGTTGTAGTAGGACTTGTGACTAGAGTCATGCTGCGGGATGCTTAAGGTCAGTAGCACCAACTTGGGATTGGGATGTGAAGAAGTTGAGAGCTCGAGCGAACCATCGTTTATATATATATGAACTTTCTTTAATTTCTAATTATTAAGTATCATTAGTTTGTTAAGTAGCATAGATTACTTACAGTGATTTATCTCGGTACTGTATGACTAATTTAGGGGAAACTTGATATTTCTACTTATCTATGTTATGTTAGTGATTATTTAGATAGTTTAATTTTAAATTATATGTTCTACTATTACTAAATGCTAATTACTATGAGAAGGTCGTAGTTGTGAATGCCTTGTATAATGTACTGAAGGCTCCTGATCAAGGATGGTGCTTGATTTTGGATCTTTACGTATCACATGGTGGTACTACCATGACTCAACCCCACTCCAGGTTATGATAGAATTGATGGTGGCTTTATATGGGGGTGATTAGAAGTGAGGCTTTGAAGGTGATGGTTGCGGGTTCATACCTTAAGAGCTTAGTTCTTGCACCATAGGCCGCAATGGAGTGTGAAAGAGAGTGTTCAAAAGTTTGGAGCCTAGGGAGTGTATTAGGATGACTTATTTTGTTCAAAATATTTCAAACTTGGGCAACTTTCTAAAGAGAGAAGGTTGCACAATAGTGAGAGAAAGCTCTTATTCAAGCTTTGTAGATTTTTTTTTTGTGATCCTCGATGTATACCCGAGCTCTATTATTTATACTAGTGCTATTTGGATTAAGTTTAGAGCTTGGGGATAAGCTTGCATCAAGCACTACTGGCCATAGATAAAGCTTCAAGCTCTCACAATTTTATCTAATCCTTTATCTATTGATATTAACAAAAATCCTTTTGATATTTCAAACTTCTGATAATGCTTTACTAAGTTTTCATCCAAATTCGCAAATAAATATAAAAAATTTGATAATGTTGGGTGAGGATTTGGGTTCTAGAAGCATGGTTGAATCTTTCTCTCTCTTTCCTTCTATTTCATGAGCTTATTTGAGTGGGGAAGAAGGTGGTCATGTACATTGTCCAAAAAGAAAACATGCATTATGCGTATATCTAGAGTTCCTTAGTTTTTACACTGAAGGTGCATCTAATACATGCGCCTTCAGTGTTCCATGAAGTTAGAATCTGAACTAAAGGCGTATGTACTAGATGCGCCTTCAGCATAAACATCAAACTAAAGGCGCATCTAATACATACGCCTTCAGTTTAACCAATTTGTCTCAAACATCATATGACTACAATTGTTCCCTAGAGCAAAATTCATAGCTTTCACCACCACTTTTGCTTAGACAACTTTTACATCTTTAAAACAAGAAGGACATGCCTTTGTTGCTAAACACAATCCTCTATGATCACGTACAAACAAAACCTCAACTAGCCATATGCGAACTGCCCTTACATTTGCTATTTGTATTTATCTTTGTATTGTTTATTTTTAAGCTTCTTCTAATAATGCATAATAGCACTTTCCCCTTGATGCACAACTGCATTTCTTCCACCAATAGCAGACAACTTAGTAAAAGCTTTTTTAATTCTTGTAGCAACCAATCTTGGACCTATATTAACATGCTCAAATACACAATTATTTCTTTCCTTCCATATGTACCATAGAACCACAATGATTTTAAGTACAATTTCCTTCCAATTTGTTTGGGAAGCTATAAGTTGTTCCATCAACTGTAAAAACCACCTATCAAAGCTATAAATTGAAGCTAAATCAAATCTCATCCCAAGAGCTGTAAACCAAATCATATTAGTCCATTTACACATTAAAAAAAGATGCTCTATAGATTCAGTTTTAGAACAAAAGATGCATAAATCACTATTACACAAGTTTTTTATAATGCAAATTTGAATTAGTGGTTGGACAATTCAAAAAGAATTTCCACATGAAATGTTTCATTTTTGGTAAAAAAATCCATACTTGAAATTAATTTCCAAATTTTCGAATCCACTCTTCTTGAAGATGTGGATCCATCACTGGTGTTCATCCTGCCAAGCACTTCTTTAGATATACTAATATAGCCATATTTTACTCAAGGGAATAGATTTAATGGCTTCTATAGTTGGTCTAGAAATATTTCTCTCCACTAGATATAGCTACCATAGATTAGACTCACCAGATATAAGACTTTCAACTTTCAATCTAGGATCAATATCTTCAAAATTTACCGTGATTAACTTGCATTTTGGCATATTGGGTATCTAAGGATTTGACTATATGTAGATCTTATCTCTGTTGTTTAACTACTATAAAAAATTTTTCTCTACAACTTACTTGCCAAATTATATGCTTTGCCAACCCTACGAAGCCCTCCTACTAATGGATGATCGTAAGAAATCCATTGAAGGAAAATAAATACTTTTTAAAACCTTCACCCAATGTGCATTAGGATTCTAAATAATTTCCAAGCTATTTTAGCCAACAAACTTTGATTGAAAAATTCAAGATCTCTAAATCCTAAGCTTACTTAGTATTCTTGAAGAGTTCATTCCACCGACCTCTTCCAATGAATCTTCTTCCTGATAGGACCTCCATTCCACCAAAATCTTGCTATCATTGTGATCACTTCCTTACACCACTTTTTAGGAAACCAAAATACATTATTGGCATAATTTGGTATTGCAAAAGCCACAAATTTAATTAATAACTCTTTGCCCCTAGTAGCAAAGATGTATATCCTTGTAGTTTTGCTAAAATTTTCTCCTTGATCACTTTTAAAGCTTTAAATCTCAATCTTCTCCACTTAGAAGGAAGACTTAAATGCTCCTTAGGTTTATTAAGGAGACAAATATTCAAACAACCACAACACATTTGCTTGACATCATTAGAAGTGTTTTTATTAAAAGTTATCGAAGATTTAGAGTAGTTCATTGATTAATGCGATGCAAGACAGTATAAATCTAACACTTCCTTTAATTTGGTACTGTTTCCTAAAGATGCCTCAGCAAATAACAAATGAGTTAATTTAGGAGAATTCTCTTTGATCTTTATACCCTTTAAATTTCCCCTTTCTTTCTTTTTTAGAACCATATTAAAAGGGTATCGGCCATTAGAATAAATAGGTAAGGTGATAAAGGTTTGCCTTGCCTAATTCTCCCTTGATGGTTTAAAAGATGTAACCCTTTTCCCACTTAATAAAATATTAAATAATACAAAAGTTAAGCAAGTCATAATCCAATTGATCCATCTCCCATCTCTCATCAAAACCCATCTTTTCCATAATAGCTTTCAAAAAATTCCAATCAACTTTATCATAGTCCTTGGTCATATCTAATTTAATTAAATAAATCACATGATTTCTAGACTTTTAGATTTTTAATGCGTTAAAAACTTCATGTGCTATAATCACATATTTTGAATGACACAACCAAGTGTGAATGCACTTTGAAAAGGAGAAATGATAGAGTCAAGGAAGGGTTACAACCTATTAGCTAAAACTTTTTACACTATTTTATATTCAAAATTGCAAAGGTTGATAAGTCTTAAATTCGAAAAGGATTCAAGATTATTTAACTTAGGAATAAGAACAATATTTGTGCAATTAAAATGAGAAGGAAGCAAACTTGACTTGAAGAAAAGCTTCATTGCCTTAGTGATGAAATCCTTAACTACATTCCAATCAATTGATAGAAAAGCCTAATGAATCTATCTAGACTAGGGACCTTTAGTAACCTTAGGTTAAACACCATTGCCTTGATCTTACATCCTCTATCAGTCTCATCAGACATGCATTATCTTGATCTATCACCACTTTATCCACATATTGAAGAACCTCATCTTTGACAACAACAAGGTTAAGAGGAATATGGACTTATATAGAACTAACTGCTTCTATTGATATATTTTGCTCTTGCTTAATCCGATTAATCCGATTCCCTATACTATTTTGCATGTGCATTACTTTTTTGTATGCCCTTCTAAAGATTGTTGTGTGGTGAAAAAATTTCACATTCTTGTTACCATATGACAATTGTTTCACTCGACTTCTCTGGTGCCAATACATTTCTTCACTTTAAAGAACCTTACCTAAGTACTCTCTTAATCTCTATTCCTTCTCAATATCAGCCACATTTACTTCTTATGCCTGTTTAGTAGCTAATTGTTCCTTCAGATCTTTAATCATGTTGATGTTGTTCCTCACATTTAATCTCTTCCATCTCAATATAGCCCTTTTACACTCATCTAGCTTTTTCATCAAACCAACGAGATCATCCTTTACATCATTAGATAACCATGACTCCTTAATAATGTTTGTGTAGCCATCAAATTGAGTCATTTGCTATGTATCATATTCTTTAAGTAAAAGGGCTTTAACTAGATTAGCTTTAATGGTCTTATATTCAATGAGTTGACTTCTTTTAAATAGTCCAATACAGTATTTTTCAAAAGTTTATTCGTACCTTATGTGGATTTCTAATGGATGGGTTCTTACTTTCTTAAACTTAGACTCTGATATCACATAAAATGTCATGCCTTAAACATAAAGGACATGGACAATCCACCACATATTCCTAATTGAATAGGAACATAAGGTTTGTCTCCCATGCTCTCCATGTCTTTAAGTTCAAAATATCAAGTACCTGAAAAAACATCTCCCTAATGAGGTGAGCAAAAAGCCTAACAAATTCTATATTGCATAACACACATACATATGCAACACTCGTACAAAGGTCTATAATTTACTAAATGCAACAAACAATGAATTAATTCCAAGCACACATACATAGATGCATACACATACATACAGACATATATATATATATAGATATATTTGATCCAACAAACAACACAATCTTGTCAATCGAAATTCAAAACAACTTAGATTCCACTTTTACACTATGATACCCCATAGTTAAGTGAAGTCCTACATATATTGTAAAAGGGATTGGTAATAATTTATAAGGCCATAGTGATAAGTATCTTGTTAATTAAAGGTTGTAACTTTTAGGTCAAGTAGTTGAAATGGGCCTATTAGTGTTTGTTCACTTAGTAATTCACTATATTTAGCCTTGGATATTACAAATGGTATTAGAGCCACTCCCTATTAGTAGGTGGGTAGGTGGACAATTTGAGTTTGGTTTCGATTTAGAGAAGAGTTTTCGAGGAGAGAGAGAGGGGGGGGGGGGGGAGGGGGGAGGGTTATTACTATGGTAGTGACTCTTAGCATGTTTTCAAGGGGACTTATAAATAGTGGGTGACTCAAATCATACATCAAAAAGGGAGAAAATTTAGGCTAATTATAAGGTCTTGCGATGAGGATGTCATATGTTTGGTGGGTGGGGGTTGGGTTTGAAGATTGTGATACCATATGGTTAAGTGAAGTTTTACATAGATTCTGGGAAGAATTGGTACTTGTTTATAAGGCTATGGTAACAAGTACCTCATTAACAAAAGGTCGTAAGTTTTGGGCTAAATGGTTGAAGTCGGCCTATTAGTATTTGTTAGCTTGGTTATTCACTCCTTTTAACCTGGAGTGTTATACATACACAATTGAATTGCAGCCTAATATTAGCTCTACACTGTTAAAAAAATATTAATATGCTACCCTCAATATAGTTTCTTAATTCTTGACTCAATTAAATGTAGGTGTAGTAATACTGTTTACCTTATAAATTAAATCATCTCATATCGAGTTTATCTCCCATTAATCAAACCATCCATGATTAAGTCAATTACAATAGTCTAAGTATACTATTCAATAGAAATGACTAGCAAAGTCATTGTAATAGATCTTTGTATTTAATTTGCCTACTTCATTTACTTGCTAGAGCAAATTCAACTTATAACGTTTTGTTATGTAGTTGTTAGCTTGTACAATTCATTTTTCAAATTGTATCTTCTATTTTCACCACATTTAGGGGTTCTTTTTATTGAAATACCTATTTAAATAACAAAGTTGTAGGCTTTTCGGTATTAAAATAAGATATTCATGGGTGATGATAAGATTTTTTACTTGTCAAATGGTATAAAGTTTGAAATTTTATCGTGTTTCTATAAATGTGTATTTTCTTTTCTTTTCTTGTTTTTAATTTAATACCATATTCATTGTAGAGAGTTATTTTGGTAATTAGGCTTTTAGCCTAATTCAATGGCGTGGATTGGTTTGATGGGTTGCCGAAAGAACCTAGGAAACCAAACCTAATAAGGGATGTTTTAGGGAGATTTTGCTTTGTAAGATTGGAATAGGGATTGCCGAATCGGTTTTATTTTGCTGGTGGCCTTACTTAGTTGTTTTATGTGTGAAAAGTAGATTCTAAAGAAGTCTTCCAAGGCTTGTTTGGCCTTCATAAACATAAAAATAGCCAAATACTAGCATTATTTGAAGAATATGCCTTTTAGAGTTAGGCATTTTTTATTTCTTATAAACCTTATAGGCTTATGTAGGCTCATTTCCAAAGCCAACTTTCAAAGCTTAAGTCCATAAGAAGAAAAGGGATTATCATGAGCTGTTTGATTATTAGGAGTGATCCAACAACTACTAACAATAATGGATATCAGCCATTCACCTCAAGATGACCGATGGTCAAGATTAACCTCCAAAATCAATAAATAGGAGGATAATCCTCTCATTTTACTTACATTTTACTCTTTGAAATCTCTTTAGAGAAGATTAAATAGCAAATTATTCGAGAACAGATCAGTAAATTATTAAATCTACTCATTATAACCTCTTATCATACATGGATCATGAGACATCGAGCTTACTTATTTCTTCTCTGACACCACTCTCTAATATCATCCCTCAACGTGTTATCAAATCAAGACTTCTCTTAGATCGATTATACACATATCGTATGTGATTGATCATTAACAGCAACCACACAATACATTAAATGGCGACTCCATTGGGGAGGAGAACTTCTTGAACAGAATCACCTGGAGGGCACTAACAAGATCAAAACATATGATTCAACACGATTGAAAAAATTTAATTAAGAAGGAGATCATCACTTTTGTGACTTCATTAAATAATGTATATGCCAATGCTTCACTTAATATGCACTCAAGAAAACACTTGAGTCTTCATCTTAATCTCTTCATGTAGTACATACTTAAACTAGCCACTAATACTACTATTGTCAACATGCAACCTCATAGTACTTTGTTCACTTTGGTACTATAGGATCTTAGATCCATAATAACTACCATTTGCATTAGAAGATGCCAATAAAGGATAATTTGGTAAGTCTTTGCTAAAGATGATGAGTAATAACAAGAGGAGCAATTACAACAATGGATTGCAAACATTGATGCTCCTAATTTTAGTTAACCAAACATCTATTGTAGCGAATTCATCAAGCCCTTGTAGAGGACGAAAATGTGAATTAAGGAGATAGCATGTAGCTAAGACTACCATCAACTTTAGCTGACTTGATTACTGTTCATTATGCATGGCTTCATCTTAGAAGATGTTCATCTTCTATATGCAATATAGACAAAAAAAAAAAAAAAAAATTTAACTTGTAGCTGCCTCTATCATAAACTCTTTCTACAAGTATGAAAAACTAGTATCTTGAGAGGTACCTAAAGTAGGTTTACATAACATATTATGCTCACATCCATATATGAAACTCTTGTTTTCGTAGCGTATAGTGGAGAAATCATACTCCAAGGGTGATGAGCCCAAAGTTCACTAAGTTTAATGACATAAAAAGGAGTATTGAGGAGTACTTCTTCAAACTCATTGAGACTCTCGATATCAATAGCTTCGAGGATCATCTTGATATGAAGCATTTAATATTACAAGATAATGATGTCCTTGAGATATATAATAAGTCATTAATATACGATGTTGAAGCCCTTGAAGGTGCTAAATGGTGCTTAAGGCAAATGTTGATGTTTACCCCATGTGATCTCCTTTATAAGCACAAAGTAAGCTTAGCTTATCAAATTTCACCATTCATGGTCTTTGTATATGAAATCCATTGTTACTGCTTCAATACGAAAAACATCTCAACATATAAGCCATCTTAAATGCTCTCATGCAAGATGTGACATAATCAAAGTTTAAAGTCATCTTTGATGTCTGTTTATATCCATCATGGCATTGCTATCATCTACCGTGGTGCATGACATTAATTAAGCCTAGGAATAGCTAACATTGCCACTTAACATTTTTTGCTGATAATCTTCATGAAGTAAGTTTGGTGTAGCTAATATTACTACCATGACCTATAAGCACACAGATATAACATATATCATTAGTGCTATTCAACCATGAGCTTAAAGCTATCTCAACTGTAATGAGTCAAAGCGAGTCCATAATAAGCTTGGTTGTTGTAACGCTTCTTCATAGAGTTGAGGTCGAAGCAACCTCAATCAAGAATAATTGAAGCAATCATGTCATGATAGCTACTGTCACTCAGTAGAAGTATTGGTTCTTGAGCTCGCAGTGGGTGCAATACTTATTTCTACAATATCATGCATGAGATTAAAGTGATCTTAATTGTGATGGGACAAAATAACCCCATAGTAGGTTTGGCAGCCATAACACCTTTTTTAAAATTGAGGTTGAAGCAATCTCATCTATGAATGATTGAAGCAATCGCTTTAAGGTAACTATGAATACTTGGTAGAAACATCCATCCCTAAGTATGTGATTAGTGCAGTGCTCTTTGTACAACTTTATTTAATTAAAATGGATCTCAACTATGATAAGTCGAAGTGACTATAGTAGGCTTGGTAGCCTTAACTCCTTTCTCGCAAAATTCAAGGTTGAAGCAACCTCATCTATGAATGATTAAAGCAATTATATCATGGTAGCTGCTATTGAATAGAAGAAGCATTTTCTCCTAAGTACGGGGTACACAATGCCCAATTCTATAGCCTTATGCATGAGATTGAAGCAATCTTAGTTGTAATGAGTTGAAGTAATTTCATAGTAGGCATGGCAATCGTAATGCCTTTCTATAGAGCTTAAGGTCAAAACGATACTATTCATAAATGATCGAAGTGATCATTTCATGATAGCTGCTATCACTTAATAAAAGTATTTGCTCTTGAATATATGATAGGAAAAACACTCATTTCTGTATTCTTCATATAATCAAGGGGTCAAAGAGACCTCGACTATTAAGGTTCAAAGTGAACTCATGGTAGGCTTAGTAGCTATAACACCATCAAAGTCATCTTCATTCAATTAAAGTTATGACAAATCAAAGCAATTCCATGGTAGGATCAGCAATTGAAATGTCTTCCCATATAGTCGAGATTGAAGTGATCCATCTATAAGTGAGCAATGTGATCCTGCCACATAAATGTTGTTGCTTAGTGAAAACATTCACTCCTAAGCATGTGACGGGACTTAGCAAAATTTGCTACTCTTGATGCCCAAGTTGGCAAATGTATGATAAATGAAGACTCAATGGAAATAATTTCAAGGTTAAAAATGTTAAGCTTCATTTATTACAAAAAGTTTTTGCAAGTTTGTGTACATAAGAATCATAAATTTACATCAATGAAATTAACATTATAAGTGAGACGATAAAGTAACGTATGATGTTGCAAACAATTTTGTAGATTAACGGAAGGCAACATGACTTCACTCAGCATGATGAATTGAGAAACTACAGTTCAGGTTGATTGCATAAGAAGTTGTTACCTTATCATACGATGACATACCATCAACTGCAGGAGAAAAACTTAACTTTTTATGGAGGCAGCTGTATAACTATCCATTGAATTTGAATATCCATAGAGCACTTATGATGAGTTGCTCACGCAACACGTTCTTGAAATAAAGATGCTTGACTAAAGCTTACTCCTTGATATAGACAATTCATTCTCTTGATGATGTTTAAGCTCCACAAGTCATGTAGTATAATCGTTGTAAGAGGCTAGCGTGAAGTTTTTTTGAAGAACTTGATATTCATGGGGGATGTGCCTCCAATATAAAGAGAACAAAACATCATGATCAAAACTTAATACTCATATAAGTATAAGGATTAGGTATATAACGCTGATTGTGAGTAATGTCTCCACCATGAGATGTCGTGTCGTCTAGTGTCAATAACGTTTGATGCTTAGGTGGAATTATATGTTTCCATGTCATCTAATGTTAATGATGACACTTAAAGCATGCATGCCACATGGATATAATAGTGTGTTGTCATGTCGCCTAGTGTTGTTGAAGACAACTGAAGTATGTTTGATGATTGGCCTCCTTCATGAGTTGCCGCATTGATGTTGACATTCAGAGTACACTTAATGACAAAGTGGAGCTTCTTGACTTAGGTAAGTTCCTCAAGAAGCATAGTTATAAATTGATCAACATTAGAATGTCGTTTCCCCATTGTAGGAGATTCTGCCTTGTTAATGGAACATAGTTAAACCTTTGAAAAGAGACAATATGGATACTCAACTACGGGAAGATGAGACTAGGAATCTAAGAAAACGTTATCCACTAATCAACTTATTTTGTGAACTTTAACCAATTAATATTAGGAACCCGAATGGACCTAGGGTTGACTTCGGATTCACATTTTGTTGTAGTAGCTGAAGCTTGGGTAGGGTGTTACAACTCAATGTTTGAACTTTAGAGCGATCAATACCAGGAACCTAGGTGAAACCTGAAGTTGACCTTAGTTATGCATGTTGTTGCAAAGTTTGAGTCAAGTGTTGCAACTTGGTATTTAACTTTAGGCGGTTAATAGTGGGAACTCAAGTGAAACCTGAGGTGACCTCGGATTTACTTTTGATTAATGAGCTTGAAGAGGAAAGATATGACCTTTCTTGCTACTAATGATTTCATCATCTTTAGAACTCTAAAGAAGACTCATGCTCCATGTTTTTAACGATAGAAGAGGCACCTGTTTATAAGCTTTAGCTTGTGCATATTTTAGAAAATGAATTAACGGGTCAATCACCATTAAAATGGAGATAATAAGGAGCAATAAATGAGTTTTTATAAAAACAATATAGCTTATAATGAGGAATTAAATGGCAGTTGACTAAAATCGATAGCAATAACGATGGTTATTAAATATTGACTGACCATTGACTTGATTGAAGGAGCAGTTGATTATCATTAATTAGGATTTTATTATGAGCGATGACCAAATTTTGAAAAGTAATTGACTACCATGAACAAATGGAGAAACTTATCAAAATGAAGGAAAAAAAAGAAAGAGAGAAGTGAGAAACATATGTATATACTTAGGAAAAAAAAGAAGAAGGAAAGCAAATGTATATGATTAAAAAAAAAGAGAGAGAGAATGCATGTATGCACTTAAAAAAAAGGCATACGTATGCACTTGAAAGGAAAATGTACTTGTAAGCGTACACATTTGAAAAGAGGAAAAAGAAAAAAAAGAAAGAAAAGCACATGTATGCACTTAAAAAAAAAAAGAAAAAAGGAGAAGTAATTGTGGTAATGTACTCAAGGGAAAAAAAAAAGAGAGCTTAAGACAGCATACATATTAGACTTAAAGTCAGTTTAAATACGATACTAGAGTTAAGAAAAAAAATTCCAATATGAAATGTTTATTTATGAAGTATGTTGGACGAGTAAATTGATAGAAAAAAATTAAAGAATGAAAAAAATGCCCCATTATGGAGTATATATTTATGGAGCATTTATTTAGAGTTATAGGAAATTGTTTTCAATAAGAAGATATTATTTGATTTGATAAGCAAATGTTGTATATTAAAAAAATTTATGGACGATAAAAAAGTTTGAATGTCATTTATGTTATGAGATGTTCATTGAAATTTTTATCAGAATCAAAGTCACCACAAAGATATAGTAACTTGCACCATGAAGTGAATACTACATTATTGGCATATTGTCTACATGTGCACGAGTGTAGAATTATCATACTATAACCCATCGATATGTAAAGAATTTATTGTTTTCATATAAATTCACACTATGGTTGTCAAAATCGGAATTTTATCTAGAATTGCCAAAAGTTTAGTGGAATCATATTAGAGTCGAATTATAGAATTGTAGAATTTTACAACCTAGATAAATTTGCTCATTACAAATAGTAAATATGCATACAATTGTTAATAGAAAAGATAAAATATATGGCAAAAATAACGAAATTCATCATAAATTTTAGTCATAATATGAGTTTAATACAAATAACCAAGCATAAATGGTAAATTATTATGCAAATCCATAAAACATTAATAGGAGTACAAAACTAATATAAAACATCATTGAAACTACCATCTCTCTTATCGACATCATTATCATCATCACTAACGTCTTTATTAATGTTGTTACCAGTTATATCCATATCTTCTAAATCTTTTGAAGTACTAGTTCGTGCTTTATCGTTGACAAAATCAATATCATGAAGTTGTGGTTCGACGCTAAAATGAAAGAAGAAGGAAAGTTGAAAGTGTGATTTAGTAAGTTGAAATATAAACAATGGAATAAGAATGATGGGCTTATTAAGCTGCAAAAATAATAAGCTAATAAAAAAGTCCATTAAGCTAAAGTATCATATTTCTATCTAATTATGTAGAATCAGTAAAATTAGGAGTAGAAGTAGGATTTACTGATCTTAAAGATCAAATTGGGATTTTATCGAATTTTGCTCAAAAAAGATCTTATATGAGTTTTAACTAGCAAGTAGCTCATAAATTCATAAAATAGAATCGTAGGAATTGAATTGGGGTTTCGACAACCATAATTCACACTTAAAGAATCATTATGAAATTTCATGAATGGTGTTACTACCAAATTATGCCATGAAAGCTCATTCAAGTCGAGAAGAAGTAAAAATTTCTTCAAATGACAAAATTATTACGAAGTTTCAATTGGTTAATATTGGCACTTCTAAGATAGGATTTAAGGACAACTTCTTTCATTTGAAGATTCAACAAGAAGAAAATTGAAATGTGACAATTTCAGCATCTGATAATTTATCAAGAATAGAATTTAAAGCCCTAGATTTCTATAAGTACTCAAAAGATTCTATTTCCTCATACAGAAGTCCCTGAACAAAAAAATCGTTTAAAGGCTTTGATTATCAATATTATGTTAGAGGCATTCAATTGCTACACTAGGGGCAACAAAATGATTGCAAAAGAAAAATATTATACATCAAGAGGCAAATAACGCATCAATAACACAAATGTCAAATTATTCAACTGCAAAGCATTAACAAGTAGAAAGCACTAGCTTCACAAACAAGTTGAATAATGAAAGCAACAACTTAGCATCTCCTACATGTTGGACAAAAATTGAAGAGATCGACTCAATGAAATGTCTAAACCCCCCTAGACTTCGTTAAAGGAGCTTTTGGTTAGGGGCAAAATGTAGAGGTTCATTTTAGTAATCGGGCTTTTATCCCAATTCGATGCCATAGACCGGTTTGATGGGTTGGTTACAGAGCCTAGGAAATCGAACCTAATAAAGGATGTTTTAGGAAAATTTGACTTAGTAAGCTTGGAACAAAGATCATCAAATTATTTTTATTTTAATCTCAAACTTGCTTGGTTATCTTATGTGTGAAAAGTAGATTCAAAAGAAGTCTTCTAAGGCTTGTTTGGGCTTTGTTCAACCTTTGAGGCATAAAAATGGCTAAAAATAAGCATTATTTGAAGAATAGGCCTTTTAATGAGAGTTGGCCATTTTTATTTCTTATAAGCCTTATGGGCTTATGTAAGCTCATTTCCAAAGCCCACTTTCAAAGCCTAAGTCCATAAGAAGAAAAGGGATCATCACGAATCGTTTGATTATCAAGAGCGATCTAATGGCTACTAACAATAGCAAAACTCAGCCATTCATCTCAAGATGATCTGGCGATCGAGATTAGCCTCTAAAATCTATAAATAGAAGTAAAATCCTCTCATTTTACATACAGTTTACTCTCTATAAGGTTTTAAGAAAAATGAAGAAGCTTTGCTAAAATCCCTCTAGAAAAGATCAAACAGCAAATTATTCAAGAATGGATCAAGAAATTATTGGATATACTCATTACAACCTCCTATGACGCGTGCATCATGAGACATCGAGTTTGCCTATTCTTCTTCCCACACCTCTCTCTAATATCATCCCTCCACGTGTCATTAGATTAAGACGTCTCAAAGATCGACTTCATGCACATTGTGCATGATTGATCACCAATAGCAACCCCATAATACACTCATTTTACAAACCAAATATGGTAGTAGATATTTTGTTTAAGTTCAACCTCTTAAAAATTATGTGAGCAAAGCCAAGTGTTGCATATATGGAGACCCCTTGGATAACCATATATGTGAAATCAAAGGCATCCTTGCAAATCATGAAATAAAATTAGATGGAGTAGAGGGAACACATAAAAAGTGTATATTGATTAAATGGAATAGAGGAACTTTCCTAATTTGTGGTCTGATGTTTAAACTATTGGTATAGAGCAAAAAAATGAGTTGTGATTATTAGAAGAAGAGGAATATGACATACTTTAATGAGGATCTAGACACCGAGTATTTTTGGAAATAGTTCGTAGAGTTTGGATACTTTTTTCCTTGTTGTAATATTAAGGATCCTAGCTATGGTTTGGTAGTTTAGTCTCTTTTAAAGGGTTCGAAACTCCCCTTTCCATTGATTGTGTACTATGTAGTTGGCCAATAAAAAAAATAAGGGTTCATAAAAAAGAGTAGGCATATATGTGGTGGGAGTATGTGAAAAGGGAAGATATAGGATGGTTAAACTCTTGCATATGCAAAGATTATAGAGGTTATTCTATTGTAAGTTCTCCATTAATAATCGGAGATTATATCTTTGATTTCAATAAGCATATTAGGGTTATGACTATTTAACTCACATAAAAAGTCAATCAAGTATAATAATTTAAAAGACATGTGATGAGGTATATCAATGTCATGTTCACTATTGATTCTATTGATGATTTAGTGGAAATTTTTTTTTTTTTAAAAAAAAGAAGATGGCGTATGAGGTATGATAACAAAGCTAGCTTTTGGAGGATGGAAAACATGACAACTTCCTGGCTGTAAAAACGACGGAGAAGAATGCATATGCATACACGAGCTTCTTCTTTTCTTTTCTTTTCTTTTATTTTTTTTTTATCATTCTTTTTCCTGAACCCAGACATCCTAGCTTTGAAGCTAATATTAGTATCATTTTTCCTCTCTAAGTAATGAGGTATAAGGTAAGTGACTGGCCTCGTTATTATCGGGGTGCTAGCTATCCCTCGACATTCCTCTAAGAATTTAACTTGGTGTATGTGCTTTGCTCTCAACTTGGAGATAGATGACTTAATTTCCCGTGTGTGATTTCAAGACACGTGATAGACAGGTATGTCTAAGTGGTATCATTTGCTAGTATTTCATAATCATAATATTGAAGGTATAGTTATGGAAAACTACTGGTTATTGTTAATTTATGTATATATATCTAAATTACTATGTGTACTTAGCAAACATGCATATATTCTTTAGATACATTTTTATTCCCTATTATTTGTAGACCAAATAAATTATTTTTGGTATCTCATTATATTTCGGTACTTGAATTTCGTGTTTCAATAACTAACAAACTATTGTGAAAAGCTTATAATTAGCACAAATAGAGTTGCTATCAAAGTTTACTATTTCGTTAAATAATTTTTTTAATAGAGTCACTTTATATAATTTTTATGGATTCATCGCAAAGTCCTTATTAAAATGGAATATGATTTCTTGAGACCCAATCATAGCTGAATATTCAAGTTTCCAAGATATAGATTCATGGGGTTACTCTACTAATTTTATAGTCTTATAGCAAATTTCGAGCATAAATGAGAATTTGTATAAATATCTTAAGTTTTTATGCCTATGCCACAGTTACCAATATGCGGGCTTCACATTTTTAATACCAAAATATCTTATCTTCAAGGTGTAAAACTCAAGTTAAAAATAAATAAATAAATAAATAAATTTAACGGAATTAAAGGAAATAAGTAATTTTTAAATTTAGCCTTTGGTAAAACTTGTGATTTGATATCAAGTGCTAGGGGCAAAAGCATCATAGGAAAATATTCAAATATTGGTATAGTATGAAATTAAGTATCAAGTGCCAGGGGAAAAAGTATTATAAGAAAAGATTTAGACATTGGTATAGTATGTAATTAAGTATTAAGTGCCAAAGGCAAAATTGTTATGGAAAAAAATCTGGACATCAGTATAGTTTATGATTACACATTAAGGCCAGGGGCATTTTGGTCCGAAAAAAAGTTATACTCCCTTACTAAATCATCTAAACGTACATTATAGTTACCATAACTCTCTCTTACAAAAATTTAAGATACTTTCTAAGGAACTTGCAAAACTCCTCTCAACCCCAAACCCCTAATCAAGATTTGTATTCTTGAAAGAGGAATTCAACAAGAATTAATTTTTCCTCCGTATTCAAATAAGTCTTCTCTCTATCTTCAATCGACCTTTTCCAATTTCTGCTTTTAGGGTTCTTTTAAGTTTTAGGAATGGAGTTGTTGATATTGTTAGTTTCGTGGTGATGATACAGTTATGATGTAATTACATTTTGATGGTATCACGAAGTGGTGTTGGGATGTGTACTATATGTGTATCGTATCTTGTATGGGTGTGTGTATGTTCTAGAATTTCTGTGTGTGTATATGTGTGAAAGTTGTGGTTTCGGGTAGTATGTGTGTGCACGCATAAACTAGAGTGGCGATGTGTACTGTGTGTATGCGTGTGGGATAACATGCTGGGACTTGTATGAATATCGGTATCGCGTGTGTTTATGTTAGGGGTAATATTGAAAGGATATATGGAATACGGTTTAGAAGCTTAGAGTATTGAGTAGAGGGTGGAGTTAAGGAGAAAGTATCGAGTTGCAAATTCTAAGCTAACGTTTATGTCTTGAACAGGTACTAAAGGGTGCGTGGTGTTGCATCAACTTGAGATAGGAATTATGGGTATAAGATACATGTTTGTTGAGTGTGTGTGTTAGGTTAGTATATATGTAAATCGGACTCAATTGATAGTACTGTTTGTGTTTGGTTTCGACTACCCACCGATTAGGTCCATTGGTGTTTGTGAGCTATTTGATGATCTTTGCACGACGTTATCCTCGGTGGAGTCCCACATTGAAAGGACTCAAGTAGATTTAGGTTGGTTTATGGTACTCGGGTGTTGGAGAGTATCCAACACCAATACTTATGTAGTATCTATATATTTTGCTTGTAAAGAGTCGTGAATAACCTTAAGCTTTAGGATGCTAAGACTGTGATGATTATAGGCCTAAATGAAACACTAAATCTATTACTTGTTGCATTTAATAGTGGTATTTGTATATATATGTGTTTGACCAATACTTATGTTACATGCGCATGTGTATAGTATCTTGTACTAGGCTTTGGCTCACCCTATAGGGATTGTTATTTTTTAGTTGTAGGGACATGTTATAAGGTAAATGATGGGGTTTATGTTGAGGATTACAGATTTGCTTTTATTTACTATGATGAGCAAGGGGATTATTACTACTTTGATGATAAAGCCGAGGCATCGTAGTTTAATTGTAGTGGTGAACTTGAGATTGTGTTTATTTTCATTGTAATGGTTTATGATGAGACTTATGTGGTTATGGAGTCGCCTGTGACTCTTGGTGTTAGGTTTGGTAGGTTAATTGTTGTTGGAGTTACGAAACTCTAGTTTATGATCTAGAGTCCTTTCGTGTTTTATGGAGTTTGAGTGGATGTCATTTCACTTTTATTTAAATTCAAGGTTGTTAATTTATGAATCGGTAAATTTTATGTTATTCTTTTATGAATTTTAGATAAGTTGTAGGTTTCTAAATGCCTAACATATTAGTAGAAATTAGGGACACGTGGTTGCGTTTTGACATTTTGACTTCTAGGACATTACATAAGGCTTCGCTACTATCAGTACCATATGTGCTAGTGATAATAAATTAATAATGTTATTACACTAAGCTTACATTTTAGCTACATTACTATTTTATTACTATATTTTCGAAATCCACTTCTATAAGATCTTTCCGACTAACTATTATAGTCTACTCTTGCATTCCTAACCCAATAGGACTACTTTAGCAAACACCTTAAATTTGGAGCTTGGATTCTAGTTGCCAGACATACATTATCTTACATAATTTATTTAGTTAACTATATGACAAATAAAATTTAATGTTATTAATTGTTGTGAAGAAAAAATAAAAAAAAAAAGTGCAAGACAATCTTATTCAAATAATATAAAGCAAATGCAACTTGAAAAAGAAAAATGCTTCTTATGGGATTTAAACCCGTGACCATTTGATTTATATGCAAGCTCCCAGCTAGTAAACTAAGTCCAAAACCTTCATAAAAGTTAGCCTTTACTATATACATATAATGTATTTTTTTCCTTTTTAAAATTACTTTTAATTGGTTTGGGCCCCCCTTTGCCCTTCTGTAGTTCGATCCACGACGGGAATTTGCATACACAAGTGAATGACAAAACAAGGAAATTAACAAATAACTTAGAGGTATAATGAGGTTACTGTCCTTAGAGAAAATTAAGCCTTCTAAGCTAAGTTTGCTAAGGATATTCGACCAGTGGTACTTTTTCAGGATACAACTAAGTTTGGAGATTTGAATAGCAATATCGAGTATGTAAATCACATTAAAGATATATTGAGTGAAGTAACAAGGGTTCTCAAGAGTGGGAGAAATTATTTTTGTAGAAATGAAGTAGTTAAAATCTCAAAAAAAAAAAAAAGAAAAGAAAAGAAAAGAAAATTCGTGATAAAATATACATTAAACTTAAAAGGACATCTATTTACCCATGAATCATATCTTGTAATTCATTTTTGAGCTAACCATTGCATAGTTTGGATGTTAGCACATCGTTTCAAGCATAATTAACACTTATCAAATTGAGAAATCGTTGCTTGTCTAAGTAAATGGATTGAATGATTTGCTTTTTCGTCAAAATATGTAAAAACTAGTAACATCACACCGTTTTGCAGAATAACCCTTCATCCTAATGAAGTATACTTCATATGGATGAAGTACTGCCTCCCTTTTATATATTTTTTTTCTTTTATAAAAAGCACATGTTACGATAAAATCCTTTTCCAATGAAGTGCCCGATTTATAGGATATAAATTTCAGTAATTTTCACATTGTTTTGATAAAAAGCACATGTTTCACGATGCACTTGGAAATGCACTTCACTTAAATGAAGCCAACTTTCTTTAACTAGCATAGTGTCATCTGAACGAAGTTAACTTTAGTTGAACGAAGCCCCTATATCCTATAGCTTTTGTCCTAAAGTTAATACAAATTGAATGTACTAGTATATCCTTTAGCTAGTTTATTTAACATTTAACATTAAGTTAACGCAAAGGTTAGCAATTTATACAATAGTTGCTTGGATAGATAAAGTATTAGATGATCTACCTCCAATATTAGATGAAAAAAATGAGCTATGTTTGGTTCGTAAGGCCTAGTTTATAGACATCTCGCATGATTAGGAGTGATATAATCTAAGGTGATAAAAGTATGAACTCCTATCTTGTACTTTGTCTAATGGATATAAATTCTAAAGATTTAGAAAGGTAAGCTATCTTGTAGCTATGTACTGTACATAATGTAAAGAGCCAATGTCATAGTTTATGCTTTAACTTTGCTACTTTTTATAATTATATATATAAAATTTCAACTTGTTTAATTATTTATTTAATTAAAGATTTAGTTGTTATTTTCTATATTGAGCACTATTTCGATTTTCTTAATTTAATTTATATTAAGCCCAACTCGCTTAATATAAATTATCTGACATAAAATTAAGGAAACATTTTTTTAAAAAATTGGAGTCACTAACCAATTGAATTGGTAAAAAATGAAGTTAGGGTTTTCGATTAAAAATACCCTAATTTGACCGCTAATATGCGGATTTCCTAAAAAAAATTATTTTTAGAAAATTAATTAGAAAAAGTTAAGTTCAGAAGCTAACCTATTAAGATTAAATCAATATATAAAAATAAAATAAAATAAATTAATGGGTTTTATTTTATAATTTTCTAGCAAATACTAAGATATATACAAATATGTAAACTATAACTAAAAATGAATTTTTAATTATTTTTTATTACGAATTAAAAAAAAAAAGGAAATTTTTTTTCATATTTTATACAATTTCCCTAAATGTTTCTATGTACTCATTAATCAGGATTAAACCAATGTAATTCTTCATCCTTTTTTTTTTTATAAAATATTTAGTGAGTGAATTTTTATTTTTGAAAATTGAGCCACATTTACATTTTTTTAAAACCATTTGTTATTTCTTTTTAAAAAAAGAAACTAAAAGATCTCATTTTGAGAATCTATGTAAAAAAAACCTAACTAACTAAATCATTTTAAAAATCCTAATTAAGATTTTTTATTTTTTATTTTTAAATCACTATGTGTCAAATTTTTTTTCTTTCTAAATCCTACATGTAAGATACGTTAAGATATGTATCTCAATACATATCTTTTCTAAATCATATATGTAAGATACGTATTTTCTTCAAAAATATGTTAAGATACATATGTTCTCTAAAGATATGAATCTTAGAGAAAAAGATATGCGATTTTTAAAAAATGTGAAAAAATGCAATCTAACTAGATTTATTAAAAATTAAAAATTATTTGAGAAAGTATAGCAAAGAATATGATGATTATAAAAAAAAATATATAAAAACCTGCACTTAAAAAAATTATTACAATCAATTAACTAATAAAATAAAAATAATAATTTTTTTTACCTAAACAAATTGAGTCGCATGTGACCAGCGTATTGGTGTTGATCGTATTGTAATCGTATGTGTGTAGCGATGGATCGTGTATGACGTGTGACGTACGTCGTACTTAGATAGTGTGCTGCTTAGTATGTGCATCATGTGAGTTCTCGTATGCGAGGGATGGTGTATGATCAAGTGTAGCAGCAATGTGCATTGGTGTAGTAATGTGTGCGATTGTGTGAAATCATGTGTGTGTTATCGTATGTCGAAGAAGTGCGTGAGCATGCGGGTGTCGGTGATTAGATCAGTGTGGTGTCAAGGTATGTCTGTATCATATGTATTTTAGGTGTATAGGTCGGTGGGCGTTTGTGTTCATGTATGTGTATGAGTCAGTGAGTGTACAGCGTATACTGGCACTATCATGCGGTTATAGATTGTGTGATGTTAAGCGTGTTATTTTCGGTCAGCTCGTAGTGTTAAGATTGTGGCATGTTCAATGTAATGTTTGTGGGTATGGCGTGAGAGAGAGTGTATTGGACAATGTATGTTGTCGAGGGTGTGGGCGTAAGAGAGAGATGAAGACGGTTGTGTGTTGACTTTGTATGGGTTGAAAACTAAGGGTATGTGTAGTGATCGTGCTTATAGAGTTGGTCATTTTTGTTGTATGTTGGGGATTGTGAAAAATGTGTCAAACGTCACCGCTGACTCACTATTTATAAGCCACACAACTAAATCTTGTGTATCTCTTTAGATATAAATTTTATCTCAACAAACCCTAGATATGAAAGATACGATCAATTTAGATTCTTTAAAGATTCAACCTAATTTCTAGAAACCTTATCTTAATTTGGGTTTTCTATCTTTTGGGCCTAACTCAGTCCAACTTGATTTAGCCCAATAATCCACTTAATAAATCCTAAGTCTATTCAAGCCCAATATAAATTAGATTTAAAAAAATTCACTTTATATCGGACTAGACTAAAATATTTTAATGAAGTCTAATCTTTTAACGACTTATAATTCATTAAATTGAACATATACCATTATCCGATTCGACTCCAAACAACTCAACTCGACACGACTTGACTTAATACAATTTGACACTTTATTATTTTTTTAAATTTTTGTTATTATTATTATTATTATTATTATTTTTAAACTTGACCCAATACTAAAATATAATGGCAAAAATAAGGTGTCTATAATCTATACCTCAGTCAATTCTGATTCATATTGTTAGTTTAGTCAATACGATAAGTCAATGAGGTTAATAGAAATCAACCCTTCAAACCCATTACCCGAAGTCGAGCTAGAGGATTATTAAGACTCACTCGATGAATACTAGCTTAAGAACCATTCAAGGACGAGGATTCCATCATCAACCAGGAATTATTCCACCTTATTCAATTCGAGTGCTGAACATTGATCATAACCAGCATAAACTCTAAGCTAGCATGATCACAACCTTTACCTAAGTTGTGTTGTCATAGCAACCGAGTTGACTCGACGCTAGACTAACCTACCAAGCTATCAAGCTACTAAAACCATTACTGAGCTCTTACCATGATCAAGGCAATTCTTAAGTTGAAGAGCACCAGACTTCCTTCCGAGCCAAGTTGCCCAATTATCCGACTTGAAGAAGCCTCAGACAATACATGGTGCCTAAGCCTAGACTTGACCCAGATCAAGTCGACTAAGACTTTTACCTTCTTTTCAACCTATTTTGAGTTGATCTTAGTAAGTGCTAAATTGCCAGAGAACCTAAGCCCATAGGATTAGCTGAGCATTCCATCACCAACACCACTTGATACGTATCTTCTAGCACAACATTCTAAAAGGATTCTTTCTTTTCTATACAATATAACATTTTTCATTTTTACCCCTTTTAGTATATTTAAGGAGTCTTCTGTATCTTATCCTTTTTGCCTTTTCCTTATCTATTATAACCCTACTTGAAGTCATACGAATACCTCACTTACCTTATGTGCAAACATCATTACTTCATTATTGAATAACAAATTTCATTGTAGAGTAACCCGAGTACTCTCTCTTTTCCCATAGCTCTTATTTAATTCTTTTAGTAAGAGTTAGTGGCGAGTAACCATAATGCTACATTTTTGTATCATATCGAATGTTAGGATTAAGCTAAGTAGGATTAGTTGATGTATCATATCTAATTGGTAGCTGCTTTGGTTTACTAAATCTTCCTTGTTTTCCTTTTATTTCTGTTCATTAAGGTGCCTCTCTATGTGTACGATCCTAAGGATGCATCAACTCCATTGGAGCACGGTTTTGACGATGGAGTATGTGAAGTTGTACTGAAGTTCCCTATTTTTGTTGTTGTTAGTGGTTGCTATGTCCTTTAGTAGCTGTTGCAGTGGTTTATGAGTAGTTTATGTGGTTGGCACAGAGTGTTTGAAGTTGTCAACTGCGAAGTAGTGCTTTGTAAGAGGTAAGTGAAGTTACTTGTAATAATCTATTTTACTCTATTTTGTCGTGACAAAAATAGAGCAAGTTTGATTTCTATGTGACATTGTATTATATTGAGCGATAAAGTGTTTACAGTATGCTAGTGTGATTATGGGTAATGAGTAATAATTGGTCGAGCGAGTGGTAGTTCTAGAGTCTTGCTGAATAGTAGTGGTTAGTAAGGTTTTATTGAGTTTGTGCTATTGAAGTTGTTCTTGTTGAAGAAGTAACAACAAGTAGTGCTGCACAATGTTAGGTTTGAGTGTGTGAGGTACTATTAGTGATTAAGATAGTTACGCTTGTGTTGGCCATGGCCAACATAGTAGTAGCATTATGGGATTAGTGGATGATAAGCTTGATAGACTCACCGACATGGTTGAGAGTCTAGTTATAACGATGCAAGCCAATGGGCAATAATCCTAAGAAGTACTTAATCATGACCAAGTAGAAGAAATGTGAGAAAGGAGATATGGCCATGATGGCTGAGCTCATCGCCCAGCCCGACCTCATTGAGCTGGAGAAATGGTAAATGGACTTGTTTGATGAAGACTTGAGGTAGAGGAGATTGAAGAAGAAGACAAGGAAGTCGAAGAAGAAGTTGATGGGAAGAAGAAGAGGATGGAGGATATGAAGAAGTAGAGGACCAAAAATGTTGACCTCCTTGAGGACTTGAAAATGTTAAGTTCCAAATTCCGACCTTCACTAAGAGTAGTAATGTAGATGAGTACTTAGGGTGGGAAGAAAATGTTGAAAGAGTGTTTAATTGTTATGGCTATGCAAAAGCTAATAAAGTCTAACTTGTTGCTCTTGAGTTTTTTGGATATACCGCCATATGGTGGAAAAACTTAATTGCAACTAAAGCAGGGGATTGTGAGACCCTATAAAAACTGGTAATTAACTCACAATTGGTCGATTGAGAGACGGTTTGTAAAATTTAGGATGATGCCTAAATTATTTAATTGAACTCAAATTTTTACAACGAAATTAAAAATATTAGTAAAAATAACCCCATAAGTTTAGAATTAAGAAAATAAATAATAAAATATTGTAATATTAAGTTATATATATAGTACTTGTTATTTATTGAAAATGCATAAAACGGGTTCTAAAATTTAACGAATCACTACAAATAAATTATATGCAATTATATAAATTAATAAGAAATAAAATGAAAACTTTAGTGCTTGAGGTACACTTTAGAAATTATGAATTATATCAATGTTCTTAGAAATAAGTTAAACATTTACGATGAAGGTAATGAAAATTAAAAGAAATAACTGTATAGCTTTAATATCTCACATTAAGGTCATGTATATACGATTTAGTTAGAATTATTAAGTTTATCAGGTCTAATCGCTATATCATAGAATTTCGTAATTTTATATATAATTTATTGTAAATCTTTTAAAATCAACTATGTGATTTTAATAATTAATATTAATGAGTAAAATTATGTGTAAGATGTATGTAAATAAGTCTCAAATAATTAATGCAACTTATTCATATATATATATATATCATATATTAAAGAAAAGTATATTTAAAGCCTTATCTTGGAACATAAGATCAATAAAAAATTAACTTTAAATAAGACCAAATAGTAATATAAGTTCTCTAAAAGTTATAAGTAATAGTCTTATAAAGTCGAATTATGAAAATAAGACGAAATACAACCAATATGGATTATAATATAAAAGTTTATCAAGTTAAATTTTATTTAGTTTAGAATAAAAATTTTATATTAGGTGTATAATATAATATTTTACTATTTTTAAAATATATTATAGAATTTTATAAATAATAAATCATGATAAAATTATACTTGAAAAGTTACTTAAAATTGGATAAAAAAATGATATAATAATTTCCACCGCCTTAATTAAGACAATGAAATGTTGCTATATATATGGCTTAAAGCCATATTTTGGTGTGACAATCAGAATGATGACAAGAGAGAAAGAGAGAAAGAGAGAGACAGAGAGAAGAGAAGGGGAGAAAGAAAAAGAATCAAAGAGAAAGAAGAAAAAAGGAAGAAAGAAAGAGAAGGAGAGATAAAGAGGTAAAGAGAGAGAAAGAAAGATCCAAAAAGAGAGTGCCGAAAACAAAAAGAAAGAAAGGGAAAGAAAAAGGAAAAATAAGAGATTAGAAAATTGAAACTTTTTCGATGTATGATATTTTCAGATAACTTTGTTTTCATAATTATAAGTATTATTTTTTTAATTAATATTTAATAATCGTAGAAAAAACAAATCCATAATCTTGTTATTTTTTTAAGTGGAGTATTTTATCTGTATAATTTCATAAATTTCTTCCTTTTCGAATTTTAAACTTAGAATATTGATAGTTATATTTTTATTATTTCCATTTATTACTCGTAAAGGAGCTAGTTAAATATATATATATATATATTTGTATGAATTATCTTTCCCCCATATATATATATATATATATATGTTTATTTAAGTAAGTCATGTATGCAAAACAATGTGTAATTAATCCCATTGTTGGTATGTATAGCACAATATGATGGTTTTACGTATAAGATAAATAGCATATTGTACAATATTTTAAACGTAATTAGTGTTATTTTGAAAATGTACACATACGCTATAGACATATATTACTTATTACAATAACATCTTCACTAATAGCATTATGTTATATTATTATATTAGAATTATATATATGTATATATAATAAGGGTTACCCGATAAGTAATATCGAAATAATGGTACATATTCAACATATATATATATATATATATATGTAATAGAATGATATATATATTTAATAAAGTTTTGATTATAAGTAATATAGAACCTGAACAATTGAGTAAAATTATAAATTTAAATTTAAATTAATGATTTGAAACTTATATATATTAAGGGTATAAATACTAAAATGATATTTATAATATAGGAATGAGCATTGACGATTTGACTCTACATTAAACTTGAGTAAGCAAATTTGAGATTTCAGGCAAGTTTGGGATTAATACGTTACTATATTTTAGAGTACTGTTCTATAGTATTTGGAGGCTTGAGATTATACTTGGTTACGTTTGTTGGATAGTTTGATTGTGACAATACTTATGTGTGTGGGTGGATTTGAATGTATGATTCTGGTTTGATGCTTTGGATTGAAATTATTTGTTTTGTGTAAAATGATTGAATACTTTAAATTAGACATAATTAAATATATGACTTGTAAATCTAAATTGAACTTACATGGCAACCTATTAAAGGAAATATTTAGGGTTCTCTGACCAAATACTAACCCCTTTGAAAGGAATAGCACTGGATAGTATAATGATCCTTTCTTCATCCTTAGTTAAACTAAGCAATATGAGAGGAGGTCGTGGCACGGGTGAAGACAGTGGTTCGAATGTGGTCACGGGAAGAGCGGTGTCTCCATGGCACAAGTCTAGGTTTGATTGTGAACTATTGATATGTGTGCTAAACTCTTTAACTCAGATTAGAGTGGTTATAATTTCTTTAATTTCACAACAAACTAAATAACGTCATGTGATGACATTTGTTTGTTACATTACATTAAAATAATTGGTTGATAACCTTATTTGTGCTTGATGTATAGTTTTAAGTCTTCATCTTAACTTACTAAGCGGTTAATTGCTTACATCCTTATAAATATTATTGCAAGTGCTAGTTAGGAAGCAGCATTATAAATACCCTAATGTTAGCTACTATTGGATCTTAAGGAGTAAGGACGTAAAACTGAAGAACGGTTACATTTCTAAGGTTTTAGTTCTCAATTTAAAATCTTCTATTGTCAAATAAAGTATTACTTGAGTAAAATTATGTTACGAAATCATGCTAACATTACTTATGATATTTGAATTCTAGTGTATATTTTTCATACTCTCGTAGGTAATTAATATTTTAGATATGTGAACTGTTTACTTCAAAGCAAGTTAGTCGTTGATGTATTGTATAAATTAAGTCTATAGTAGCAATTGAAAGGTCGGCTTTTATCATAGAATGATTTATATAGCAGGATTGTTACAACTCTTTCAGTTCAGGGCATAATAAGGATGAATGACAAGGAGTGTTCACTTAAGATGATAGGAAGGGGCTATTGAGAGGAAGATTTGTACCTAAAACCTATTTGCAAGATACCTTTGCCAAGTTACAAAAACTCTACTAAGGAAGCTGAGTTATTGATGACTATGTCAAGGAGTTCTAAATGTTGATGATCTGAGCTTATGTAGATGAGCCTAAAGCTCATACTATATTGAGGTTCTTTTCTAGGCTCTAGTATAAGATCTAAAATATTGTTGAAATGCATAGGTTTTGCATACTGGAGGAAGCCATTAAAATCACACAAAGGGTCATTAAGAAGTAGAGTAGAAATACCCCGATTCAACTCGGTCCCAGCTCTTTGTAAGCCCCTATTCTGTGCCAATCTGCTCACAATGAGCAAAGGAGACCCTTTTGCATAAAGAAGAAAAATGACCGACTTGAGATTAAGTGAGTTGACCTGAAGAGCCAAGTTAAAGATAAAGTAGCTTAGAAGACATTTAAGAGAGGGCAAACTTTAGGATGTAAGATAAGTGAGATAAAATGTTTCAGATGCTTGGGTTATAGATACATGGCTGCTAAGTGTCCTAACTGACATGTTATGGTTCTTCGAAGTGATGACATGGACAATACAAATGATAGCGAGCATTAGAAGGAAGAGGAGAATGTTGGAGGAGTTGAAGTGGAGAATGAAGAGGAGACCTATGTCTATGCTGACCAAGGATAAGTGATGAGCCTGGTGTTGAGACGAATGCTGAACTATTGGGAATAAACTCCTCAGACTAGTCACAAGCAGCCAAGCTAGAGGACTGCAAGGACTCATGTAAAGAATACTAGCTCGAGAACCTATTTAAGATGAGGATTCCTATTCTAATCTCCATCCTTTACATTGATATTGACTCGAGTGTCGAGCTCTTATACGTGCCAACATAGTTTTTGAGCTTCTAAGCAGTCATACCAACCTATCCAGCAGCCATACAAATTACTGAGCTCTTACCATAATCTAGGTAGCATCCGAGTAAACCAACTTCAAACGTCAAACTAAGCCAAGTTGCCGAGATACCCAACCTGAAATGATTAAAACTCTATTGAACACCCAAGCTCTGACCCGAAGCAGCTAAGGTTAGCTTTGACTGCTGACTTTCTTCTAACCTTATCCAAGCAAGATACTGTGATTGACATGCGGCTTTATAATTCATTATAGCCTAGCCAACCATACTGCAAGCTTCTAATTGCCTCTTGACATGTGTCTTCTAGTATAACATTCTAGAAGAATTTTTTACTTTTTCGTATAAAATAATCTTTGTCCTTTCTACCCTTTTTAACATATCTTATGTAAATTACCCTTTCTGTTTTTTCATATATGTATTGTAACCTTAGTGAGGTGAGTATATAGACCCCAATTTGTTTGTATGCAAACATCATTACTCTTCATATTAAATATAGACATTACCCCTTCTTAACATCACCCGGTCGTATCTTCTCTCTTATCCTTCAACTCTTATTTAGCTCCTTTAGCAAGAATTAGTGGCTAGTGGCCAAAATACTACATTCGTGTATCATATTAAGTGTTAGGATTGGGTTGAATCGAATCTGCTAGTGTGTCACATCTAGTTAGTAGCCATTCTGATTTGCTAACCCCTTTTTATTTTCTTGTTTCTTGTTTGTTATGGTATGATATTTGTGTGTACGACCCTGGAGATGCATTAGTTTTGCTAGTATCAGAGCATGGTTCTAAGAAGGAGTGTATAAAGTTACACTAAAGTTTTGGTTCATGTTTACTATTAGTAGCTACTGTGTTCATTCCATAGTTGCTAAAGTGTGTTATAGTGAAGTAAGTTTTGAAGTTGTGAGTTGGGTAGTAAGGTTTGTGGATTGGTAAGTGTCACTCCTGTTGTTACTTTGTTTTTCACTACTAAAACAAAGTAAGTTCCTTTCTATTATATTTGAGTGGGTGTTTGGTGTTGGAGTTGTTAGAGTGTGTTAGTAAGGTTTTGGGTAGTGAGTAGAAGTGTTTGTTGTGTATTGTGTTGTCAATTTGTAGGAGAAGTATTATACTATGTCGAATTCAAGTGTTTAAGGTATTATTGGTGAATGGAGTAGTGGTGCTCATGATGGTCGAGGTTAAAATGGTAGTAGCACCTATGAGTCAGTTGATAATAAACTTGATTGACTCACCAATCTCATTAAAAGTCTGGTTATTACAATGCAAGTCAACAGGCAACAACCATTATGTATACCTTATCCTAACCCACCTAAGAATGTTCTTGAGAGACTGTTGAGCCTAGTTTTTTCCTCTTCGTTTCTCAATTAAGTCTTCTTTAAACAAATTGGTGTTAAACCTTACTCATTTAATACTGACCTTCGACTAAGGTTTAAAGAAAACCGATTCTTTATATTGAAAGTTGTTTGGAGTCGCTACTCGACCAGAGTTGGAAAAAAAAGTTAAGTTATAACCAATTAGGTGGATTAGTTATGACTTAGCTACCGGTTGAATGATAAAACCAATTTTGTAAACGGTTTTCAAAACCAAAGATTTGGATCTAGGAGATATTCTATTAGACCTTAAACGGGTATTACTTTTTAACTTTCCAAATTTAATTTTGCTTTTTCAATGATACCCTTTTTCAATTTCTAAACAACTAATCATATCACATGAGACTAATTTAATTAATTTACACAAATATTTACAAAGATGGAAAAAATAAAACTTTCCATATTTTAAGTTACCCCGTATGTACGAGTGCCTACATACCTGTTATTCGGGATTAAACTTTCGTAGCTCATTCACCAAAAACATTAGTGGGTTGACTTGATTTTAGTTTTGAAAAAGGTCGAATTTATATTTTTACCCATTTCAATTTATTTAAGGAAATTTGTAAAGAGTCCTAATTAAGGTTTTATTTTCGGAAATTTTAAAGCGCCCTAACTGGAAAGGGTCCATTCATTTTTGGAAAAATTGATTTTCTAAGTGTCAAAAGTAACTTTATTATTATTTTATTTTATTATTTATTCCTTTAGTTTTTATTGTTATTCTTTAGGTTTTTTGGTTAAAATGTGAAAATAAAAATAAAATACTTCTTCTTCTTCTTTTTTTTGTTTTTTTTTTTCTTTTCCTTTTCCTTTTTCTTTTTAGATACAATTACATTAAAGCATGAAATAAGCAAGAAAAATAAAAGAAATAAATTCATAAAAATAAATAAATAAGTAAAATGCAGCAAAGGGTCGGACCAAGGAGCTTGCACGGGTCAAGCTTAGAGTCAAGTCTGGATTGCAAGTTTGGACCCAGATCTAAATTGGGGCGTTAGGTTTGGGTCAGACAAAGAAGAAGGGGTCAGCGGTGGTTTCCAAAGGCTATCGAGGGTAGTTTCAAGCATTTTTTCAAGCTGGTAAACCCATTTTCGTTGGTATTCTATTGATGATGGGGTGTATAGGGAAAGTGTCATGGCCAACAGCGGACATCTAGGAGGTGGTCAGTATTTGGGTGGCTATAATGGCTATCGAGTAATGGGTTTGGTGGTCGTTGGCGTTGAAAGGGGGCTGTGGATAGGGGTTTTGGATTACCATGAGCTCTGGTGGTAGTTTGGGGTGAAAACCAACCTAGTGTGGTGGTTCACGAATTGGATAGTGGGGTACCTTCATGAGTTTGGGTATACGACAGTTGTGCAATATAGCAAGACCCGTGGGTTTGATGGTATGTGTATGTTTCGTGCATAGCTGTGGAGGATAATGGCCAAAGGATTTAGTGGAGAGATGGTGAGGATCGAGTGGCTGCGTATGTTCAGTAGTGTGTTTGAGTTGTGCTATAGCATGGGGATGGACGAAGATGAGCATTTGTTGTGTTGCATATCATATATGAGGGATGTGTTTGGAGAGAGAGAGCCGAGGGTATGTGTGAGTCAATGGTTGGGTGTCATGGTTATTGGATTGGGGTGAAGGCCGAGAGAGAGAGTGGTCACGTTTGTGTGTTACGGTAATTAGGTGTGTTGTTTAAGAGGGAGATGTCTGAAAGAGAGCTAGAGTGAGCTGTGTATGTAGGTAATTCGAGGTTTGGAGTATACAGTGGGTCGGTGGCTAAAAGATAAGGGTGGTTGGTGATGTGCGTGAGAGTGGGTTAGTTGAGAGAGAGAGAGAGAGAGAGACAGTGGAGAGAGCAAGAGTGAGTTGTTTATTCTCAAAGTGGACACCAACCCCCACCCCCTCTCTTTGATTGTGTGTTTGTGTTTCGAAAATGAAAACTCCCCTTGCTTGTGTGTGTGTGAATGTCCAAAATCCATTGTTGTGTTTGGTTTTTTAATTGAGAAGAAAAGGGAAAGAAAAGGAAAGGAGAGAAGAAGAAGGGAAAGTGTGCTGTCAAGGTGAATCACTGAGTGCCATGTATCATGAGCAGACATGTGGCCCGGTGATTTCTTGACATGTGACAGCACTTGAGGTATAGGAAGAATAAAATAAAAGGCACTCTTTGCCTTTGATGAGAGTCGAACCCTTAACCTCTAAGCTAAACCCAATTTCAAGTTTAAGTAATTTTCCGTTAAGCCGTTGGCCTGCGTCTTGTTCATATGTACAATTAAGTGGACAAGGTCAGCTTGAGCTAGATTCAAATCTAAGCCTAAACCCAATGATCCTCTCATTTAAATTAAAAAATTCTATTCTATTTAAACTATCTAAAAAATTATTATTTTCTAAATTCCTTAAATCTTCTATTTTTTCATTTTTTTTTTCTATCTTTTGTGATTTTTCCATTTTTTGTATTTTTTTAAATTTCTTATTTTTTGAGCTTTTTCCTATTTCTCTTTATTTTTTATTTCTAAATCTCTTTTTTTTTTTTTAATCTTCTATTTTTTTTTTTGTATTTTTCCTAATTTAGGAATTTTTAAGGTGGGGCAAAGGGGTAGTGTCTGCAAAAATGGGGTGTCTATAGAGACGATATGGCTAAGGTGGCTAAGCTAATCGCCTAATTTGACCCAACAAGCTGGAGGAGTTGTAGATGAAGTTGTTAGACAAAGGCTAGAGTTAGAGGAGATTAAGGATGTGGATTTAGAGAATAATGGAGAAGAAGAAGAAAATGTTGAATATTATTAGGTACAAGAGTAAGGATGCTGAGCTCCTCTAGGGCTTAACAATGTTAAGATCCAAATCCCACCCTTCAGTAGAAGTGGAGATGCAGATGAATATTTAAAGTGGAAAGAGAAAGTATTTAACTATTATGGGTATACAAATGCAATTAAGGTTCGAATTGCTATACTTGAGTTCTCTGAATATGCTACTATGTAATGGAAGGATTTGAATGCAGCTAGAGTGAGATATGGACGACGAGGTGTGCAAACTTAAGAAGAGACGAAGAGATCATTAAGGGAAAGATTTATACTTAAGACTTATTTGTAGGACACCTTTACTAAGTCACAAGAGCTTTGTCAAGGAAACCAATCTATTGATGATTATGCGAGATAATTTTAGATGCTAATGATCCAAGCAAACATAGATTAACCCGAGACTTGCATAGCATCGAGGTTCATTTTTAGACTCAAATATGAGATTCGCAATATCATGGAAGTACAAAGGTTCCATGCATTGGAGGAGGCCATTGAAATAGTACAGAGGAGAAATGCTCCTAGCCAACTTGGGCCTACTTTTTCTCGAGTTCCTGTTCAGTACCGACCTACTCATGCTAAGCTGAGGAGACTACCTTGAACTAAGGAAAAACCTAACTGACTTGATGATAGCTGAGCAAGCTACAAGAGTTGAGCTGATGATGGGCTGACCCTAAGGACATGAGAAAGGATTAACCTCTAGACGGAAGATAAGCGAGGTGAAATGCTTCAAATGCTTAGATTTTAGACACATGGTTGCAGAGTGTCCGAATCAACATACCATGGTACTCTGAGGAGAAGTAGTAGATAACACTGACAAGAACGAACTAGAGGAAGAGGAGACTTGTGTCTATGCTTATTAAGGAGATGTGATGACACTAGTCCTTAAATGAATGCTAATCTCCTTGCCGAGCTTCGAGAAAGACCATATAAAGAATTTATTCCATAAAAAGTGTACCATCAAGGAATAGTTCTGCACCATCATTGTAGATGGAGGGAGTTATACCAACATTGTTGTACAGTCTTTTCTGCAGAGGTTAGGACTGCCAATCTCTATGAACCCTCGACCTTACAAGCTATACCAGCTTTATGATAAGGGTACTTTTCACACCATTGAACAAGTAATTGTACCTTCTAGTGTTAGGAATGTGTATAGGGACAAAGTGATGTGTGATGTTTTACCCATGTGAGCTTTACATTTGTTACTTAGAAGTCCTTGGTTATTTAACTAACGTGTTACTCACAATGGATATAAGAACACCTATGCATTGGTCGAGGATAGAAAGAAGATTATACTGCAACCCATGACACCAAATCAGGTAAATGAGACCCATAACTAGCTCACCCATGCTAATAAGAAGAAAGCTTTAGTGATGACCCTAAGAGAGCTCTAAGCTACTGAGAGGGCTAATGAGCCTATGTTTCTATTGATTAGAAGATTGTTGGAGTTGAGAGATTTTGAAGATGTTCCTGATGAGATTTGAAAATTGATTAGTGAATTTTTCAACATATTTCCTAAAGAGTTGCTTAAGGGACTACCCCCAATCTAAAGCAATGAACATTGTATTAAACTGCGGGCTAAGCGTAGCTCTGCTAAACTGCCTTACCTATAGAATGAATCTTAAGCAAGTTGCTAAGCTAAAAAGGCAAGTAGATAAATTGATAAAGTAAGGTTATATGAGGGAGATCATGAGTCCTTATGTTATACTAGCTTTGCTCATCTTAAAGAAATCATAGCGCATGTGCATCAACAGCCGAGCTATACATTGTACTATAGTTAAGTATAGATACCTAATACTAAGGCTTGATGACATATTGGATGAGCTTCATAGCACCAATATATTCTTAACGATTGATTTGTGAAGTAACTACCACCAAATTCACATAAGACTTGGTGATGAATGGAAAATTGCTTTTAAAACGAGGCATGGATTCTATAAGTGGTTGATTATGTTGTTCGGACTTACTAATGTGTCGAGTACATTTATGCGGCTTATGAACTGTTACGCCCCGAAATCATAGAGTCACAGCAGTCTCGCCATATAAACCAACCTATAATAGGAACTTACCTCATACTGCCTATCATAAATATGATCTACACAAGGCGTTGACGACTCGTTGCTTTAAAGTAAACAGTTTATTTAAAAATATAACTAAAATTTACAATAACAATTAAAACCTTAATTTAATATATATAATTACATGTACATTACCGTAGAATTCTTAGGTGATTCTACATCATATCATAATAGCTAGCTAGTTTACATATTGTACATCAGTTCTTCATCCTAAAGATTCTAACAAGACCTTAAACAAAAACTTAATCATAGACTAGTTGATTCTTAATTCCTAAAGCTTCAACAGAGAACTAACCTTTGGATAGTTGTAACATAGCATAATTAATCAAAAGTCAGGACCTACAAAAGATTCTATGTGGGTATGAGCAACTGCAGCTTAGTGAGTTGAATTGGAGACTCATAAATGTATACTAGCACAATTAAGGATCATAAAGCAATTATTTTCATGAAATGCAACAAACAAGTGCCATCGCACAACGTAATCCGGTCCGTTATAAAATCAGAGTAATTTCACTGGCTCTAATCCGAGTTGAGAAGTTTTCATGTTATGCAACAACTCATAATCAAACCCAAGTTTGTGCAATGGAGACACTGCTTCTCCTAAGACTATCCTTCGAACCAATGCCTTCATCCTCATCGGATCTGCTCTCCTATCACTTAGTTTGACTAAGGATGAGGAAAATACCAATTTGCTATCCAGCGTTATCTTTTTTGAAGATGTCGATATTTGGTTGGAGAATCCTAATAATCCCCTAAAGGGTTGCAACGCATGACAATTTAGGGTATTAGAGTCGAATAGGATTAGGTTTAATTTAGGGTATTCAAAAAATTTCACACCAATCCAGTCATAACAGTCATCATTCACAACACAAATTCTAGCATGAAGTCAGATGTGCAAACACATGCATACAACTACTTACAATCACAATCATACAGAATCCTAAGTCTCCAAGTACTCTAAAATAGTACTCCAAATACGATGAAGTAATAAACCCAACTTACTAAGAATTCTGAGTCGCTCAACCACTTACCGTAGGTTGATTTGTCTTCGTGTGTCTTATAATATAAATACGCTCTTTTTTAGTACTTATACTTAGATGATACATATTTAAGGTTAAGATTTAACTCAATTCTCCTTATGTACTTATCATTTACTAACGATTCATTTTATGTTAGTTCGGAGTTTGGTTTCCAAATCCGATTCCAATTCAGGTTCTAATTTGATTTCAACTTCGAGAAATCCTAAAATATGTTTCGAACCCTAATGTGAAATTAATCACATTAAGCTCAAGTATCTTAATATTACACTAGATCTTAATTCAATATTCCAACCTACTTGGTACACTCTAATCTTAATTAGTATACTGGATTTACTCTCGATGTAAGAAAATTTTACAATTTTTGTATAATTACCTAAAATCAATTTTTGTACCAGATTTAATATGTACTGATATTATTATTATATTATCTAATTTAATCTATTATTTTACATTTATTAAAATTCTAATTTCACATATTACTAAATTAGTCACAATTACTACATAATTCCCATAGTAATTGCAATTAACACTCCAAAGGTTAGGATGATGTTTCCACATCAGAGACTAACATCCTAAAAAATCTAATTACCTTCTAAGTTAGTAATTAGTCATTTAATTACTTAATTAGCTTAAAATTACTCATTTTTCTTATCATTTTAGGGCTAAAAAATTACTTAAAATTTTTGAAAAAAAGGCTTCATAACGCTATTCTATATGACTTAAGTATTTTACAGAAAAAAATCGAGCTCTAAACTATGCTCCAAACTTTATTTCTAATTCTAAACATATTTGGTTTTGTTCAATTTCTTAAATACCTTATATTTATACACATAATTAAACTTAGTCACTATTTTCCCCTAAATATATGTACAATAAAATATTAGAATAACAAATTTCATAATTTTCTGGATAGAATTAATAATTTTAAGAAATTTTGTAAAATCGGATGAGATTTAGGACTCACCTGGTTTTTGAGCTTTTAGAGACCTACACTGGTTTAGGGTGTGTCAACCGATCTAGGAGGTTGATTTGGAGTAGGGTGGTGGTGGTGGTTCGGTTCCAGGTGATAGTGATCCATAGGTTCTACCTAATTGCATAAATTTGAGAAAATTTTTTTTAAAACCCTAATTTCTCTCCAATTTTGATGCTCTCCAATTTTCCTAATCTTCTAATTGTCTAAAGGGTCTTCTAAATTTTTTTGGCTATTTATAGGGCCATAAAGTAATTATGGTGCATTAATCTAGACAAGACAAAGCCCATACCTATTCTTATTTGCCTTTTTTGTTGCTTGATTCTAATTGGTTTTTATTTTTTCTTACTTCTCTCAATTGCTACAACTTGATCTAGAGCATTACTTATTTCTTTGATTTTTTTTTTCTAATTTTTTTTCTAATTTTCTTTAATTATTTAGTAATTTTTTAGCAAATATAAGGCAATTTAGATAATTTCACATATTTTTATCTACACGTAAATACATGTGGGGTATAAATAAACACTCCTAAATATTATTTAGGTCATTTTATGATTTTTAGTATAAATATAATTTATCTCTAATGATTCATTAGTTATTAGAGTGCATTTTATACATTCTCAATAAATAACGAGTAATATACTTAAAATTTGAAAATTTTATATTCTCTTATTTTATTACTTATTTTCTTAAATTCAAACCTATAGGGTTACTACATATTCCCGATAAATAACGAGTAAAATACTTAAAATTTGAAAATTTTATATTTTCTTATTTTATTACTTATTTTCTTAAATTCAAACTTACAGGATTATTTTTACTGATATTTCTAGCTTTAATTTATAATTCAGGTTTGATCGAATCATTTAATCGATCGCCTTAAACCTTATGTACTAAGCTTGATCTTATAATTACTTGGCTTATATTTACAGCTTACATGAACCATGTGATGCATCCGCTGATCGAAAGGTGTGTGGTCGTGTACTTTGACGACATGTTAGTGTACAATGCTAACCTAAACAATTATGTTTAACATTTTCTAGCTGTTTTTAATATTTTACGAGTAGAAAAGTTGTATAGGAACCTAAAGAACTGTATGTTCTACCAAAGTGAAGTAGTTTTTCTTAGGTATGTTGTATTAGGAGAAGGAATTTAAGTAGATGATGAAAAGTTCAAGTTGTTTTGGAGTGGTCAACGCTGAAGAATATCATTGAAGTATGAAGTTTTCATGGCTTAACTTCTTTCTACAATCGATTCATTAAAAATTTCAATACCATTGCGCTCCCTTGACTGAGTTGACAAAGAAAAATGATGGATTTCGATGGAATAACCAAGTTGAACAGAGCTTCAAGGAGATAAAAGGAAGCTCACTTCTACTCCTACCTTGGCTTTACCAAATTTTGATAAGTCATTCAAATTGGAATGCGATGCGTTAAGCATTGGTATTGGTACTATCTTGATGCAAGAACGACGGCCAATTGCTTACCACAGTAAGAAGCTCAAGGGTGCCGTACTAAACTATTTTGTATATGACAAAGAGTTGTACTCCTTTTCCAAGCTCTTACTGTTTGACAACATTATTTATTACCATGAGAGTTTGTAATTTACATTGACCTTGAGCCATTAAAGCATCATGGAAGTCAGAACAAACTTTAGAAAAGGCAAGCGAAGTGGTTAAACAAATCTTGCTGACTACACTACAAACAAAATTACTAAGATTTTTCCTTATCACTGAGCAATATGATTGCAACCCCCATTTTGGTCATATTCTTGAGCAGTGCAAAGAAGGAGTTGCTATTGGAGGATGTTATCTCAAAGATAGCTATCCATTCAAGGAAAGACGATTGTAGATAACGGGTTGTTCCACACGCGAACTGTTGGTTAGAGAGGCTTATAGTAGTGGGTTATTTGGTAATTTCGGAGAGATTAAAATAGCTAACTTATTGAAAGAAATTTTTACTAGTTTAGTTTGGCTAAGGATATCTATAAGGTAGTTGGTAGTTACAAAGTTTGCAAGAGAGCCAAGGGAAAGAGGGAGCTACATGGAGAATATATGTTGTTACAAACCGTAACCAAGAATAGATAAGGCCGGTCGTTGGATGGGTCCAAGCTTGCAAAAGGCTTGAAGGAAAGTGATGGGGTATGTGTGAAGGGATAAATACAAATGAAGGGCAAGCAAAACCTACGAATAGCTCAAGAGGATATGATGCACCAATGGAACTTCCAAGGACTAACAGTACAATCGATATAACGCACAAATCGGTTCGATGAAGTTACTTGCTACCTAGCCTTGCTCAAGAGTTAGGATAAAAGTGATGCTAAGAGTAAACAAGTAGTGTTTACGCAAGGAAGAAAATACTTAAGTGTATTAAGGATAATCTATCTAATTCTTTATAACTACAAGTACAGGGGTATTTATATCCATAAGTTAAAGTAACTTACCCAAAAGGGAAAAGACAAAAAGGCCATTTCTTAAGAAAGTAATGTATAAGATACAAAAAGGTAAAAATAAATATACAAGGAAAGCAATCATTAGTGCAACGGATTTTACACATGATACTATATATGTGGTGATGATGTATTGGTGATATCGTTGGAAGATGTGGACAAAGAGTATGGATAACTTGCCTGTTTGAATAGGGGTGGATTGGTCAATCCGGACTCTTTCTCTCGGCATCTTGGCTGGGGTACGGTCGAGTAAGTAATTGGCCAGGCATGTGTGAGAATGAAGATGACCTATTGTCTTAGCCTTCTACTTCTTAGCACATAACATACGAAAAAAAGGCAATCACTTGGCTTGGTAGGTAGAATGGGTCGACAAGAAGATACTCAACCTCTATATGAGTCGGCCAGAATAGGAGGATTCATCTTGCTAATCCCTTTAGTTCTTGGGCCCGATTGTAGGTTAGTGGTCCAGTAGCCCGATTCCCACCAATATGCCTTTACCTATACTAACCTCACCTTGGGCCAACCTCAGCATAGATTTTGTTCTAGGGTTACTTGGATATCTAAAGGAAAGGACTCGATCTTTGTTGTGGTGGACTGCTTCAACAAAATGGCATGCTTCATTGTAAGCCCCACAACCAGTCACTCAAGGTTTCGATCGGCTGAAAGATCCGATCAAGTCTAAATTATAAGTAAAGTCAGAAATATTAGTAAAAATGATCCCGTAAGTTTGAATTTAAGAAAATAAGCAATAAAATAAAAGAATATAAAAATTCTAAATTTTAAGTATATAACTCGTTATTTATCAAAAATGCATAAAATGCATTCCGATAACTAACGAATCGCTAGAGATAAATTATATATATACTAAAAATCATAAAATGACCTCAATAATATTTATGAATATTTATTTTTACTATATATTAATTTACATGTAAGTAGAAATATGCATAATTACTTAAAATATGCGAAAAGTGCTAAAATAATACTAAATAATTAAAGAAAATTCATAATTAATTAATAAAAAATCAAGAAAAATCAGTAAAAATAAGAAATGATCCAGATATAGGTTGTAGCAGCTGGGGAAAATAAGAAAAAAATTAGCTAATTAAATTAGAACAACACAAAAGTCAAATTGGAAGAAGATAAGGCAATTGTTTAATCAAATTAATGCACAATAATTTCCCTAAAGCTCTATAAATAGCAAGAAAAATTCAGAAGCTCATTTGTTCAGTTTGGAGAGTAAGAAAATTAAAGAGAGGTGAAATTGAGAGAAAAATTAGGGTTAGAAAAAAAATAAGAAAAAACTGTGCAATTAAGGTTATAAAGGGGAACCCACACCAAATGAGCAGTTGGGAGTGGACGGCCACCAAATGAGCAGTTGGGAGTGGACGGCCACCACCACCATACGGTGGTGGCAGTGCCTAGACCAGCCGATAAGGCCACGACGGCCGGCAGTGGCCAAAGCCACTCGAACCGGTGAGTCCAATTTTCAACCAGATTTTGTGTAATTTTGTAAAAAATAGTAAATATTCTTATAAAATTATGAATTTTGTTATTCTAGAATATTTTTGTATGTAGTTTTTAGGAAAAATATTATTTTAATAAAAATATGTCCTGTAATATATGGTCCTTAAGAAATCATACAAAACCGAGCATGTTTCGGTTTATAAATAAATGACCTTAGAAGTGTAGTTTTGAACCCAAAATTTTTGTGTAGACTACTTAGATGATATAGAATAGTGCTATGAAGCTAGTTTTCAAAAATTAATTTTCAAAAATTTTAGATAATTTTTAGGCCTTAAAATAAGGTATAAAATGGGTAATTTAGGGTTAATTAAGTAATTAAATGGTTAATTACTAATTTAGTGAATAATTATATATTTTAGGATGTTGAAATCTAATGAAGTATGATACTTATAGTATTTAGGGTGTTAGATGTAATTATTAGGTTAATTATGTAGTAAATGAGTAATAGGGAAAAATAGTAAATTTTAAGTTAATTTTGTAAATTAGGGTAATTAGTAGTAAAATCTGATTTAGGATAAATTTTGACATTTTGAAATGATAATTGATGTTGGGAAATAGTAATTAGAGTAATAAAAATATTAGATGTGTATTATGTACATAATAAGTAATAGTACATAATACACATTTATTAGAAATATAATAAATAGAAAATATTAGAATAAAAATTGATATTATGATAATAATAAAAATATACAATAAATCTGATAGAAAACTTGAATTTATGTAATTATATGAAAAATGTAAAAATTTCTTATATCAAGAGTAAATTCGGTATACTATTAAGGATTTAAGTGTACTGGATATAATAAAATACTGACTAGGGATAGTTATGGTAATTAAGATGTCTAAAAGTAAAGTGATTAATTTCACATTATGAGTTAAAACAAATTTCTAGAGTTCGGGTATAAAACAGTACTTAGAAATCAAACTAGAACCTAATTTAGAAATCGATGTGGAAACCGAACCTGAACCTAACCCCAAACCTATAATAATTGTAAAAGACTTAAGACCTAGATAATTAGGTATATTAAACCCTAAATAAAACATAACAATAAGTGTTATAGGATAAAACGAACCTATAATAGTTATATGAAAAAAAAATTGAAACCACATTTGTGTCATAAGGATGATCGGCGATGGCCTAAGCGAGTCGGACCTTGAGTGAGTGAGCGAGGAGTCGAGGTAAGTTGGGATTAATATGTTGCTGTATTTTGGAAGCTTGAGATTATACTTGGTTGTGCTTGTTAGATAGTTGGTTGTGTACATATGCTTGATTATGAGTGATGCTATGATTCTATTTGTTGTTCTGGTATGTATTGTATGATTTGTATTAAATGAATGATCATCTTAAACTGGACCTAATCAAATATACGACTTGAAATCATAGTGGAACCTGTATGGTAACCCATTAGGGGAAACCTAGGATTCTTCGGCCAAATACCAACCCCTTCGAAAGGGATAGCGTAGGATTGCAAAAGGTCCCTTCTTTACCTTCAGTCGAACTAAGTGATAGATGAGGAGGTCGTAGCAAAGGTAAAGTCAATGGTTCGAAGGTAGTCGTGGGAGGAGCAAGGTCTCCATTACATAAGTTTGGGTTTGGTTGTGAGCTGTTGCATTAACGGTAACTCCTCAACCCGGATTAGAGAGGGCGTAATTTCTCTAATCTCACGACGGGCCGGATAACGTTGTGCGATAGCATTTGCTTGAACATGCATTGCACTTAATAAGTTGGTTGATAACCTTGTTATGTTTATGGTATAGTTTTAAGTCCTCCATCCTAACTTACTGAGCTGTGGTTACTCATATCCCTATGGACGTCGTGCAGGTGCTGGCTAAGAAACGGCAAACAACTACTCTGAAGTTAATAACTGCTGGATCCTGGAGAGTGAGGAAAAGCATTTGAAGAATAAACACATATTTTTAAGGTTTAAGCTTTTACTTTAGAGTTTTTCATTTCTGAATAATGTAATAACTAGAAAATATATTATGGAGAAATATTGTAAACGATAATTGCAATAACTAAATTATAGTTTATATATATATATATATTTTCTCACTTTTTTAGGTAAATGATTTATTTAAATTACAAACTGTTTACTTCAAAGCGAATTAGTCGTGGACCATTGTATAGATCAAGTCTAAGATAATGGTTGTAAGGCCAACTTCTATCTTAGAATGATTTACATGGCGGGACTGTTATGACTCTGCCGCTTTGGGGCGTAACATTCATTCCGTACCATCAAACTAATGATGCTCTATATATTGCTAATTTGTTTTTGCAAGAAGTTGTCCAACTACATGGAGTATAAAAAATAATTGTTTCAGATTAGGAGACCAAATTCTTAAGTTATTTTTAGAAGACTCTTGGGAGAAGACTTCGAACTAAACTTGTATTTAGTTCTAATAGCCACCCCTAGACTGATGATTAGATTAAAGTAGTGAATAGAATGCTAGGAAATTTACTTTGAGCAGTTGTAGGAAAGAATTTAAAGGATTGGGATTTGTGTCTACTAGTTATCGATTTCACAGACAACCGAATTGTCTACAGTACCATTGAGAAGACTCCTTTCAAGGTTGTTTATGACCTCGATCCCACTATTCCCCTTGATCTGATTAGTACCCTCATAGCTACTGAAGAGAGTCAATCTGGAGTCACTCGAGCCCAAGAAATACAAGAATTGCATTAGTTCGTAGCAAAGAAGATCTCTAAGTTCAATTAACGCTAGCAAGAGATCGGTAGTCTAGCCCCCGAATTGTTTCTTTTATATTAGGTGACTTAGTATGGATTCACCTCAGCCAAGAACGATTTCCACACCTGAGACAAAGCAAACCATCTTTATAAGCTGATGGTCCATTTAAAGTCTTGAAGAAGATCAACTGCAATGCCTACTAGATTGAATTACTTGAGAACTATGATGTTTCCTCCACCTTCAATGTGTCTAACCTGATTCCCCACCGACTTGAGGAAGGTCCAACAGATGCTAAAACAAAACAAGCTACCAATTGCCTCTTGACACATGTCTTCTAGCATAACATTCCGAAAGGATTCTTTATTTTTTTATACAAAATAATCTTTATCCTTTTTACCCTTTTTAGCATATCTTATGTAAATTACCCTTTCTATCTTTTCATATATGTATTGTAACCCCAGTAGGGTGAGTATATAAACTCCCATTTGTTTGTATGCATACATTATCACTCTTCATTATTAAATATAGACATTACCTCTTTTTGAGAGCACTCAATCATGTCTTTTTTCTTATTTAGCTCGTTTAGCAAGAATTAGTGGCGAGTGGCTTTATACTACATTCGTGTGCCATATTCAGTGTTACGATTTAGCTAATCGGGATTTGCTAGTATGTCATATCTAGTTGGTAAGCATTTAGATTTGTTAAACCCCTTTCATTTTCTTGTTTCTTATTTGTTATGGTGCGGCCTCTATGTATACAATTGTAGAAATACATCATGAACTCAACTACGAGCTGTAAGGAAGACCAAAGAGAAAATCTATTCCACACCAAGTGTAACATTAAGGGACAATTGTGCACAATCATAAAGATGGAGGCAGTTGTACCAATGTAGTTGCTTAGTCCCTTATGTAGAAGTTAGGTCCGTCAATCTCTAAGCACCATTGACCTTATAAGCCACATTCTCTCTTATCCTTTAGCTCTTATCCGGCTCTTTTAGCAAGAATTAGTGGCGAGCGGCCTTAATACTACATTTGTATGCCATATCAAGTGTTAGGATTAGGCCAAGTGGGATCTGCTAGTGTGTTATATCTAGTTAGTAGCCATTTGGATTTGCTAACCCCCTTTCATTTTCTTGTTTCTTATTTGTTGTAGTGTAGCCTCCATGTATACAACTGTAGAGACACATCATGAACTTAATACCAAGTTATGAGGAAGACTAAAGAGAAAATTTGATCTACACTAAGTGTAACATTAAGGGATAATTGTATATGATCATAATAGATGGAGGCAATTGCACCAATGTTGTTGCTTAGTCCCTTGTGCAGAAGTTAGGTTTTCCCATCTTTAAGCAACATTGACCTTATAAACTACATTGGTTGCATGACAAAGGCGTTATACGTAACCAAACAAGTGATTGTACCATTTTGTATAGGAAACGTATACAAGGATGAAGTAGTGTGCAATATTATCTACATGAGAGCATCATATCTGTTGTTATGAAGACCTTAGTTATTTAACCGATGTGTCATATATGATGGGAAAGGAATTGTGTTGCAACCCATGATGCTGAACCAAGTGAATGAGACTCACAACCAGCTCACTCGAGCTAGTAAAAAGAAGACACTTGTGCTTAGTAGATGAGAGCTTTAAGCTGTTGAGAAAGCCGAGGAGCCTATGTTCTTGTTGATTAGAAGGTTATTGGAGTTGAGAGATATGAATGACATACCAAAAGGGGTTCGAAGCTTAATAAATGAATTTTTTTACCTCTTCTGAGGTAAGTTACCTAAAGGACTACCTTCAGTCTGAAGCATTGAGCATTGATTGATTTACAACTAAGCACAACTCTGTTGAACCTACCTTCTTACAGAATGAACCTTGAGCAAGCTGCTGAGCTGAAGAGATAAGTGGATGAGCTTATTGAGTGAGGTTATGTGAGAGAGCATGAGCCTTCGTGCCATGCCTACTTTGCTTGTCCCAAAGAAGAATGGTTCATGGCACATATGTATCGATAGCCGAACTATTAACTGAATTACTGTTAAGTACAAATACCTTATATCTAAGCTTGATGACATGTTGGATGAGCTCCACTCTATGGTGCCAAAGTATTTTCAAAGATTGACTTACGAAGTGGCTACCATTAGATTCGCATGAGACCTGGTGACAAATGGAAGACTGCATTTAAGACAAGACATAGTCTCTATGAATGGTTGGTTATGCCATTCGAACTTACTAATGCGCTAAGCATATTTATGAGACTTATGAACCATGTGATGTGCCGTTTGATCAAACAATGTGTGGTTATGTATTTCGATGACATATTGGTGTCCAGTGCTAACCACGTAGAACATCTCCAAGCTATTTTTGATAATCTTTGTGTTGAGAAATATATGGGAACTTAAAGAAGTATATGTTCTACCGACATTGGTACTTAACACTTAGCTCTTAGCCCATGCCTGATTATCTAGCAATCTGCAAAAGAAAACTATTGGGGAGTAAGCTACAAGAGCTTAGTAAGTTATCCCTCATACTATACCAGCAAGCAGGTTATCAAACAATTTATTATCAAACATATGAATGCATGAACAAGTAGTATACTAAACAGTATATTTGCAGCTGACCGATGTTGCATGCAATATCAAATTTAACGCCCTCCAAAGTAAGGGTTGGAGATACATCAGTACCAATCACAATCAAGCCCTAGCACTTAGGGTTTTTAACCATATATAAATATATATAGAAATTCCTTATTTCACAAAACAGGTTTCTATTTTCAATAGTCAGTAGTACATAAATATCCAAGTTTAACGGTGAGATGCCCCCGTAGTCCATGCTTACACCTTACAATGATCGTTTTTAGACGTGACCCCCAACCACCCATGGTTAGCATCTCTGGCGCCAGTAAAACCTACGGGCCAAAGGTAAGGTTTTGTTGTACCAATACTCCTGCACTATATTAATCAAATCATATAGGAATTCATCCCTCTAAGGCCCTTCATTACCAACCACTTGAGGTAACGGCCGGAACATTATATGCAATATTCGTGCTTTATGCATGATCCCAATAATTTAAGTTAAGTTGAATATAATTAAGTCAATTTATAAGGTGATCAAATATTATCGACAAATCATTCAAATCATGCAACAATCAATCATATAACTAAATCTTTAATTATCACATTTAATAATATTTTGTACATAAATCAATCACTATTAAACGCATGCATAACCTGAACCCCCATGCATTGAGTTATTAATATTTAATTTATGTATACTGACTACAAGTACAAAACAAGTATAGAGTCATCGGAAGTACTCACTTGGCTATTGAGTCTATCAACGATCGTAAAAGTCCACACTAATATCGTAATTTGTACTATTTACTTAATTTAGCTATTAATTTACGTGAAATTGTCAATTCGAGCTTTTTATTAAATTACCTATAACTTTTTCAATTTAACTTGGATCTTTATAAACTTATAGTTTATTTCGATTGTTTTTAAGCATACTTTCTCGTATTAAGGTCCGTTTTGAACGTTATAACTCACAATTTAAACTGTAATATAAAAATATTACAAAGTTCATTATTTTAACTTAAAAACCTATAAAATATTAATTTAAGCTTTTCTTAGTATAATTATGATTTAGTAATTATTTGTATCGTATATATTTTTTTAATTTTCTTATTTTGAGTATATTTTTTACTTATTTTTAGGGTTTAACATTTATAAACTCAATTTTTTCTACTTTATTATTTTTCTAATAAATTATTATTATTATTATTATTAATTACAAAAATTACTTTATATATATATATATAAGTGATGATGTGGCATTATGTGGAAGTGTCACATGTCATATCTGTGCAATTTTCATAATTTTCTATTATTTTCCTATTTCTTGTATTTTACGGTATAAGTATATATTTATTATTATATTTCATTAAATTTTCTAATTTACTTAATTATTATCCTTTTTCCTAATTTATGGTATTCTTATATATATATATATATTTATTAACTTACTTTATTTATTAAGTTAATATTATATTATATTATATATATTATTTAAATAGACTCNTAAGTATAAATATACATACATATACCTACTATTATACACGTATACATATATATCATATAATATAAAATACTATATATATATATATATACATATACATAATCACGCCTATACACATACACACACAGATATATATACTTATATGAAGAAAAGACTAAATACTTACATATGTACATAAATACTAAAATACATAATACATAAATATATCATATATGTATACTTATTTTTATACATCATATAATAAAAATAATTACTTAGTACATATATACGTGTATATACGCATTTACACATATATGTTATATAAAAAAATACTATGTACATATACATATATATATACATAATCATGTGTACACATATATACATAGGGAAAACACATAGTATATATATATATTATATACACATACACGTACATACTTTATGCTATGTATAATATACATATATATTCATGCATACATACATAATAAATAAATAAATAAATACCCAATATACATGTGTATGTTATAAAGTATATATATGTACAAAAATAAATAAATAATTTACCTAATTATTTTAGCAATTTACTTGATTTAATTTCCCCTAAATTCTTCTTTTCTTCTTCTTAAGTATTTGCTAAGTTATGTGTGTGTGTTATTTGCTTTGCTTTGGTTTTCTCTCTCTCTCTCTCTCTTTTTTTTTTTTGTTTGCTTCCAGGTTCCCAGGCGTAATCACAATGGTAGGAGAAAACCAAAAGCAATCTATAACAGGAACTAAAGAACAAATCCAATTAGATCTAGGCATTAATTGAGACATGACCACATAATCATATCCCTTGTTTTTGCCTTAATAAGACAACAACGGGAGGAGCTTTTTAAAAAAAACATGGGTAGCTTGGGAACCAACGTGGTGGTAGGAAAAAATTTAGGAAGTACAAAAAGGAAAAGAAAAAGGAAAATAAAAATAAATATATGTAATTTTTCTAAACATAAAATTCATGAAATTAATATTTATAAATTAATTTTCAAATTTTATGAAAATTTATTAATTTAATTGGTACCCATTACGTTTATAATATTTATGAGTTATTTCAATATTTTCTTTAGGGTTTATACGCAATTATGCGATTTAGTTGATAATTGCGATTAACTATGGCTAAATTATTATTATTAAGTTATATTTATTTGTTTTGTAAGCTTAAAGTTACATTTTTAGGGTTTTTATCAAGTTCAAGTTTGATTTCAAGTATTTACGCATACATAAGATTTAGGATTTTTGTATGCGATTAGGATTTTGATAAAACCTTTAGGGTTTTTATTACTTATAAAATATTCAAATTTATAATTTATTAAATTTTTATCTTACTCGATTTTAATGACTCATAAAGTCATCTATAATACTAGGGTTCAATTCTATTCTTAAATAGCTAAATTTGCAAAGTTTATAGAAGGACTCGATCTCGATCCTTATAGTTATAGATCGATTTAGTAAAATGGCACACTTCATCTCATGCCATCGAACAAACAATGCTTTATATATTGCTGACTTGTTTTTGTAGAAAATTGTCCACTTACATAGGGTTTTAGAGTCTATTGTTTCAAATCGATGTACGAAGTTTCTAAGCTACTTTTAGAAGATCTTATGGAAGAGACTTGGCACCAAACTTGTATTCAGTTTGAGCAGTTTCCCTTAGACTAACGGCTAAATTGAAGTAGTGAAAAAAACACTAGGCACCTTGCTTCGAGCTATAGTTAGGAAGAACTTGAAGGATTGAGATATGTGCTTACCTATTGTGAAGTTCACCTATAATCGACTTATCTACAATACTACTAGAAAATCCCCCTTTGAGGTAGTCTATGGCCTCAACCTATGCATCCCACTATATGTGATTGGTACCTGCACAACTCCCAAGGAAAGCTAGTTTTGAGTTGATTGAGCTCAAAAATTACATAAACTGTACCGATAAGTGACCAAGAAGATCACCAAGTTCAATGAACAACAGCATAAGATCAGTAGCTAAAGTTACCTAGCTGTATCTTTCAACCCAGGTGACTTAGTTTAGATCTACCTTAGTCAAGAAAGATTTCCCCATCTCAAGAAGAACAAATTATCACCCAAAGCTAATGGTCCATTCAAGGTTTAGAAGAAGATCAACTATAGTGCTTACCAGATTGAGCTACCAAGGAATATGGTGTCTCTTCCATTTTTAACATATGCAACTTGATTCCTCACCAACCTGATGATATTAAAGCAAGTTTGACTAGAGAAGACCCTATAGATTCAAGGCCAAATCTCTCCGACCCTTAAGAAGATAATAAGAATCAACTCTTTGAACCCATTACCTAAAGTCAAGCTAAAGAATTATGAGGACTCACTCAATGAGTACTAGCTTAAGAACTACTTAAGGGTGAGATTCCATCATCAACGAGGATCTATTCCACCTTATTCTATCCGAGTACCAACCATTGATCATGACCAACATAGACTCCAAGATGATACAATTACAACCTTTACCTTAGTTGTCCTATCATAGCAGCTAAGCTAACTCGATGTTGAACCAACTTGCTGAGTTGCCAACCCCATTACTGAGCTCTTACCATGATTAAGGCAATTCCTAAGTTGATGAGCATCAAACTTCCTTCCCAGTCGAGTTGCCCATTTATTTGACCTGAAGAAGCCTCAGACAATACATAGTGTCTAAGCCCAAACCTGATCCAGATCAAGTCGACTAAGACTTCTACCTTCTTTTTGACCTCTTCCGAGCTAATATCAATAAGTACCCAGTTGCTAGAGAACCTAAGCCCAAAGGAGCGACTGAGCATTCAATCATTAACACCAGCTTGATACGTATCTTTTGGCATAATATTTCAGAAGGATTCTTTCTTTTTCTATACAACGTACCATATGTCATTTTTACTCCTTTTAGTATATTTAAGGAATCTTTTGTATCTTATCCTTTTTGTCTTTTCCTTATTTATTGTAACCTTAGTTGAGGTCATATAAACACCTCACTTACCTTGTATGTAGACAACATCACTTCATTATCAAATTACAAATTCCTTTGTAAAGTAACCCGAGTGTTCTCTCTTTTCCCTTAGCTCTTATCTAGCTCCTTTAGTAAGGATTAGTAGCTAACGATCCTAATATTACATTCGTATATCATATTGAGTGTTAGGATTAGGCTGAGTAAGATTAGTTGGTATAATATCTTTAGTTGATAGCTACTTGGGTTTGCTAAACCTTCTTTGTTTTCCTTTTGTTTCTATTTGTTATGGTGTCTCTTCATGTGTACTACCCTTAAGACGTACTAGAGGTGATTGATCGTAGCCTTAGGGAGATCATGCGACCCCCTATAAGTGGTCATCGATCACCCATTGCAAAATAATAAGTCATGACTCACTTTAAAAATGTATATCGCAAGACCTATTGATAGACCTAGGTGGTCGCGCATAACCCTAGGGGGGTCATACGACTCTCTTAAGGCCTTAGGCTGTGGGCAGCTACCCTATTGGTTTGTTGTGTTGAATAGACTACTGTTATAAATATGAGTTAACTAAGGTATAGACGGTGATAATTATATCTTCAATTAGATGTATAATTAGACAAGTTGAAACTTTAAGTATATAATTACAAAATATTGGAAAGTTAAGGTGTAAATTATAACATTACTCCTAATGTATAAGTTGTAGGTATGAGATGGACATCTTAATCTTGCACGCATAGTTTTCAATAAAAACAACATTATTGGTGCATTGTTCTGGATGTAGGCTTCATCCAAGCTCAAGCTAACCTCTTTAAACCATGAGCTGAGCTCCTTAAGGAAGAGCTAACTCTACATGACCTTGAGCGAAGCCTTCAGTAGCTTAACTAGCCTTTTTGATCCTAATAGCATCTCCACCTCACTAAATGATTCAGTTAAATTTTAGACAGAGCTCCTTAGAACACGACCAACCTCTAAAGAAGTTTATGTGAACTCCTACATAAGTAAAGAGTCCTCTAGATTCCCTTAAGCAAATCTAAAACATATCTTAGATCATGATATTCTTTCTTGACATGGCACACACACACACTTATAAATATTAGGTAAAGGCCATATGTTTGGTGTCTTGGAACCTTTATTCTCTCTCTTGTATTCTTCATACTTTCTTTCTCTCAAACATCTTTACTGACTTAAGCATAGGGTGGCGGCACCAAAACCACCTCCTACGCCCACTCTTAGCTTACGTGTATTCATTTTGTAAGTACCTTTAATCACAAACTCCATTCTCAAAATCTTACCATTAATAAATATTATCACACAAACTATTATTATTTGAATAAGTAATGCTTAAATTTTATAGTTGGTCTTATATTTAAATTAATTATATTTATATAAGTCTAACATTTTTCTAAAGATAATTTAAAACTTAAATTTCAGGAATCATTTTATTTTCCGATTGCTTAACCCTGTTGAACTGCTAAAGTAGTTAATTTTTTCTATTATTAACAACTTACCTTGATATGAGTTGGATAAATTATATATTAATGTATAAAGAATAAGTTTATATTCATTAAATCTTTGTCTCTTGCAATATTGAAATAGATAGTACCTTTGAACTCATAAACTATGGTGTATTTAATAAGGGATCTGCATATAGAATTTTCAAGAGTTGGTAAAAGGTCATACTCAATACTTTATCCAATAGAAGAAGATTCCAAAAATTTGGAAGATGAATGACATATGCTAAAAAATTCTTTGAAAGTAAGGACAATTCAATAATTTCCTTTCCTTATATTCTTTTAAATAACCTAACCTCTTTCTTTCCTTATAGCTGAAAACTCTACCCTAATTGTAATTTCTAGCTTTTAATTCATTCCTACTTATCAATTAAAGGAGTTGATAAGTCTAATGGAGATTTTTTTTGTAGCAAGATATCAAAGTGTAATGTGCAAAAAGAGAAATTCCATAAGTTTCTATAAGAAATTACAAGTTCGTAAGTTTTCATGAATCTTATTATAATAGAATTAATTGTTATGTATTGGTTGTTGAAGGGATATCTCAATTGAGTGTGGTTGTAGGATTTTCATAAATTTGTTAGGACTTATCACTAAGGCTGTGCACATATGGTGTGTCCCCTTTTCTCCTTTTCTTTGCATTTTATCTTTTTTTCCCTTTTAGAGTTGTTTTCCTTTAAGAGTTTGATCACGGTTTTGGGGTTTAGATTATGAATTAGGTTTTAAGAAAAAAATCAGTAAATTTATCATTGATAAAGATGAATTTTAATTTATTTTAAAATGATATTAGAGTTAGTAGAATGATATAAATGTAAACAAAAACTATTTGATTTACGAGACTTGAACTACGGAAGTAATCATTCTTGAAGAGTTTTCTTAAAAATGATGTCTCTCAGTAAGAAATTCTCTCTCTCTCTCTCTCTCTCTCTCTTTGAAAGGTAAAGTTTTATTAAAAAAAAAAAGTGTTTGCTTGATTTTGGATAAAAGTGAAAAATTAAAGATTAAGGAAAGTGACTAACAAATTGGAAATTCAATAGACTAAATTTCCAATGTAGTCAACTATATTTAAATCTAGGGTAATGAAGTTTTTGAATCAAAATTTGATGACCAGATTTGTGAGTAGATGACTTCGTTTTCTTTTGGTGAGTTTCCGATGATGACGTATGGGTTTAGAATAACTTTTTAAGTGAAGAATCAAATGATAGTTTTAGGAATTGAAATCTTATAGTACTTAGAATACCATAGCATTTGAATTGATTGTCTTATATTAGTAGTTGTAGTATCCTGTAGGATAGTGATCTAAGCTGAAGTCATGTATATAGTGGGTGCTAAACCGCTTTATGCTAATAGATAAGTTATTGAGTAGTGAGTTTTTATGCTATTAGATAATCTTTTAGAAAGAGTTTGATGAGAATCAATACCCATTACACTAATTATGCGAGCTAAAGTGAAGGGACTTCAAAATCTTGTATTGAGATTCCTAACAAATTAAATGGCAAAGGATGAATTGGAATTTTTTGTGAGGTTTAAGATCCATTTGTTATGATTTGGAGTGCCTTTGAGGATCATTTAATGTGTTGAGGATGGTTCAACTTATGAAGGTGAAGAGTCGATAGAACAGAGCAAGAAAATTGCAAGAAAAACAACTACTATCATGAGTCGTCCAATTGGTTCATGCATCACCATTCAACCAATGGGTTCTTCTTAGGTAACAAAATGTTATGCTGAACTAGTTGCAAGATTGTCCAGCTAGTTCTAGTTTACAAAATACCAGTTGAAACCAGTTTTAATACCATTTTTGAACTAACCCAGTAGTTCATGCTAGATCAATCTGAATTATTTTATTGCTTTTATTTTGAAGTTAGTTAGTTAGTTAGGTTTCTTAAACTTTATTTACAGTGTTATCCTTAATTAACCTTAGAGTGTATTACTAAGGGTTATAAACATTATTATTTGATAATCTTTGGCAATAAACACATTATTGAGAGTTCTCTCTACTTGCCCTAGGTCTTATCAATCATCTTGATTGTAGTGATCAACCTTGTTTATGAAATTCATGCATCATATCAAAATCTCCTAAACAAACTTGATTATTTTTTTAGTGTTGTGCACCATATCAATATTTGGAAATTAATCAACGATTCATTTATTCGTACGTAATATTGAGTGAGGTGAGTATTGGATGAATCTCATTAATGCATCATATCCTATGAGAGGTCGTTCATATCCATTATTTCCCTTGTTATATATATCATAAAAATCACACCTTTCATCCTTAATTCCCAAAATATTCGATTTTTCCATTCAATTCCAAATCTTATAGTATTACGCATTACCCATATGGATTGGTTCTGCATTAGAAAGTATAATGAGGTTGCATTGGTGGAATGGGACGTCCTTTTAGATGGTTACAATAGAGTAATTGCGTTGGTGGTTTGATACTAGTGACAAATCTAAGATGAGACTATTAGTTTGGTTTTGCTAATTAGACCTAGTGGGTTGATGTATTTAGATAAGTTATGCATGTGTATATGCATTATTGTCGTTGACCTTGTCATCATTATTGTTGCTTGCGAAGTTTTAGTTACTCCAACTTTTAGAATGTCGAGACTATGCTATTTGCTCCACGTAAAATAATAAAATTAAACTTGTGATTGTTGCATTTTAGTATTTAAGCTTGTATGGGAAATTGTAGTTTGGCACCCATGTGTTTGTACATGTAGTAATCATGTATAAGGTGTCATTGCTTAACAATTTTGGAGTTTTTAAATTGCAGGTATAAAAAAAGACAATTATTTCTATATCGGTTATGACTTTTGGCATAGAGTAGGAATGTATCTAGTGCACCAGAAGGTTGAATCTACAAATCAATCTAGTTAGACATAAATAGATTAACATTCTTAGTTTTTAAGTACTTATAATGATTTTAATGTTTTTGTAAACAAAAAAAGTTATTGCCATGAGGTTGAAAGAAATAATATATGATTATTTATGGAAATTGTGGAGTCGTAGTAGGTTCTAAGCTTCACTTATTTGAACCAAATGTAGGAACATGCGGCCGATTGTTCATGTCATTGGATTTGAGGGTTGATAAGGAACTAATCCACTAACATCTAGTACTTATCATGACACTTACTGGAATGTCTACTTTCTTATGATTTCTAAGGTTTAGCAAACTTTTTAAATAAACCTATACATAATTGTGTGAATTTCAAAGAGATGGATGTTTTATAGTAAAAGTTGGAGCTAACTAAAGAGCAAAATAGAAACTCATATGCAATCACATAATAACATGCTTAGCTGCGCCCTACCCCCCACGTTAGAAGATGGTAACTTGATACTTAGCGTTCATGATATATGACTACAATATTTCCAAATGGAAAAGGTCATTACTTAGCGTCAGAGTTCAATTCTTTGGTTCCTTTACATTTTGTTTGGTATGAGTCGAGAAATTACAAAGTGTAGAATATGAGGGGAAAAACAAATAGGTAAGGGAAGCAATTATAAAAATATTTGATTCCTTCCTACACATAAAAAAAAGAAAAAAGGAAAAAAATTCTAATCATCACTAAAAATAAAGTAAGTTATAATGTAAAATTACCACTATACCCATAAAATCAGTATCCGAGGAAGAAAAGTGACAACCGAGGGATATCTTTTTCCCCGCCGGAGAGAGGATTTTACGATTGAATGTTGGAATTAAAAGGAATAGGTAGCACCAATTGTATGAAGAATAGCTGTGCATACTGATGATCTTTTAACGCATAGAAATTCGAGATTCACATACACTTCTCATTTTCTATGTATATTATCAAATATCCCATCTATTTAAAATAATAAATAATGGTTTATCACATGTATCTTTAGCCTTATGAAACCAACGCTTAATAAGTAGATCGATAAGTTTTATAGCAGCCTAACATACTGATAAGATGGAAAGCAAATTAAGTAACCCTAATATTAGGATCTTCAGATAGCTGATATAAAATAGAATAAAAATTATTAACTATTATAAGAGTAAAATAAAATAGTTATCTATCCTATATAGATCTGTTTATGTATTTAGTTAGCGAAATAATTATTTCAAAAAATTAGTATTATTGCAAAATGGAAAATTGCAATTTTTAAAATGAGTTAAATGGATAGTCACTCTTTAATATTTTATGGCATATTTCCATATTTACCTCTAAGGTTTTAAAAGAACTTTAAGGAATAATTATTATTTCTCTATTCTTTTTTTTTTAAATTATAATTTTATTTTTATTTTATTTATTCAACAAACTAAATAGGTCATAAAGGAAAAAAGACGTGAAATAACATGAATCAGAGAAAAAGGGAAATGCTTGCATTAGTTGAAAGCCCGCTTTGTTCGTAAATGAGGGGGTAAAAGAGGGAAAATAAACTAATTGACTGTCTAAATTGTCCTTCCAATTATGACATAACATTTTGTTTTATTATAATCGAAGGATAGTTCGATAATTTAGACGATTTCCTCCTGGTTTGACTTCAGGTTTTGGTCTTAATAAAACAATTCTCTCCATTTTCCTCCTCTTTACTTGTTACCTGCGCTTTCCTCAATGCCAAATATAGCATTGGTTTTATCACATGGCACATCTTTCCGAATTCAAAGTCTTTACTAAATCTACATAAGCAAATAAAGAGACAATCCATTTTGTATGTGAAAGGAAATAGTCTTGTCTGTTTAATTCTCTTTCATTTCTTTTAATTCATTACTTTGTAATACCGTTATATATAATTAATAGTTGAGATTAAAAATAAGATGATGATATAACATAATATTTCAAAAATTAAGATAATTTTAAGTATTGATTTATAAATAAAGAAAAATTAAGTGAAAATAAACGAAAAAAATCCAAATCCATTCTAAATTACTAATAAAACTATTATAACCTAATGATATTGCTATTAGTTTTCGATTAGAATCTTAAAAGTCTCTTAATTTAAAAGAAATAATAAAATCTTTCATAATAAGCTTGCAGAGAAAGTTTTCATTTTATTTTCTTTCCCGAAATACTACGTTAGGTCTAGGTCCTATCAACAAACTGCATTGTGTTGGAAGCACAAGCAAAGGTCTTTCCTCTCAACTTAAATACTTTCTTGTTGACTAAAATCATGGAAAAAGTTTGAATGGACATGGATAGGTGTGTGACGTGGTAACACCCGAAATCCACCATGTAGTCGAAAATCGTAGGATGTCATAAGTGTCTTCAACGACTCTGTATTCCATATCATCATTTCTGCCAACAAAAGAGGACGCGAAACGTGGTAAGTAAAAACAAAGAAAAATTTGATACAAAACAGTATTTATTATCATGTTCAATAGTTATTCTATTATAATTAGTTATACATTTATTTGATATAATATATCAATAAGCATTATATATGACGTATCATCTTCTACCTAAGTTGATGCCACCTATTTATTCCATCAATAAAACAAGAATAAAGTTTTGATTCCTTTACAGGAAAAAGAGTGCATTTAATTTTTATTACACACACATACATGTAATTTTATCAAAATCCTCAACATTTAAATTTTTTCTTATTCCAGTCCTTCAATTAATTCTATTAAAAAATCCACACGCACATAATTAATATTAACTCCTGAAAGGTTTACAATAATTAACTTAATAAAATACTATTATAATTATGTGTATTCAATTAAACAATACGATAAAATTAATAAGAACAATATAAAATTATAGAAAACCTAAATAAATTATAAAAAGAAAACACACACACACACTAGGAGCATGGATGACCCTCAAGGACAAGCCACAAAGAAAATAAGCAGTAAGTTGCAACCCACCATTTGAGCTGGATTTATGACTTACTAATAATGGTAGATGGTGCGATCCATTTGGAATAAAAGGTCGTTACTTGCTGCTCCATGAAAATATAAAAGAGAATAATTACTTAATATTATGCTTTGGGCTGCATGACTTGTTTCCGATATAAATTACAATAAATAAACGATTCATATCTGTTCCGTTTTACTTCCGAAAATTTCCTACTCACGCCTTGATTAAAAGAGCCTGCTTGAACTTCAATTTTTTTTAGCTCAGTTGTAATTAGATTTGACTTATGCTTAAAGAATGAACATCTGAAGTAAAATTTGATTGGAGCTCAAATTTAAATTGAATTTGATTTAGTTTAAAATAAATTTAAATACAAATTTAACTTCAAGTAAGAAAATAAGCCAATTGAGACAGATATTTTGAGGTCAGATACCTTAGCTTCCTACTGCGACCGGGTTTAAGTTAAGTTGAATATTAATAAAATTGAATTGAGAAGTGTAGTTTTTTGGTTGGCTTGATTATGGGGAATTACTTGCGTTAAGTTGTATAAGGACAACTTTATATAAAGTCGTGATATGAAATTGTGGTATATACATACATATTTTGATATAATATATAGATTCTAATACACATTCTTATTGTCAAAATATGCATAAACATACAAATTCTGGTATAGTATGCAGATTATGGTATATGTTCATATTACTAGAATTTGCATATTTATACCAACTTCTGTATGTATGCACCAACAACTTTATATGAAATCACCCTTATGCGAGTTAATATAAGAGAAGGCCCTTAACTACATCTTCCAAAAATGTATCTTCTTCATTTTCCTTTTTTTTTTTTTAATTCTCAATAATTTCCTCCATTAATTTCCATGAAGATAACTTCAAGTTAAGGGATTGCTAAGCACTCAAAAGAAGACTCAAGCTAATTGAAATAACATATTTTTAAACTAAAACCATTTTGATTAGTTTATACATAAGCATAGGATGATTCTATCTCCTACCTTGACCATGATCAACCTCAAACTCAACAGCAGCCCATGGGAATGGGTCCACACTTATGAATGGACCAAATGGTTTAGGCATTCCATTTCTCATTTTTAAGTCTTGGATTTATTGGATCCAAGGAAATAATAAAAGAAATGAAAACAACTTAAATGAGAAGACTTATAGAGTCTTTGACTCGACTCGGAATGCATGAGGATCTTGTATGTTGCCTTAGATCTTTTGCTAGTAAATCCTGTAGGCTTTTTGAGGTAGAACAAATTCGGTTTAAGGTATAAGCCCCATAATTTAATATTTGGGGTTCGATTAGTAAAGTTTATGGCGATCGAGTAAATTGCTCGATTAAGTCCAAATTTTACAATAAAGTTAAAAATATTAGTAAAAATAATTTCTTGAGTTTAGATTTCGAAGAATAAATAATTAAATAATATAATATTGAAATATAAGTATATTGTTCTTTATTTATTGAAAACGCGTAAAATAAGTTTCGATAACTAACGAATCGATAGAGATAAATTATATGCATATTAAAAATTATAAAATAACATAAATAATATTTATAATTATTTATTTATACTTTATATGTATTTACGTATAAATAAAAATATGCGAAATTACTGAAAATATAACAAAATAATGCAAATTAATTAAAGAAAATTCATAAATAATTAAGGAAAAATCAAGAAAAATATGGAAAAGTGAAGAGAATTCCAAAATGGAGGCGTGAAAAGCTGGAATTGAAGAAGAAAAAGTTAACCGATAAAAATTAGACAAATAGAAAATAAAAATGGAAGAGGATAAGAGACAAATGGCAACAAATAATTCATCAAATTATCCAAACATATCTATAAATTTAGAAATCTCCTTCTACAAATCATTTTGGTCAATTGTGAGTCTAGAAAAATTATAGAGAGCTTAAGAAGAGAAGAGAGAGGCTTTTTACAAAAAATTAGAAAAACAACGTACATTTAAGGCTTATAAAGGGAACCCATATACTGACGGGCACCTAGAAACGAACGGGCACCACAACCTGATAGCAAATCCGCTGCTGGTGGTGCCAACAATGGTAGAGTCACCACTGGTGGCTGGAGGCTCTTTAATCGGTAAGTTCTAATTTCCCTTCCGAATTTGTTTAATTTACTAAAAATATCAAACATGCATTAAAAATTAGGAAATTTAGTTTCCTTAGGTATTTTTGCATGTAGAATTAGAATACCAAATTGGTTTTTTTAAATTAGAAATGTTTATATAGGTTTCTTAAGAACAAACTTGATTTCAACAAATTTTGTATGAATTTTCAAAATTAGTAAATAATATTATTTCAAGCTAATTTTTTGTATACATATTTCTTATATGATATATTTAATTTAAATAAAAATAATTTTTGATAAAAAATACGTTTAGTATTTATTTAAATTATTTTTTTGAAGCTATCTTGTTTTTCATATGAAATAAATAATAAGTTTTTATTTAAACTCCTTATTGAATTTGATTTGTAGTGACTTCTAAAGCTTAGTTATGATTTTGGGATTATTTAGTTTGAATTTTATAATTTTATTTTTATTTGGTTATTGACCTAATTTAAGCAAATTTTTAGTAAAATCGGACCTAAAATTGATATTTTGAAAAATAATATATATTAAACTATCTTAGTACCTTTTATGATCATAATATAAGAACCATAATTACTGAGTACAATATATTTTTCATAGCTTTAATGGAGCTTAGTGATAAAGGCATATTTTATTCATATTTTAGTGTGCGAATTTGGTTAAATTATTATTGATTTTATAGAAATCATTAAGAAATTGTATTTAAGTATTTTCATTTGGATATTTCAGGTTTTGGAGAATTCAAAGTAGAAATACGATCAATTTAGAGGAGTTTTACGTAAACAAATGCAACCTGAATAGATCTATGGCACTTTAAAATTGAAGGTAGCTGGTCTATACTCTATACTAGTGACTTTAGAGCTCAACACCACCGGCCTTCATGGCCAGCCTTGAGTGAAAGATATCTAATTGAAAGGCAACCCTTATTTTCTCTATAAATAGATGTGTGATTGAGATTTTAGACAACTTTTCATCTTCTTTTTACTTAGAGATTCTTAGAAGCAATTAGTAAATAGTTTTGAAGAGTTTTTCTTTAGAATTTCGTGAATCGTTGAAAAGACATTGCTTTTGTTGTGGAGATTATCTTTAGGGTTTGCAATTGAAGTTTTAATTCATCATAATTACAGAATTGGTGATTTCTATCATATTTCTATTTATGTAATTCTGTGATTTGTTCTTATTTCTAATTAAGAACTTCTTTGTGAATTCAATTGTTATATACGTTTTTATTTTAATTTCTATGATTGGCTAAGTCTTATTTGTGGGAATTGATAAAACCTTAAATAGCTGAGATGATAATTGTAGTCATGTTATAGAGTTAATAGATGTACAGTTAATTCATAATTGCAATTTCTATGATTTCAATTATAATTATTTATTGGTTATAATTGTTAGAAACACTATTAATATAAGAGTTGATATGGGGTTTGTTAGAAATTCTTGATTAAACTGATTAACTAATGCGGGAGTGATGTTAATTAGATTAATTAGAAATTATTTAGGGATTAATGCGATGACTCGAGTTCATTATTTGCTAAGACATTAGGGATAATTGATTTAAGATATTAGACGATCATAGTATCAGGAGATGTACGATTGTAATTTAGAGTCTACTGTTAATTAGAGATACGGAAGTTGACTGATTAATTAGAGGTTTAAGTCTTTAAATTTTAAGGCATGATATTTTCACTTGAATGACCATATAATTATTAATCTATATAACATGATGCTAATTTGATTTGCACAATTAGGACAAATTCTGTTTTTCCTACATTCTTAATTGATTGATTTGTTTTAGATATATTATCATAATTTTCTTTTTGACAGTTTTAGGGTAATTATTAGATTAGTTAATTTACAATCCAAATTTAATTGTTTAAATATTGATAAGAGCTATCATAGGTTTAGTATTTTCATAATCCTTAAGGAATCAACAACCTTGCTCACTTTTTATTACTTGATTTTGACCCAATATACTTGTAGGAGTATTCGCAATATATATATATATTGAGCGGATCACTTGGATACTAATTATTATATATTTACCTAGAGTTTATGCATAATATGTACCAAATATGTAGGTAAAGGGGTGTATTTAAGTTAAATTTGTGATTTAGGGTTAATTAGGTGTAATTTTGATTTAGAATATAATTAGACATCTTAACATGTTATTGGAAGTAAAAGATAATATATGTAGTGTTAAAAGTGTTAAATATGTGATATAAGTATATACTATGTAGTAATACGTAATATGTGTATATAGGAATTAAATGAGTGGAAAATATTAGATAAAAATTTATGGTATTATAATAATAGGAACATGATATAAATCTGATTTGGAATGAGAGTTTATGAAATTATATGGAAAATGTATGTTATTCTCGTATCGAGAATTAGTTTGGTAGTTAAATTAAGAAGACAGTATATTGTATTAACTAAAATATTAGCTAGAAGATAGAAGCTAAAACGAAGATTTAGGATGCTTAAGTGAAATGTGATTAACTTTACATAATGATTCGAAACGAGTTTGTAAGGTTTGTGTATAAAACTTGTAATCAGAAATTGAATTAAAATTTAATTTAGACACCGATTCGGAGATTGAACTAGAACTTTGCATAAATTAAGAATAATTGTAAGAGACTTAAAAACCTGAATAATTAGGTATAATAAAACCTTAAGCTAAAGATAATATAAAGAAATACCAAATAAAGATTATATAAGATAGTTATATGAGTATTAAAATAACATTTGTATTATATGGATTATTGATGATGACTTGTATGAGTCGTATCTTAAGCGAGCAAGCAAAGAATTAAAGTAACTTGGGATTAATACGTTACTGTATTTTAGAGTAATAATTTGTAGTATTTAGAGACTTAAAATTATGTTTGGTTGTGATTGTTAGATAGTTGACTGTGTACATACATGCATGTATGTGCTTGTTTTTAAGTTTGATGATATGATTCTGGTTTACTACTTTGGCTTGTATTTGTATGATTTTGTTTGAAATCATTGAATACCTTAAATTGGATCTAATTAAATATGTGACTAGTAATTCTAAATCGAACCTATATAGCAATCTATTAGAGGAAATGTTAAGATTCTCTAGCTAAATACTAACCCCTTCGAAAGGGATAATGCTGGATAGCATAACAGGTCCCTTCTTCATCCTTTGTGGAACTAAGTCACAGATAAGGAGGTCACGGCATGGGTGGAGTCAATGGTTTGAAGGTAGTTGCAGGAGGAGCGATGTCTCCATTATACAAGCCTGGATTTAGTTATGAGCTATTGCATAAACATGAAAACTTTTTAACCCGGATTGGAGTGGGCGTAATTTCTCTAATTTTATGACAGACTGGATAATGTCGTGAGATGGCATTTACTTAAATATGCATTTACTTAAATATGCATTGCATTTAATTAATTTGGTTAATGACCCTATTTGTGTTTAATATATAGTTTTAAGTCTTCATCCCAACTTATTGAGTTATTGATTGCTTACATCCCTATAGATGTTGTTACAGGTGCTAACTATGAAGTAGCCATATAACTATTCTAAAGCTAATAATTGTTGGATCTTAGGGAGTAAGGATATAAAACTGAGGATTTGTTACACTCTCGAAGTTTAGGTTTTAACTTTAAGTCTTTTAATATCAATTTATGTATTACTTAAGTAGATTATGAGTAGACTATTAAATCTTGTAAACATACTCGGATTATTTTAGTGTAAATATGTACTTTTCATAATTTTATAGGTAAATAACGTGTTTAAATTTATAAACTGTTTACTTTAAGCAATTTAGTCGTTCACACTTTATATAAATTAGATCTAAGATAGTAGCTGGAATGTCAGCTTCTATTTTAGAATGATTTACACAGCGAAAATGTTATGATTCTATTGCTTCAAGGCGTGATATAAAGGACTTGGATGGTTAGGGAAACTTCCTGCAAAACAAACGAGGGACAAACCTCCATGTCGAAAGCCGAAAGGTTGTTCGGCATAACCACTTTGATGTTTAAGTCAGCGATAGAGAGGAGGCAGCTTAAGCATAATGTAGATAATACGAGAGAGTATGCAATTCTTCCTGTTATTTGGACTTAGATAATAGGTTCAGATTATTAGCTTATCTCTAATAGACTCAAAGGAGGGTATTTATAGGACCTTTCATTGTCCGTATAGCCTCAAGATTTAGGGGAATTGATAAGGCCTCTTACTAATGGTTGAGGAAAAGATTGCTACTAGAGCTTTGTGATTGTCCCATCCTTCTCATTGTTGTACTATTCTTGTATGACTTAGCTATGCTTAAGCAATATGGGCTAAGTTACTAATTGTGGATGCTATATGAGTAAGTATAACGAGGAGTCATGTCCTGGACATAGCGTACCTATTCATGGCTTGCTTTGATGTTGACTCCATGATCATGTAGCCTATGATTTACAAACCTCATACTAGGTTAAGGTAGGGAGAGGGGCCCGATGAGGGTCTAGCGAGGGTGGTGTTGGCTTTAGACTTGGCCGAAGGGTTTTGATCCTCTTATCTAGGCCGGTAGCATCCTAGTCACATAGACCTAGTTTACTCTTGCTAGGGAAGTGTATCTAGGCTATGCTGGTCTTAGAATTTGGGCTACGGAGTCATGTCCAGTAGTCGGTATCAACATTATGGATCTTAGACCTATCCTAATCTTGTGTACCATATTAGGCATTGCTTAGGTTTAATTTCCAATACCTAGGACTTGAAGAGCAATTTGAGTTGGGTCGAGCTAGGCTAGTCGTCTTGTGCTCATATCTAGATTAGCTGAATGGAGTCTTACTCTATATAATCCAACTTTGTTTAATTTTAATGAGTGTGGTAGTTAAATCACAAGCATAAAGATAAAATACACATTTCCACCATAACCACTTAGTTAACCTCGTAATAACAGGATAAGAGAGTTTAATTTCAATGAATAGGAAGCAATTATACCATACTTTCTTCTTTATATCTATTTAGGGATCGATTCTTGGTTGTATAGTTTTATCTCCATCTCCTTCTTAGTTTTTGTGTAAATTTGGCATTGTAACATCATCTTGTCCACCCATTATTCACTATGAAGCTTTTTCTTCTTCTTTTTTTTCCTATAAATGTCGAACCAAGTTTTCCCAATTATTTTTCAAAATATTATCAAGCTCTCATGTTATTTATTTATTTTTTTAATTTTGTTATAGTTTGTTTCAAATTATCAAACTCAGATTTTTGTTAGTAAATTGAGTCTCAAGACTGAGAATCAATATTCTTATTGGGGAAAACTTGGAAAAAATCCTTAGTCTCATGGTTTCTAAAAACTTATTACTAGTTTGAGTTTGATACCAAATAACTCAAATTTCTAGCAATTAATCAAGTTAATTCATGAATGTACTAATCAATTATAGGTGCCTATCTAATATTCACTACCTCATGAGTTGGGGTAATGTAAAAGATATTGCATACATGTTGGGTGTTTTTTTAATTTTATATTTAAGTTTTTATTAAATATCATACCTATGTGAATTTTTCATTTACTTGTTGAGTTTTATATCTAAAATTTTAAGTTATTAAATATAATATATAATTAAACTTTTACATATCAAGTTTACTTATAGCAATAAGGGCTACAACAAAACCTTTGAACCTGAAAATCTTTTGATAGTCAATGTTGCTTGTTTCAATTTGTAAGAAGAGCTAAGTAATACTTTAGAACTTAGAGTGCTACAATCAGCTACGTATCTTAACAATCTATTGACATGTCAAGTGTAAAAATCCAATAAAACCTTAAAAAATACATATTGTAATCTCTAAGTACACTCAAATTTAATCTCAACATAAAAATTAGAATGAGTACTATCTAAGTAAATTTCATAAAATTTCGTACAAGAATTTATTTAGAGTAAATTGAAATTTTAATTGTATATCTCCAAGACTTCCTTACAATATAAATTTAACCGTCACTCCCACCCTTGTAATATGGTGGATATCTTTGAATTTAACAAATTCAATAATTCTTTCTTAAGTACTTATACCTAAAAAATAAATACAAAGTGAGTTGAATAATACGGAATATGAAAACTACATGCACATGAGCCACATAAATGATACCATCACATACAAGCCTATAATACCTAATGCAACAAGCACCGTTTATTTTTCTTTGAATATTAACTAGCAAACAACAAAGTCTTTGCATCCCAATACTTGAGATAACCCATGACCCCGAAGCAAACAATATACATATATATGTATGTATGTATAACATATATTTATTGGTATGGGTTTTACTCATCATCTTAGTAACCCTTCTTAGAATGTAGTTAGATTGTCTCAATATGGAAGCCGAATAAAGAGAGTTGCGTATGATCACTAAGTGCATTACCATCCCAATTAGATACTACCAAAGGGAGTTTGAAGCAAAGACAAGCACAAGTAGCATAAAATTTATTAAGTTTAAGTTTGAATTATGTTCAATTAAACAACTACTCTAAACAAACATGAAAGGTAAACATGTATTTCGTACCTAGTTTAGTGACAATGTACTTGTACGCAATTCTCGAGTCATGTTCTACATCCTTCCTAAGGTATTGCATAAAGAAAAGATAAGTTATTTTTTATAACCTATTTTCATATCAAAATTCTATTATCCTATTCTTAATTATCCCTTCTCACTTTAATCCTAATAATATAAATATTGGGATCTCTTAAGAAATTATAGATTATCCGCTATTATAATTAATCTACAAATTAAACTTATTTATTTGCTTATTTAGGAAATAAAAATAAGGAAAATTAATATAATTAATAAAATATGAATTGAAGTACAAAGTTAGAAGCTACACCAACAAACATGCCATATTCCCCTAAAAACATTGTACAAGATGTATACTTGTACGTACATGTTGTGTATCTCTACTTCCATGTACATAGCATGTGTAATTTGTACACATTATGTGCACTCATCATCATGTACATGGCATGTACTCACATTATGTATTCCCATCAATTACTTTACATTTTTTTTTATTCAATTGATTCCATCAATCCAATTTCCTAATCGTTGAGCACAACCAACCCGTCCTTCATTACCCATTCTCCACAGCAACAATCGTTATTCTCTTCTTAATGTTCAAACACTAGATGTGCTCCTAAACACAAAATCAACAACATAAATCTAAAAAGGATAATGTTAAATTTAATACTTGAACTTTATCCACTTTTTAATTAACTACCTAAAGTTTTAAAGTGTCAATTTACTACCTAATTCAACTTTTCGATTTCATTTATATTGCCTCACTAATTTCGTTAACTACCGTTAATATATGTGAAATTTTTGACCATTTACAATGTGCCATGTGTCAGGAATAATATATCAAACTTCAAAATGACATATTCATATACCAACTTAGATTTATCCTTAAAAAATAAAAACAATAAAACACTAATTAATACAAGGTATCTCATAAAGAAAATAATTAAAGTTGAATAAACCACATATTCTTCTTCTTAGTAGAGGTCTCGCAACCCACAAAATGCAAAAGATTCGAAACCCTAACCTATAATAAGTAAAAAAAAAAAAAAAAAGAAAGAAAGAAAAAATCTATTCTTCAAACACAAATTTTCAATACTGACCCATAATAAACATAAAAGCTATTCTTCAAATCAACATTTCTTCATTACCATGGAATCTCACTTGGGACCCACTTTTGTGGATTTGCAAGGGATATGTTTCGTAATAAAAATCAAATGCCGTACCTTTCCTTTGGACACAAAATTTTAATACTAGAAACTTTAGTGGAAGATGTCGAAACCATTTTCATAAGAATGATTCTATCCATTTGGTTTTGTATTTTCAAATGTGGGTTTTTCTAGATTTGGAAAGATTTCTCCATTTTAATCAATTTTCCATTCAGTCGGAAACCCAGATTATCTTTTTCTTTCATTTTTTGGTGTCTTAAATCCTCCTACAGCCCTTGATGCAATAGATTTGTCGAGTCTTTCACTGGACTTCGTGACTTTTTAGGTTTCCCTTGCTCTGTTTTTGTATTTTGGAAGCAGGGGGATTCTGATTTTCAGTTCAGCCATCGAAGGGGCTTTTCAAGCGTACTTTACGCAGTTGTTTATGGATATGGTTTCCTGCTTTTGAATTTGTCGGCTGTCTACCATTGAAGAAGAAGAAGACTCATTTTGTTAAATTTCTGTTAAGTTTAATTTATTTAGTTTCAATTATTATTTTTTAGGATTTTTTTATGGTTTCATCCATATATTTTATAGACAGGTATTACTCTTTATTCAATTTTTTATTTAATATTCTTTAAATCTGAATTATTAAATTGATTGTAATTTTAATCATCTAGATTTAATGAACATTAAATCAATAACGTGATGAATGGTGAACTCATTCCCATAAAAAATATAAACCGGACCGTAGAAGTTTCCTATTTTTTAATAAGATGCTTTTGTTAATTGGTTTTTTACTTTAAAAGTTGAATATGTTATTTTTTGACAAAAAGAGAGAGTTAAATATGTTATTTATGACACATGGCATATTCTAATTAGCAAAAAGTTCTAAATATGCTCACAACAATTAAGAAAGTTAACCTAAGGCAATATAGATGAATTCCAAAAGTTGGTTTCGTTAAAGGTAATTAATTGAAAAAATGACTAAAGTTTAGGTCCTAAATTTGATATTTTTTGAATCTAAAATACACCTTTTCATAAGTCTTCACAGTAAGCTACAATTCATAACATGATTAAAATACGAATTCAAAATCATAAACAACTTAATTCTCGTATTTATCAAAATCATAAAATCTCTTTACCAAGTTAAGGTTGTATACGCTTTTCCCAGTTGCAATCTCTTCTTCCCCAAATCCAATCTCTTTTACAATATCATGTCATCTTCCAATATTAATATTAATGGAGAACTTAATCCTTGCGAAACCTTACTTAGGCTTTACTCCTACAGGTTCAAGAGTGTTTTGCCATAATCCATAAAGATGAAAAATAACGACTAAAAGGAGATGGAGGAATATTTATATAAAGGGTTTTCTATCAGAGTTTTCACTTCTTCTTTTTTTTTTCTTTTTGGGGTTTTGGGAGGAGGGAATGGGGGATGTTTCTGGAACTACTTTTACTTAATAACTCAATTGTTTTTACGCCCTTTACTTAAAAATATTATTTTCTTTTAGTGATTTTTTACAGTTTTATGGGTAATCTATTCTTTACTCTAAAGGCATAAGCCTCTAATACATAGGAGAATGTATGATATTCCCTATAAAGAATGTTCAATTGAAAGAGACAAGCCGACCTTATTGATATGAACACCCAGAAGCATGTGATTGAGTTCGGACATCTAACCGAATTAGTGGAAAAATCTAGCCGCAAGGACAACATCGTACTAAACTTTACTATGCCTTAATAAAAACACTATATTTGAGGATCTATTTGAGCTTTTTTTTTTTTTTTTTTGGTTGCCTATCCAACCTTTTGACAATTGCAAACAATCCCTTGTTATTGAGGGGGTGGTTGATGAATTTTGGTTTAAATTAAGTAAATGCACATTTTGTTATGATTGGACTCCAAGGAGATAAGCATATTTCATAGTTACATAAGATTACAACTTCACCACTCGAGTATGAACTATCAAGGTAGAAAAGACGGAGAAATAATAGAATGAAAACGTCCATGTCAACAATCTATGTAAAAAGCCAAGTAACTATCAAGATTTAAGAAGGGAGATCCAGTTGTAATCCATGTCTTGCATCTCAATATTTATGGATTATAATTAGTAGACAATACAAGAAGGGAATAATACAATTAAAAAAAGTCTTTTCCTCTCCTTAAACTTTGCATAAAAGTTCTTTCTACCATAGAGAGATCTCGCATGCATACATATAATTGCTGGAAGCTTGGAAATACTGGTAGGATGGTAGCCTACCATCTGGACGGTAGACACTTTACCATCTACACAACAACAATCCATAAAATGCTCTAGTATACTATATGGTAGTTGAAGTATTAGTTGATATTAAGTCTTCTCAGTGAACTTTGAAGCATGTTTCTCCTTATTTTGGTTTTATCAAACTTCCTTTCATTTACAAGTTTGCCATTATGTAAGGGCTTTAAATATACTTCTAGGACTTATTTTTCACTAAGACTTTCATCATATATTTCCTCTAATGTCAAATTTATTTTGAATTGATTATCATGTGTTATCAATCTCTTTAATCTTGTCTCTTATCAATTATTCCTTGGTTGTAGTGAATTGATTTCTAGAGCCTATGTATAATATCAATTTCTAGTTAACAACCCTTAGGAATTTAATAATCATACGTAGAATTAGTTACCAATTCCACTATAAAATTAATATTTGAACTTAATGGATCCTTTAATTCATCTACATGCATATCCCTTAATTCTCTTGCAATTTATATACAAAACCCACTTGCAATTTGTATTTCAGCTTCTCACTCTTAGATTGTATTGCCATACATCATAGTAACACTACATAGATCCTCTGGAATACCTATAATGAATATTGATTGATGAATGATAAGAACTAGCAAATCACAAAATCTCCATAGAACGTATGTCTCACCAAGTGCTCTAATACCACTATAATATGTTTAAAATCATGAATCAATTATAAACATAACCAGGAAAATAGATTGAAATGATTGTAGTTCGAAACTAGGGGTATATCAAAAAAAGAAGATGGGAATTTTTACATTTTATTTTTTTCTTTTTACTTAATTAACTAGGAACAAAAGATATGGATGATTTAAGGAATTTAGATATGATACACCAATTCTTAAATTGAACTATGATTGATATCCTCACAATCTTAGTAAAAATCAAAGGGTGATTATCTAGGAAACCGATTTTACATTTGCTAAAATCTAGTAAATTAGATTATCAAATAATTTTATGGGAAAATCTCAAACAAAAGAAATTGGGTTTAAGTTACCCTTTTTCTTTTATGAAATTGACTAGGTCAATAAGGACAACATGTAATATAAAGAAGTATACAAACATAATTAAACTTGTGCATAATAAGCTTGCTTTTGAATGGTAGGTTGCACCCTAATGAGACCATGGCATTGGGGACAACCTATGCTGGCAACATCAAGTTGAAAGCCAAATGGAACCTCCTACTAATCGATAACTCCAATAGGGATTAGACCTACGGCTTTAGGCTTCATGCTGAGCAACAACACCATTCGACCAAGACATGCAAAGGAATAAAGGGCCTGGTTACCTGATGTCTCCCCGGCTAAAGCTAACTCTTACAAGCCACCTATTGACCTTTGAAGAACCCTTGACAATCCTCCTCAAAAAATCCTAAAGCTTAAGTTTACATAACTTCAGTTGTATGGCAATGCCAAACATTAATGAGGAAAAGACAAGCACAAAGCCCAAATAAAATCATTCTTGTCTTACCTACTTAGAACCTTACAAAGCATAAGGCTATGCACTAAAAGTTGGTAAGGGCTTAAAGATTGGTCATATAGATACTCAGTTTTTTTCCCCCATAAGTAACACTTAGACTTCTACTCATTAATTACTCTCAACTACTTCCATTTTCCTTATTGAACCTCTTAAATGAAAGTTCCACTTCTTTATATAAGCTTTACTAACTTAAGCGCCAAAGTGGCTTTATTAGATAAACCCCTAGCTACTTTGCTCACCTTCATCTATTTTGTAAGTCAACTTAGATAACCTAAAGTTACCTTGGTGCAGTCGAATTAGCCCAAGGAGCTTGTCAATCATTAAACTTTACTAGCCAAGATTATGGATTATGTTGTTTCATTGGAGCTTGTCGAGCATGATTCTTTTTTGGTGGACTTTATTTGAAACCTTAAGAGAGCACTAGAACAAAGTAGCTTTTTTTGGAACTCCCCCTTGGACTTTTGAAGGCACCTTTCATAGTAGTAGCCAGTTGTCCTTTATCATTTTTATTAGTCGTAACTCAATGTCTTAGTTTACTACTTCCTCACCTTTTGCATCTCCATCGATGTCTTAGGTCATGTACATCATCTCCTTAGGATTGACAAATATTTGCCCTCAAATCTAGATTCTATTTCACTCTATGATTAGATCTTGCATCTTTAAAACATGAGATTTCCTTTTGTGGATAAATGAACTTTTAATGTTCTTCTTCTATTTCAAAAGAGCCGTTTGGTCTATATTCGCTTCTTCTTGGCTCATAAATAGCAAAATTATTCTCTTACAATCCTTATAAAATGTATAGGTTTCTCTAAACCTATTGTATATAGATCTTTGGACTATGGTCATACTACCATAACCTCTCTGATAATAGATATGTAAAAACCATTAAGACCATATCATGAGTAATTTTATTAGTATATCTTCCAACACCTAAGATGATATGATTCAGGCTAAGGATCGATAAGGTCGATCATAAAGAGGTAGGTCCAAGCTCATCGATAACTTGAAAAGTAAAGGTGTAGTTGTATAATAATAGAGAATCAAATAAGCAAAACCACAATCTACTCCAACGATATGGCGTACTTAGCCACTATCAGGGACTCACAGCTCAACTTGATATAATGCATGAGCTGGTCTAATGAGGGTACTTATCACTTAGCCTTACTTAAGAGTTAGGATAAGAGTGAAGTAAGTAAAAAGGAATGCTCATAGAAAGAGACAATTTAGTATATTTAATGTCTCATATGTAAGATGTTGTGGCTATATTTTTAATGAGTATTTATACTCGAAATATTAAGATAACAACTGTCAATGGAAATGACTAAGAAGGGTAAAGTCTTAAATAAGTAATGTACAGCAAATGAAAAAAGGGCATAAAGCTCTCATCTTGTATGGGGGATTCTGTTATATGATTACTTGGACATGTAATTGTCAATTGGTGGGTGAATTTCTAGCTGAAACAAAAAAACTATATGGTTAGGTTGGTGATTGCTAAGTAGAGGTGTTGAGCAGGACTGGAGATTCTTCCAAGATGAGTTTAGTTCGAACATGCTCAAAGTAGTTCATATTTAGGTTGGCTAAGTTAATGATCGAGCATGCCGAGTTGTTGTTCGAGTATGTCTCAGGTCAATAGTCAATGACTATTTATAAGCACAAGAGGGTTTAGTTCGGATAAGGTAATAGACTTATAGATTGAAGTAGTTCAAACTCATCAAGTGTAGGTCGGCATAGGAGACTTGCTTGGCCATACTCTTAAGCCCTTAAGCTCGGGTTAGAGGTCCGGTGCTCTGATTCCTATCATCTCCACTAGGTTTATTAGGATTTAGGATCAAATTTGGTTGGTCCGTATCTAAGCCCTCCTTGGATTGGTAAGGGCTTAGGTCAGCAACATTAAACACGTCAGACACTCCAAAGTCTTAGGGTAGTTCTAGCCGATATGTATTGTCATTTATCTTCTAAAGTACCTTAAATGGTCCTTCAACTCTGGCAGGTGGCTTATTCTTATTCTTATTAGGGAATTTCTATTTGCTCAGGTGTAGCCATACTTGATCTTTAAGCTGAAACTGCTTAGTCTTTCTCCCTTTACCTTTCTCTTTTAGCTTTCTGGTAGCTCGGTTGATGTGCTGGGTGACTCATTAGTAGATTTGCTAAAGGGACTGAGCTTTAGTTCTTGCTTTTAGATCTTCTTGGTTAGTTGAGGGCAATGGGGGATGATTAAGGGGCGGCTTAGGGTTGAAACTTTAGACTACTTTAAATGGGGTATGTCCAGTGTTGGCATATACGATTGCAAACTCTACCATAAGTAGGTAGACGTTCTAGTCAACTAAGTTCTTCCCTATTGTAGCTTGGAGCATTAATCCCAAGGTACAATTAATAACCTTTATTTGGTCGTCGGTTTGGAGATGGCAAGAGGTACTGAATAGTATTTTCGTTCCCATTTGATGCTAAAAAGTTCTCCAGAAATAGTACAAGAATTTTGGATCTTTATCTGACACCATACTCCTTGATACTCGATATAAAGAAGTAATAGCTGAAGCATCAACTGAAGCATTGTTACTTTTAGTGTAGGATACAAAATGTGTCATTTTGCTAAACCTATCCATGATAACCATTACAGAGTCTTTGCCTCAAGCAGTTCGGGGTTAATCTAAGGATAAAATATATTCTCAGATCAACCCATGGTATAGTTGAAATAGGTAGAGGCATAGCCTTTCCTTGTTTAGCTTGGCTTTTTGCTTTCTTATAAATGACACATCCCTCAATCACACAATATACATTATGTTTTATTTTAGGCCAGATGAACCTTTCATGCAGTAGCTTATACATCCTTCATTCTTGCTTCTCTTACTAATAGCTCCTTAACTGAATAGGTCCCTACATACAATTTGCCACCTCAAAATAGATAACTATCTTCTACATGGTATTCATCTACTGTTCTCCCTTCTTCACAGCATTTATACATTGGACTAAAGTGAGAATCATGTTGATACTGTTCTTTAATGCTTACAAATCCTAACAGTTTGGTCTATAACTCAGTGAGAAGAACGTATCTTCTTGGTAGAGCATTAGCAGCTACGTTATTCTTGTCTTGCTTGTATTTGATGATGAAATTAAATCCTTCCAGTAATTTAATCCATCGAGCTTAGCATTTAAAAAGTTTCAATTGGTTTCGCAGGTACCTTAAAGGTTCACGATCTGTATATATGACAAATTCCTTTGGTAGAATATAATGTTGCCATATACGAAGAGCTCGGATTAGAGCCAAAAGTTCTTTATTAGACACAAAATAGCTTAGTTGTACTCCTTTGAGCTTCTCATTGTGATAAGCAACCGATTGGCCTTCTTACATCAGTACAGCTCTAATGTCGACACCTGACGCATTGCATTCAAGCTCAAACGCTTTGTTAAAGTCTAATAGGGCTAAGAAGGGGGCAAAGGTCAACCTTACTTTCACTTCAACAAAATACTCTCTTCTTTTTCTCCTCACTTGAACTCTACATTCATCTTTTTTAGCTCAGTTAGAGTTGCTAGTATAGTATTGAATCCTTGGATAAATTGTTAGTAGAATGATGCCAATCTATGAAAACTCCTCACCTTTGCACATGAAGTTGGGGTTAACCACTCAACAATGGCTTGAACTTTTTCTTCATTAGCTCTTAATCCTCTTCCACTAATCACGTAGCCTAGGAAGATCACCTCTTCTTGATAGAAACGACACTTCTTTAAGTTTCCAAACAATTTCTTTACTCGAAGGACATTGAAAACAGCTCGGAGATGGTCAATATGACTTGCCAGGTCGATACTATAGACAAGGATGTCGTTTAAATAAACAATGACAAACTTTTCGATCAAGTCTCTCATAATATGGTTCATTAATCTCATACAAGTGCTTGAAGAGTTTGATAACCCAAATTTCATGACCATCCACTTGTACATGCTATGTTGAGTCTTAAAAATAGTTTTCCATTCATCCCCTTGCCTTATTTGAATCTGGTGGTACCCTAACTTTAAGTTGATCTTACTAAATACTCTCGTATCACTCAGTTTGTCTAACATATCATCTAACCTTAGAATAAGGTATTTATACTTGATCGTAATCTTGTTGATAGCCTTGTTATCTATATGCATACGCTAAGTGCCATCTCTCTTCAACACAAGAAATGTAGGCATAACATAGGGGTTAAGAATCTCTCTTACATATCTCTTCTCTAATAGCTTGTTGACTTGCTTCTAGAGCTTTGTAGCTTGCTTAGGATTCCTTCTATTGGCAGGCTTATTCGATAGTACAGCACTAGGTACTAAGTCAATGCAATGCTTAATACCTCGAAATGGGGGTAATCCTTTGAATAAATGCTCGAGAAATAAGTTAGAATATTCATCAAGCAACTTCTCGACCTCTTCTGGCAACTTCACTTGGTCCTTTAATTCCAATAGCCTTCTAACCAATAGGAAAGTCAGTAAGTTAGATTTGATGGCTACTCGAAGTTCAGCTCTACTCAATATTAAAGCCTTCTTCAATCTTTAGGTCAATTTGGCTTGCAATTTACTCACTTGAATCGAGGTCATGGGGTTCAGGGTAATTTTCATCTCATCCTTCTCAAACACATATGTGGTCCTAAACCCATCATGTATAACCCTCCAGCCAAAAAGCTAAGGTTGGCTTAGCAACACATGAGACACACACATTGGTAGCACATCACAAAGAATTTCATTAAAATAGTTTCCAATGGAGATTGGCAACAATACTATTGAGTGACATGAAGTGCTCCCTTCTTATTTAACTAGTGTATTTATAAGGCCTCGGATGTGATATAGTTAACAATTTGAGCTTCTTAACCAAGTTAGCAGATGCTACATTTGTGCAACTTCCACTATCTACTATGAGTGTATGTACTTACTCATTCACCTTGCATGTGATCTGGAATAGATTTTCTTTCTGCTCTTCTTTGGTAAAGGGTTCTATACTCATCGCACATTAGACAACCAAAGTTAGTTTGTCCAAATTTTCAGCAAACATACCTTCTTCAATAAGCTCATCCTCTCGGATGGTATCTTTCTCAGGAGCTACCACTTCCTTAGGCTTCTCATTAGTACTATCTATGTTAAGTTTTGGAATGTCTCCTTTGATAATCATAGTTCTTCTGTTCAAAAATTAGGTGACCATGTGTTCAAACCCTTGACATTTAAAACACCTAACTCATCTTCTTCCCAGATCCTTATCCCTTCTCATAAGTTCTTAGTGATACTTAACCTCCAGTTAGTCGACTTTTTTGTTTAACTTTGACATTTACTCTTTTACTCGGCTTTATACTTTGTTAAGCTTAGTAACTTCCTTGAACAGATCGACTTAATTGACCAGGTCAGCGCATTGGTGGTTTTTCTTAGCCTATTCCTCCTTTGTCTTTCTATTCGTTAACCTATTCTTATAGCTTCATCTAACATAGCAAATTGTTGTAATATCTCGAATATTGTTTCTCAATCCAGTAAGAAACCTAGATACTGTTTGAGCTAATGGTTCATCCACTTCACATTGAATCATAAGTATTTGAAACTCTTGAACATATTCATTAACAGTTTGACTTCCTTATCTTAACTCTTAAAGTTAGGCAAAAGTATCTTGCATATAAGTATCCAGTACGAATCTGCTCCTGAGTATTCTCTTCATCTTAAGCCAAGTGTTTACTTCCCTATATCTTTCTCGTTTTCTAATAATTTGTAAGTTATTCTACTACATTACAACATAACTTGAGAACTCTACAGTAACAGTCTTCACTTTCTTATAGTCCTCGTATTGGTAGTAATAAAAAATACGCTTTATCTTCTCTTCCTAGTCTAAATTGTCATCAACGTTTCTAAAACCATTAAAACTTAGGATCCGAAGCTTCACATGGTTAACAGCTCGAGGTGCTCGAGTTCGTTCCTCTTCCTTATTGTACTCTTCTTCTCCTTCTTCATCCAATTCACCTAAGTCAATCCTTCTTTATACACATCCTCTTAATCTTCCACCTTGTCCTTGTCGAGCTAGGTTCTGTCCTCTTATAGGCCGTACAGCTTAGGAAGTGTTCTACACGATTTTGGCAAGTCGAAAAGCCAACGCATGAATAGCCCTCAGATCGACTATAAGGTTAGCCACCTCATCAATTTGCTCATTTGTACTTTTAAGTGTATTTTGGGGTTATTACCTGTGATGGACAACATTGCTATTGTCATCTCCAATATTAACATTGACACTTGGATCTGTCATTCTCTTCAACAAAACTTAGTAACAAACTTAGATTCTAAGAAACAATAAACACGATTCCTTTAAGCCAAACAATCCATACAGATGCTTCTCTATACGAATGTTTAACTAATCGGCGAACATAACAACTACTTCAAAGAACAATAAACCCAATTAAAATTTGCTCTATTTTTTTATGCACGAAACATAGTATACAACAACTGCATACTACTATGCCTTCTACTTACCCAAACACTCATAGCTAACCTCTACATAACTTCAACACACTATCATAATAAACACTACTTCACAAGAAAGCACAAACACAACTTACCTAAATAAACATTCGCTCTGATATCAAGATGATACGATTCGGACCAAAGGTCGACAAGGCTAATTGTAAGGGGGTAGGTTTAAGCTTGTTGATAGCTTGAAAAGCTAGGGTAGAGTTGTATGATAACAGAGAATCAAACAAGCAAAACTACGATCCGCTCCAAGGATATGATGTACTTGGGAACTATTGAAGACTCATGGCTCAACTCGATATGACACACGAGCTAATTCAATGAAGGTACTTATCACTTAGCCTTACTTAAGGATTAGGATAAGAATGAAGTAAGCAAAGAGGAATGCTTACGGAAAGAGACAATGTAACATATTCAATATCTCATGTATAAGATGTTGTGGCTACATTTTCAATGTGTATTTATACTTGAAATATTAGTGCAACAACTATAAATGGAAATGACTAAGAAAGGTAAAGTCCTAAATAAGTAATGTATAGTGAATAAAGAAAGGGCATAAAGAGAATATCAAGAAAAGCATCCATCTTGTATGGAAGATTCTATCAAATGATTACTTGGACATGTAGCTGTCGGTTGGTGGGTGAATTTCTAGTTAAAATAGACAAACTGTACGGTTAGGCTGGCAACTACTAAGCAGAACTGGAGATTCTTTTGAGGCGAGTTCAGCTTGAACATGCTTAGAGCAGTTCATATTCAGGTTGGCCAAGTCAATGATCGAGTGAGCGGAGCTGTTGTTCGAGTGTGTCTCAGGTCTATAGTCAATGACTATTGATAAGCACAAGAGGTTTTGGCTTGGATAAGGCAGTAGACTCATAGCTTGAAGCAAATCAAACTCATTAGGGGTAGGTGTGATGCACTGCTGATTAGTGGTCCCATTACTCGCATGCGCCTCCAAGGCCTCCAATCCCTCTCTCAAAGAATTCTCTCTCAGCAACTTGCTGATAATGGAAAACTGTACGGTGGTTGAACTCCCTGAGCTCCCTACATTGTGATACGTTGATATGTATATTCGATAGTGATGATGCTAACTATTTCCTTGCCAAGGACCTTGTATCGAGTACTCCGATAAACTACTACTGAGAATCTCTTATCGAGTTACGAGAGACTCACTTAAATGGCCGAGTAGTTTTCTCTTGGCATATCACCATCTCTCTTGTCCTAACCCCTTTAGTGTCGTAACATTTTGACCCTTCCCACCTACTGTACTCAGAGAATATTCGTATAGGACCAATGTTGTACTGCTAGCTGTCCACCTCATTTGACATTTAACTACTTTTCCATTTTTGGTTTTTTGTCCTTTTTACCCTTTTCACATGTACTATGAATCCCCTTTTTGTAAATACTTTCTTATAATCTCTTTATTTGTAATGCTACTTTAGGGACTTACTATAAATAGTCTTTTTCTCTTATAAGCCGAATATAACTTACATCTTAATATTGAATATTCTATGCTCGTGAGACAATCCTCTCCAAGCCCATACCTTTTACACTCTTATCTAATTTTGCGAAGTAGCTCAAGATTAGTGGCAAGTGAACCTTGACATTAGCTTATGCGTCATATCAAGTGAGGTGTCAAGTTGTGTTGTGTTCATTGGTGAGTCACATCCTCCGAGTAGCTTCACGTCAACTACTCTTGTTCGATTGTAGACCGTTTCCCTCTAATTTTCTTCGATATCTCGAAGGACCCATTTCAGCTCAATTATGCTCCGGTAAGTCTTAGTGATAACTGAGCCCCTAGACACACCATATATTCTTAGTATTAAAGCTTAAGATTGAGACTGAGAGCTGTGTAGTGTTAGTCTACTGTTTAAGATATTTGTATGTAGAAAGCATTTGCATGAAGTATCCTTACTGAAGCTTGTATTGAGAATGTCAAATCCTAGTATACAGGGAGAGATTCACAATATCGAGAGTGATGCTCATGGTCGTGGTCGAGTTAGCCAATAAACACCACGTACTACTGATGAGCAGATATAAGATTTTGTGGCTATTGTGACCAACTTAGCTATCTCAATAAATGGGATCCTAGAGGCTAGGCCGCATGAAAGAGTTACTAAGTAAGGTCGAGAAATGAGAGATAGGCCGAGGAGACAGATGAACAAGCGAGCTCCAGAAGCCTTTCTTATGAACCAAGCACCACCGTAACATGCCGATAGAGTCGCGAGAAGGAGGTTAGAGTTGGACGAAGTAGAAGAGTACAAAGAGGAAGGAGACCAGTATGATGGGATGGATGAGCGTAAGTTTAGAGTGCCAAGAGGTGCTGAGCAACTTAAAGTACAGATTCTTAGCTTCAACTGGTCTGGTAGTGCTAATGACTACCTCGATTGGGAAAAGAAGATTGAAAAGATATTCGATTTCTACGATTATGAAGATGCTGTTTGCATTAGGGTAGTTGCGTTAGAATATTCTGAGTATGCGACAATGTGGTGGAAGAAGCTACAGAATGTTCGTCTGAGGGCCCAACACAAAGTCTGAACATGGAATGAGATGAAGAGAGTTCTGAGAAGTAGGTTCGCTCCCGAACACTACGAGCAAGACACTTTCCAACGACTCCAAGACTTGAGGTAAGGCAACAGATCCATATATAACTATGTCTGAAAGTTTCAATTGCTCATGATATGATGTGATGTCCATGAGCCTGAGACCCGAACTATAGCATGGTTCATCTCGGGACTCTGAGCCGAGATTAGTCATGTCTTAGAATTGCAAAGCCTCATAACCATAGATGAAACCATTCGTATAGCCCAGAGGGTTGAAAGGCAATGGTGGAACCAAGCTAGTCGAATGTCGAGTAGCAAAACCATGATGCCAAGTAGGAATGGCCTGCTGAGTCGAGTAGGAAGTGACAGGGCATCAAACAGATTCGAGGTTGATCGCTAAGGTCAAATGTCGAGCTAACCAAACGAGGGTTGGGATAAGAGCAAGATCGAGGAACCTGAGATTCGAAGAGACCAGGGTTAGAGCTCAGGACGGAAAACCCAAGAAATCAAATGTTTTAAGTGTCTTGAAAATGGATACGTGGCTAGTCAATGTTCGAACCACCGAGTCATGACCATTAAGGGAGATAAGCCCCAGTTTGAAGTAGAAAGTGCGAGTGAAGGAAAGGAAGAAGTGGCAACCGATCAGATGCTAGAAGAATTTGAGGAAGATTTGGGAACCGAGATACCCCCTGAAGGCAGTATCGAGTATTGCTTTGTTGTTCGGCAATCTCTCAGTACTTTTGTGGCTAATGAGAACGAGTAGAAAAAGAACCTCTTTCATACAAATTATCGGGTGAATGGCAAGCTATGCGCTGTGATCATTGACAGAGGGAGCTGTACCCAACGTCATCGCGCAAAGAGTAGTTAAGGCTATGAAATTGCTAACTCTTCCATATCTCAAGTCGTACAAGATTCATTGGTTGAATGAGAGAGGAGGATTACACGTTTTTTAGCAAGTCAGAGTGTCGATTACTATTGGTGATAGATATAGGGATGAGGTGCTATGTGATGTCCTGCCCATGTGTGCATCCCACATATTATTCGGCCGATCGTGGCTATTTGACTCAAGGGTGTTATACGATAGGTATAGAAACACCTACATGTTTCAAATGGACGGGAAGAAAATTATATTGACGCTAATGAGTCCTAGGGAAGTGTAAGAAGCCTAAGAAAAGGTTGCGAGATCTCTACAATGGAACTCCTTAGTGATTTCCCGAGCTCAATTTGCACGAGAGGTCAAACCCGAGGACTATGTACTCCTCTTGGCAGGAGGCTCCTAGAGGTTAGAGAGGCTGAAAACTTACCTGCTAAAGTATTGCAACTACTTCAAGAATTTGCTGACCTATTTCCATCTGAGATACCAAAAGGATTACCTCCCTTTAGAGGAATTGAGCATTGCATCGATCTTTAACCTAGAGCAGCCCTACCAAATCGATCTGCCTATAGACTCAATCTTGAATAGGCAGTCGAGCTAAAAAAGTAACTTGATGAGTTGGTGGATTATGGATATGTCCATAAGAGCATGAGCCCATATACCGTCCCATCCGTGCTTGTACCAAAGAAAGATGGATCATGGAGGATGTGCATTAACAGCCATGCCATTAACAAGATTACTGTTAAATGTCAATACCTGATCTTGCGGTTAGATGATATGCTCGATGAGTTGCATGGTGCACGTATCTTTTTAAAAATAGATCTAAAAAGTGACTATCATCAAATACGAATGAAACCGAGAGATGAATGGAAAATAGCCTTTAAGACTTGAGATAGTCTATTTGAGTAGATGGTTATGCCATTTGGTTTAACTAACGTGCCGAGTACATTCATGCGACTCATGAATCATATGCTTCGAGCATTGATAGGCAAATGTGTTGTGGTTTATTTTGACAATATTCTGGTCTATAGTGCCAACCTTCTTGTTTATATCGAACATTTGAGATTGGTGTTTAACATACTCTGTACCGAGAAATTATTTAGTAACCTAAAGAAATGCACGTTTTGTCAAAGCAAGGTTGTATTCCTCGGATATGTCATTTCAGGGAGTGAAGTTCGCATTGATGAGGAAAAGGTCAAGGCTATTAATGAATGGCCTACGTCGATAAGTGTAGCCGAAGTTAGGAGCTTCAATTGCTTAGCCTCTTTCTATCAAAGATTTATCCAGAACTTTAGCTCCATAACTGCGCCGTTGACTGAATTGACCAAGAAGAACATTGAGTTGAAATGGATAGAAAAGGCTCAGAGGAGTTTTGAAGATGTAAAGTGTAAGTTGACATTTGCTCTAGTACTTACCATACCAGATTTCGAGAAGGTTTTTGAGGTTGAATGTGATGCATTTGGTGTTGACATTGGGGTTGTACTTATGCAGGAGCGCCAACCCATTGCCTACTTCAACAAAAAAACTTTGAAGTGCTGTACTGAATTACTCAGCCTACGACAAGGAGTTCTATGCCTTTATCCATATGTTCCAAAACTGGCAACATTACCTGATGCCGAGAGAACTCATCATCTATTTTGATCATGAATCTCTCAAGCATCTTCATGGGGAGTAGAAGCTTTCTCGGCGTCACGCTAAGTGGGTCGAGTTCCTGGAGACCTTTTGCTACATCATTAGGTAGAAGAAGGGAAGCACCAATACAATGGCTAATGCACTTTTTCATCATCATACCCTCATCATGACGTTGCAAGCTAAAGTGCTTGGATTTAGCACTTTACCTGATCGATATGAGCATGACCTACATTTTGGGCCTTTAGTAACCAAGTGCAGTAATAGAGGAGCTGTGGATGGATTCTACTTGAGTAAAGGGTTTCTTAATGAAGGGCAAGTAGATATGCGTGCCGAGTGGTTCTATAAGGGAGCTACTGGTTCGAAAAGCTCATGCCAGGGGTCTGACTGGACATTTTGGGGAAAAGAGAACAATTGAGATATTGAAGGAGCATTTTTACTGGTCTAGGATGATGAGGGATGTGCACTAAATACTTGAGGATTGCAAGGTGTGTAAATATGCTAAAGGGAGGAGAGAGCCTTATGGAGAATACATGCCCCTGCTAATTCTCAAGTAGCCATGGATCGATATAAGCATGGATTTCATGCTCGGCCTACCCTATATGTTGAGAAGACACGATTCGATCATAGTGGTGGTCGATCAATTCAACAAGATGGGCCACTTCATTCCCTACCACAGGACAAATGATACTTTATTCATCGTTAACATCTTTTTACAAAAAATTGTGCGACTCCATAGAGTGCCGAGAAGTATTATGTCTGATCGTGATTCGAAATTCACAAGCTTCTTTTGGAAAACCCTATGGAAGAAACTTGGCACTAAGGTCTTGTTCAGTACCTCTTGCCACCCTCAAATAGACGGTTAAACTGAAGTAGTTAACAAAATCTTTGATAGCCTCCTGTATGTTACTGTTGGAAAGAACTCTCTTGACTGGGATTTATGCTTACCAATCATTGAATTTGCCTACAATCGTTCAACTCATAACTTTACTGGAACATCACTATTTGAGGTTGTTTATGGACTTAACTTGAACCTACCCTTGGACTTAGTTAACAGTTTGTCTACACAAGGGGAGAGTCAATCCAGCCTGCAGCGTGCTGAAGAATTTCATAAGTTACACCAAAGAATTGCCGAGCAATTGACCAAAACTGTGGCTCAACAAAAGGAAATGGGAAGTTGCGAAAGGAAACGAATCATTTATCCTCTTAGAGACCTTGTCGGGATCCATCTTAGCAAAGAACGCTTCCCTATCAAAAGGATGAATAAACTATCACCCAGAGCGAATGGATCCTCTAGGATCCTGTGGTACTGTAATGATAATGCCTACGAGATTGAGCTACCCAAAGGTTTCGGCGTAACTATCACATTCAGCGTCGCCGACTTAACTCTATACGTGCCCGATGATGATGAAGGCCAAGATTTGAGGGCAAATCTTCAACAATCTTGGGAAACTGATGCATTGCCGGTCAACAGTCTCATTACTTGTGACCATTGACAGTATTTAGATTCAAAATCTACTATTATCAATCCTATACTCATAATATGTGTACTTGAGGTCAATATCTGGCCTAAACAGTCCATATTTACATATAAATTAATTACTCTCTACATTAACAATACTCAACTACAGGTTTCCTTATCAGGGATCTTAATTAATAGAAGACCTGTATATTTTATTCTTGTATAAGCAACAATACGTTTATATATCACACCTACACCTGTATATAAAGTTCATCACATTTTACATGTAGCATTATATCATTCTTATAGTGATATCTCATATAGATACAAATTAGTAAAGTCATACATTTTTTTTACAATAATTAGAGGATAATAGATACTTTACATTCAAAAGATCACATTACTTTATTTACAACATCAGATTACACATCTGATTATTCGTATACATCATTTACATATCTAGTAGCCGCAACATTCGGAAATACATCAGTTACATTCAAAAAGTCAGAAGCACAACAAAATTGCTAAGGGGACCTAGATACATCAAATTACTAGGTCAGGTGATATCAAAAACCCTAGACTTATTTGCCTACTAACTTCTTTATTTTCAGTTACTTCCACTATCTGGAGTTGCTACATCTTCTAGGGGAAACTAATCTTTTATACCAATTTCATCAGATCTTAAACTAACCTCTACCACTACAAGAATATCTGGTATGACTACTACCTCGTACACCTCACTACCACTGTCCTATGCCTCTACTTCTTCCGAATCTTCCTTAGGATCATCATCATTATCATTATTCACTCTTACATTTGGCCGAGCTTCTTGAGGTGGATTCTCAGGCGGTATTACAGGGGGTTCAGGCTCACGGGGTTATAATGGTACTTTTATACCCTCAGTTCCATCTAAGGGGTATTTAGGAAACTAGTCGACTATACCTGCAGGATAGTTTCTAGGAATATGTGGAATACCTCTGGGTACTTGGTCAAAACCTAGGGAATAATCCCTACCTACCTCTACTAGATCTGGAAAATACAGTATAGGAATTCTTACAGATAAAACTTCATTTTCTCAAAAATATTTCTTCTCATAAGCAGTTATAGCAGTATACTCATTATACACAGGGCCTAACTTATCCCTCATTATCCTACAATCATCTTACATGCTGTAGGACATTCCACGCTTATAATTTTCAAAAATCTCATCAATAGTATAAAACAACTTTCAGTCAACCAAATCTAACAACAGATTCTGCATCTGAATCCTATATTCAATAGGAGTTTTATCCCCTTCTCATTCAAAATTCCACTATGCATGTAACAAACCAGTTTTTCGAATCTGAAATAACAAGTTAAAGTCAGTTTATAACCCCGTTTTACATATATATATATATATATATATGTTATACATATATCTTATAATCTAAGTCTTTTAAGTACATTATCAATCCCACTCTTAGTGATCCTATTGTCTACTCGTTTTAATTAGACACTTCAAAGCTTAGTTCTTTTAGAACCATACTCTGATACTATCTTAAAACTGTCACGCCCCAAACAGGAAGAGTCATAATAGTCCTACTGTGTAAATTACTCTAAGGTAAAAGCTGTCCTTATAGCTACTATCGTAGATACAATTTACACAAGGCGCACAAATCAACCAGCTTGAAACATCTATTTTAACGCCAAACCTGTGGTAAAGCTTTTACAAAATACATGTTCTATACAACCTGTTGTCTATTTGTTGTCTAGTAGCAGAACAGTATGTATACAAACATTTTACATCCAAAGGTAAAGTTTACAATCAGAGTTTATTAAAAACTATAAGTTTTACAGTCTATATACAATAAGTTAGGAAACTAGTAGGCTCCTAGAGAATTCCCAATTAGTTTCCTCAAAAACTCAAAGACAAAGTGAAAAGCCTAGGTTCAGTTGATTCCTCAATCCTTACTTTTCGAAACAGCAGCACACTAACTTAGGAATAGTGGTATTTGAACATCCTAACCTCACTCAACACCTACAAAAGAGTCTATAGGGATATGACCACAACTAGCTCAATAAGTGGGGCAAAGTCATAAGAGTACTGTACAAATACGAATAAGGTTAATAATTATGATGAAATGCAATGCAATCAAACAAATGAAACATCGCACAATGTTATCCGGTCCACTGTAAGGTTAGAGAAATTACATCCATTCTAACCCGGATTGAGAAGTTTCATCATGACTCAAGTCAGACTAAACCCGGTCTTGTGCAATAGAGAACACCCTCTTCCCATGACCACCTTCAAACCACGGCCCCCAACCTTACTGCAACCTCCTCTCTTGTCACTTAGTTCGACTAAGGGTGGGGAAATGACCATTTTAGCTATCCTCATTAAAGGAAGTCGGTATTTGGCCTGATACTCTTAATCGTTTCTCCTAATAGGTGTTATGCATATCTAGTTTCATTTTAGTCGAATAAACGTTAATTTTAATCAGAGGTGGTCAACAAGTTTACACAATACAGAATCCATGCAAACATGCAGAACAACACACTAAAGAGTTGATCTCCTATCATAACCGAGTATCATCCACACACACAGTATACGCACAATTAACTAACTACAAACACAACCAGAAGTATTCTTGAGTCTCCGGATACTTTAAATAATGCCCAAACAAGCGATGAAGCTACAATCCCAACTTACTTGTTTAAACGTTCGCTATTGTTGACTCGAATCGTTAACCATCTTTGTATTAGAAGATCCTAATTACACAAAAAACCTAAATTCAGTTTTCGTAATAATTACGAAAACATTAGAGTTTAATCTAAAATGGTTATATATATATATATATATTATTATAATTATTTCCATAATTTATGGTCATATTATCACTATATATCGAATTAAGTTATTAATTGTTAATACTATACATCATATATACTATTATGTATTATATATCGTTTCGATTGTATCGAAACATACTTTTAATTTATTAATTCACATTTTAATATAAGTATTATACATAATTTACGTTATTAAATTGTATTTTACCTAATTTGTCCATATATTATTACAATATAAGTATTATCCAATTCTAATATATCTAAAGTGTATCGCGATCAGAAAATATTAATAAATATAATAAAAATATTCATTTAATCCAATCTGATTAGAAATCTTATATATATTTTTTATTTAACTATTTAATTAATTTTAGTTTATTAATATTAAAAATACACCTCGACTTGTAAATTAAGCTATTTTTCTTAGTAAATTCGAAATAAATAGTTCGGATTACCAAATAATTCCCTGAAAATTTTTATAGACTCCTAAAAATATGGGGAATTCAGTTATCACTTGGTTTCAAGTTTTCGACCTATCGCCTATATATTCGTATTAACGATTTTACCCCTAAATTATTATAAATTACCCAATTATGATTCTTTTTACACCAAATTAATTTCAATTTGACTCAATACTGTTATTATTTATTATAGATCAGTACATGTCCATTTCATCAATTAATTTTCTATTTAATTCATAATTTTAGCCTATTTTCGAGCTATTTTCAGGCCAAAAAATGCAATAAATATTAAAAATATTCAAATCAAAATTCGAGCTACATAGCAATTATCTATATATCATATACATCTTACACAAAAATTTTTAGCTAGAAACAACATCATTTAGTACATTTATTTTACAAATCTAAATTCAGATGAATAATAGATTTCTTAAGAAAGTATATTAAATATTACAAATTTTTAAAAAATAAAAATATCACGTGAAAGTATGTTCAAAATAACCTAACTACAATTTTTTTTCATAATTTTTTGGATGGATTTACTAATTTTTAAAAATTATTAAAAAATAAGGTAGGAAGTCAACCTTGGTGTTCTTCGATGGTCGACGACCGGCGGCAGTTAGGTGGTTGTCAGACAGCCTACGCAGTAGGTAGACCGTGTGGGGTTGGTTGGGTTTTACAATAGAATTAGTTTTAGTTAGGGTTCGAGTTCTAGTTTAGCACGAAAATTACTCTGTTTTTTGTCTAATTTTCTTAAATTGTTCTATTTTCTAGATTTTTTTTCTCTCTATTCTTGGATCCTAATTGCTAAATTGTTGCTAATCTGCTAAAAGTGTAGTATTTATAGGATTTTTTCACCACGTAGGAATTTTTCTTTTTTTTTTTCTTTTGTTTTCTATATTTAATGAAGTAGGAGGTATCCATTTTTCCTCCTTCTACTTTTGAATCATCATATTCTTTTCTTCTACCATAGCCATGGCAGCATTCAACAATTTCCAATCGTTTTAGAGTTGATTTGGATCAACTTTAGTATATTTTAGTTGAATAATGATAATATATATATATGTTATGTTCAAATTAGTTATTTACTTAGTATATAGGTATATACCTTATGTAAATATCACGTGTATTATATAATTTTACTCATATAATTAAATTTCTAACATATCTTTTATTTTTAGGATATGTTCTAAAGTTAATTTCATGAATTCAACACAATATATATATATATATATATATATAATTACATAATTTAGGGTTAATTTATGGGTATAATTATTATTTATATCGGGTATACTCATAAAATTACATGTATTTTTATATAGTAAATTATACTATATTATCTTATTTTATAGCTCAATTAACTTATCTCTAAGTTCTCGTCGCAATCTGAGCTTGATTTTAAAAGTTTCGAACATTTTAGTGCTATATTGAATATTCCTACTTCTAAGGATAAAATTGGGATTTTGGGTCATTATTTCTAAAATCTAACTTCACCGTATTATCTCGACTAACTTTTCTATCTTAATCGTAAAATTTGGGCTCAATTGGATAAATTTCCCTAAAAGTCTTAAATCTAAGCTCGGTTGTCCTAAATTCAATTTTGAGAGCTTACAAAGGTTGGTAAACTTAGTAGGCTTGGCATTGTATTAGTCAAGTTGATAAAGAGGTCAACTAAGTAGTTCATCTCGCTCCCAACTAGATTAAAATAGATCAGCATGAGACTATGCTAGCCTTCATCTAGGTCAGGACACGAATTAAGTTCCTATATAGTTAAGTTAGTGTAGTGAAGGAGCTTGGCCTCTTCATCCATAAACCGCTTATGGAGAGCATTGTAGATCATGATGGTTAACCTGCAAGCTTGGGATCAAATAATATTACCTGGATTCTTATCATCCCTTATCAATATCACCAGTTCCACTTCCCTTCCATCCTATTGTCTCTCTTCATCTTTAGCCTCACTATAATCCTTTAATTTAGGAGAAGTAATAAGTAGTCAAACTTGACTTCTTCATCACCATCTCTCCACTTTCACAATCAATTGAAACACATCATCTAGGGTTTTATATGGTTATAGCTCAATAGTACGTGACATTTTAAATTTCAAGCTAGTAAGAAACCTTAATAATTTAATTTCATGGCTCAGTTACCTTACATCTAATCATCAACATTTTAAATTCTTTTACAAAATCTTCTATACTAGTACAACCCCACTTCAAGTTTGGAGTTTCAAAAACATCTCTCGACAATAATATTTAAGGTCAAAATGCTTAGTTACTTTATGAGATTCCAATTATTCTCATTTCCTTCTCCATTTCCTTGGTTTAGTATATCAAAAATTGCCACTAAAGATTGACTACTAGGTAAATCATAGGGTAACTATTTGCATATAATATGCTCATCATATTCATAATGTGCAAACGCTTTCACTAAGTGTACACCTAATCTAAATATTCCTAAGGTGAGCTACTTTTTCTAAAATGTAGAATTTTTTGCTATCTAGTATCGACAAGTTTGGATGGGTTCCATCAACGCCTCGTCCAACATTAAAATTGGTGTTGCCTAACCTCTCTAACTCATCGGTTTCCCTTCTCTCTTATACACCCACCCCATGTTGTCGTTATAAGAGCACTAAGCATACATTTTACACGTCTCTGTGCACAACAAAGATGTGCATGGGCTTAGATATCTCAAGTATCTACTCCATAGGAGTCACTAAATGCCTCTCGATTTCTCCACCATGCCGAAGATCACCCTTATTATTAGATAAATGATAAATTGTAAGAAAAGTTGTGAAAATTTTTGTTAAGAATTGTGTGTTTGATAAATATTGGGTGTTATTCTTTTATTGTTTGGATAATAGAATTAAAAAGAAATTATTTGTTTATTTCAAATCCTAAATAAAGTTTGAACAACTCTTTTTACCATTTATCATTACTCTTATACCCTCTTTGACTTGCAGCAATCTCTAAATATATTAATAACATCAAAGATATTCAAACAAGAATCGCTCCAATAGTATCCAATACTACTACACATAAGCCACTCATATAACCACATACTATAGTAATTTAGCACGAATCCAAATACATACAACCAAATTTTAGTTGATGAAAGATGATAACTTGCCCTCACCGCAACATCTCCATGGAATAGGGTCTCATCAAGAGCTCTTATACCACTATATTATGCTTAAATTTTTGAATTGATTCTAAGCACAATTAGGAAATCAAAATGGCCCATCTTAAGGTTGAAAATGGGTTTGGAATAATGAAATATGTGATTTTTATGTCTTTTTGGTACTTAATAAACTATAGATAAGAAAGCACGAACAATTTAATAAGGAATTTGGATATACAATTTATAAATCGAATTAAAATTAATTATAAAATTGATATGACTCACAACCTTAGTAATCCAAAAGTGATTAATTAGGAAGCCCATATGACCAGATTCAATTAACAGGGTGATGATCACAATACAATAAATTAAATCGATAAGAACAAACAAATCTTAAACAATGGAAACGGTGTTCAAATAGATAAAAATGGTGTAATAATAATGGAGACACAAGTGATTTCACCGTAGGTTCCCTAACCACAATATATCAAGCAAACAAGAAAAAAGATTCAATAGGTATTATATGCTACGTCTTACGTATATATAGCATATAAATATGAATAAGGTAATCAATTACCACTTATTATTTACACTTGTCATATATGATAATATCTTATTAGTATTGACAAACCACATATATATTATACGTAGCGTATAATACTCATTGAATCTTTTCTCCCAAGCAAAAACAACAACATTTTCTTCCTATTCCTTTAAAAACACACACACACACATATATACAAGCACACCTAAAAAGGAATATATATTATTTGATCCATATGTTGACATATGAAGTCCACCAGGAGCAATACTTGAAATGGTAATCCATAAAAAAGCTCTAATATTGAGATTGGATAAAACAAGATGATAGTTAAAAGGAATTACTAAATAACTTACTAAAATTGATATAACTGCTACAAATGGTTTTATACTGAATAGGCGACTATCTCCTCTAGACAAAAGAAGATTCTCATTGAAAATGAGTTTTGTCTCATTGATTAAAGCTTGAAGAATTACTAAAGAGCTAACATAATTAGGAATAGTACATTATTGTATTTTTATAGATATTTCTCTTTCTAACCACATAAGGATAAGTACATATATGTATGCATATACATACGGATGCACGCACATCCAAACGCACGCGCACAAACACAAAAATATTGATGCCATGCTTACTAAATCTTTCCCTATTGAATTGAATCGGGTATATCTTATTACCAAGAGGATACTAGAAGTAGAAACCAAGGGAAGCCATAAGTGTAGTGAAAAAGTGGTCATGGATTGAAGCAGGATATAATAACGAGGCTTCATCATGAGGATACTCCACGTCGTAGAACACGTGGATTGTTGTAGAATTCCGGCAAAAATTAAAAAATAAGGGGTTCGAGAAACAACAGAAGACGTGGACCAACACTCATTATTACAATCTATTAAAAATTTTATGTCCCATTAGAGCACAGAATCAATTTCTGGTACATTAGGAGACGTGATATATGAAACATACAATGAAGTACATGAAATTATGATCAATCGATAATTCAGGTAATCTAAACACACTTATTGTAGCTAGTTCTACTATCATCAAAGTGCAAATGAAAGCTTTCTACTTCTACTATCATCACAATGCCAAATTTACATTTTTTAAAGTAATTTTTTCACTTTATTTGTCTCTTAAGGAATCAAAGATATGATATTGATGAAAAAACAAAAAAGGGTTTACTTCATTGCTCAGTCAAGTTATTCCCTTTACGAGTTGATACGTTCAACTTTACTTATATGGCAAAAATAGTTTTGATTCAAAATTCAAGTAAATCATTTTACTTTAAGTAAGTCAATTAACTCATTTATGTTTACACTAAAAATTTTAGTTGAGTTATTTAAGTTTTCTATATTTGTGGTTTTTACCATGTATGTTCTTTTCATTATTATCTTTTATATAATTTGTGGACATAAACATAGAGAGTTTATTTGGTACCTGTGATATAAACATAAAGGATTTAAAAGACCTCCTTAAAACCTAAAGCGCAGCAATGTTTACGCAGAAGACTATTGTTTTAATTGAAACATAGGTGATAGGACTAGATTAATTTTTAACACAAACTTAGAGGATTTCAAGCGTATTTATCCCGCTCTTTTTATGCGTTGGGGTCTTACATTATTGAACTAATTCACATGATTTAGAGACGATGTTAAATCAACACTGGGTCCAGAGGTCCTACACTTGGATAATAGTATATATATGAAATTGAATTCATGCTTTTGAATTCAGAAAGGGAAAGAGATTTATTGCAATAATATGCTATCTATTTAGATTGATGGTGATAAATATCAATGATATTTAGATATATATTAGTAATAATGGATAGGTTTTTTTAAAAACTTTTATTTATATTTTCACAGTTTAGAATTCTATTTGTATTTATTGGTTATTAATTCATCCATTTAATGTATTAATACTATTAATGTTTTTCTCAATCGAAGGCTTTCGATTTGCCTTATTGGTTACGATGGTAAGCCGATGGACATCAACAGTTTTCTCCTTGTAAAGCAAACAGAGCAAAAATTTACGTGTAAGGGAACGAAATCCAGGAGTCTTTTCTTAAAGTTTTCCAAGTACAAAAACTTGCAGGTAAAAAGGTGAAAGATTTCTAATGGGTGTACGTGTACCGAATAAATGTGTGTATTTTCACAAAAACTACTTCCACATTTATGTAAATATATAGAAAAATATGAATAAAATGCTTGTATTTTCTTTACCGAATCAAGTTGGGTCAAACTATATACTTTTGTAATACCCTATAAGTGCTTAAATTAGTACTTGCTTGCTTTCCCTTTTTTTCTTTCCATCATTTCGGTATTATTTTGCCACCATTACATACACTTATAAAATTAATAATTGATAAATCCATAAAAAGTTAGATTTATTTACCTTGACTTTATTAAATTTAAAAATAATAAATAAATAAGAAAGTAAATAAATAAATAAATTTGTCATTTTCCAACTTTTAGACCTTTTCCTAAAAATTAGGTACATAAACTTTCATATCCCAACTCTCATTTTCTAACCACTATTTTCACAATAGTTATAATAAGATATATAGGAAACACAATTTACCAAACACACACCACGTCTAAAACTGAATTACAAATTGGTTACATCTCAGATAATTTTTAAGCGTTAGATATTAATAAATATACGTCAAGCATAGAACAATACAATTCAGATATAAGCAAAAACAAAAAAAAAGGAGGCAATTCGAAGTCTCTAAAAATGAACCAAATTTTTTATGAAGTAAAGTTTTGTTGGGTGTGGGGGGTGGGGGGAGGGGAGGAGAGGGGGCGCCCGAAGATCTGTACACATTTTGAATGAATTAATTAAAAGGAAAATTTTCAAATAAGATCTGCCAATGAATGACCACATTTAGTGTGAATAGTCCCCCAATGTTTTTATACGCGTTTTATCAAGTAAAGTATTCTTGTTAGCATTTTCGAAATCTTCAGACAGGTGGCTAATTTCTTCGTTGGTCAAAGAATTTTTACATCGTTAGGTCTTCCAATTCGTTCCTTAAGCGTGTAATGGAAATCTAATGTTTTGCCTTAGTGTCTCTTTTCTATAAGTGATAATTTAGAATTTAAACTCGTGAGATCAATAATTTTAAAATAGGAAACTAATTATGGAAGATTATAAACAAAAAGAGGAAACAAATAAGAGAAAATCAAAGAAAATGTATCCAAACACAATCAACCATTTAGGTAAGTAATTCATGTTAATCTATCATATCTTGTACTCATATTTAAATAAAGTCATGTCTTAAAAACCTCAACCTGTAATTCAACTAATTTATTAATTATACATAAAAATCTAAACTTAAAATTTAATCCATTTAATAAACATATCACATTTTGGGGTTGGACTTATTTATTGATTAAAAATTTATATATTTTCAATAAAATGGTTATAAATTCATAAGGAAAATGAGATCATAAAACTAACATTTTGCAAATAAAAATGGTATAATCTTAATACTTATATATGAAATTAGAACTCAAAAACATTAATAAAATAAAGTTTGATCAAATATAGCAAATTTAAACACTAATTAACTATATAAAATCTTGATATTAAGTTGAACCTTGTCTCAATAGGATATTACTATTAGCTATAATTTCTCCAATAAGACAATTAAAAAATCTACACATAAGCAAATTGTATTAATAAAAAATAAATGATTTTAAAATATTTATAAAAATGATTTAGTTTATTACATTCTCCAAAAAACCAATCCATTTATAAATAAAAGACTTTTCATAGTTTTTGACTTTTGTATTGATAGAGAATTTATTGGTATACTAAATTTAGATTCTAAAACTATTGTAGTATTAATATACTTAAAATATCACATGCTATTTTTGTAATTTGAGTACATTGGATTGATTACTGTTCTAATAACTCAAAATGCCTAATCTAATCATCATATGCTGCTCCTCGTACAAATATAGTTGTAATTTAAATTTATTGAAATCTGTAAGTGTTTACATACTTATAAAGGATTGAAATTCCTAAATTAAAAAATATAAGTATCATAATAAATAAAATAAATTAAAATCCAATATACATACTTATAAAAAGTAAAGTTACTTGTAAGTTGTTTGCTCATTCATCACTTTTCTAACTTTCAAAATAATGTTTATTTTATAATTAAATGGGTTCAAGGATTGGACCTAAGACTTCTTTATTAGACTTATTTAATGAGGTCTATGGGTTGAACTTAAGCTCAGATACGAGTTTTGTCATGTCCAAACGAGTTTGATTCGTTTGTATTTCGTGTCAATATTTAAATATACAAACCTGTCTATAACGTATCATATCTTGTTTGAGCACCAAATTATAAGCCCTATGGCTAATCCACCAAGTTGCCCTATGCTATCCTATGTAAGCTTGACCTTCATCTTAGCTCAATTATTTGTATTTTAAGCATATAAAAATGATATTAAATCGCCTTTTGCTTTATATGAAGTTGTCTTCAAGTAAATTTCAATATTACTCATGGCCTTGCTCATAAATCCATTTGAATTCAACTTGAAGCTTCTTAGCTTAGATTTTAGTGATAATTGGTCTTGGCGGAGCATGGAATTGAATTGTCCAACTTAGAATCTCTTTAGTCCATCATTAAGCAATCAAAAGACAGCTTTAAAATTTTTTTTTGTAGATTTAAACAGTCAATTTTAGAAATAAAAAAAATTTAAGTGTATAGAAAGAAAATATAAGTAAATCTATTTACAATTTACTTAAAAAAAAGGGACCTAACTTTAATTGGAAATTGATCACAATAGAGGAAATAAATAGTACATACCACTAATAAAAAAAAAAAGAAAAAAAATACAAATTATATGAAAAATTTAGAGAACCTACATAATGCATGCAAGGAGTGGGTGAGATTGAGGGCAATGTCACAATACTTGTTATGGTTATGGGTTTTGAAGTACCTTATTCATGCATAAAATAATCAAATCACCATAAAAAGCTAGATTGTAAAAATATGAACGACATTTTAGGGGGAATGAAGAGATATAGCCTAACCCAATAGGCAATGACTCTTCTTAGTTATAATTATGCTATTTGAAATTGAAATCCAATCTATATATAATAGAGGGAAATATAGAATAAGTAAGGAATGCGAATTCTAGTAATAATTTTATATTTTTAAGGAGTAAGATTCCTTGTTGAACTTGATTCCTAATTTATTTTTATTATGAAACAATAGAATTGAATCTTAAGAAATTAAAATCTTTTTCTTACTATACAAAATAAGATGCTAGTATATCTGTTATAACCATTATACATTATGTTACTTTTGTGTTTTTAATTATTTAATTGTTCATTTTTAAATTTGTAATGGTGACATGAGTATTTAAATATGTTTTTCTAATAGCTTCTAAAATGAAGATGAATAATTAGGAACTCAAATGGTTGATAAGGTATACATATTTGAATAAAGGAAAAACCCGATGTTATGAACTTGTAACATTTCCTATTTTGCAACTTTTCAATATCTCGACTTGTCCCCAGGGCTCACTTTGTAATATGTCAAGAAAATATTTTTCAAAATCAAGGGCATTTTGGATATTCTCAAAACCTTACTTTTACTTCATTTTCAGCTACCACCCTTCCATTATAAAACCCTAAGTTTCTATTCCTCTATTCTAACCCTTCTTCTCCTTCTTCCCATCAACCCTTCCTAAAGCTAGTTATGGAGCATGGTTATGAAAATCATGATTTTTCTATTCATTTAAACTTATAAAATCGAATCGTACAGAATCATGTAAAATCAATAACGTAAACTTATAAAATTGTACATCAAAATTTATAATTTTATCAAAAGTTTGTACTCTAATGATACTACACCCGTTTTAACTAAGAAAAATAATATAAAATTATAAACTTGTAAAATTGTAAATTTGACTCGTGATTTTTACAATCATGTTGTGGAGAGAACTTGAACACTCAAACTCTAAGGAAATTTGTGCAAAATCAAGCCCTAAGGTAAGATAATCCCCCTAGTCACATCTTTAAGCATTTCCTTATTGAAAAAACTCTATTTCAATGAAGTTTCTGAGGGGCCCTTTTATAATTCGAATTTATGTGTGAAGTTGCAACTCTTTGATGGGTTTGGCTTGTTTTTAGGATGACAAGAAGTTCCATCCAATTCCAATTAAGCTCTCATCCTTTCTCTCTTATTTTCTCGACCTTAAAGGGTTTTACCTAAAGTTGGACTATAGGTTGAAGTTGAGCTAGGATTAAAAAATTGTTGAAGTGTGGCTGTGAGAAATCGATTCATATAACTAAATTGTGAGTGGAATTTAAGGTCGGGAATTATTGAAAATCATGTCTCAATTCGTGTTCTATGAAGCGTGGAAGTCATATTAAATTAAGGTTGGGATATGGGGTAGTGTGGAGTTAGAGTCGTGTTGTGTTGTTCTGCAAATTTCATAATCCTTATAAGGTAGTGTTTAGATGCTAGCTCTCTAGGATAATCATTCTTGTGGCGTTCAGTTGCCAACTTTTGTAACATCCAAACATTGCCCTCCCTTGTTTAAGACCCCTTTTGTTTTCCTAGGTTCTTTTATCCTTTACCCCTTTGGCTAAGTTATTACCCAACTTTGTTACTCTAAAATGGAGGTCTATAGCTATGATATTGGATCAAATCTAAAGGAAAACTAGGTAATAAGATAGATTCGAGTTGAGGTCTTATAATAGTATGAAGGAATGAAAAGATGAAGGAACTAAGCTGAACTTGTTATTTCCTTGATTAGGTACTTGGTTATCTTGCTATTTGGATTCCCATTTGGACTTGTTAATTTACTTAGCAACTCAAGTACATGGTGCTTGGTTGTTTACTTTTGCTTGTTAAGACTCAATAAGCAAATTGGACTAACTTATATTTAACTTAAATAAAATCGATTGTTCATTATGCTTGATTCGCTTGCTTTAGAGGCTCACAATGGCAAATTCTTAGAAAGGTAACTGCTGATCATATGTGAGGATTTTTTAGTGGATTCGTATATAGGACGACGTAATTAGAATTATAGATTTGATGGTCTTTAAACTATGGACTCGAGCGTAAAGGACTTAAAGAAAAATGTATATCTATATCTACTTATGTATGTGGTCAAAGATCATGGTATGACAGGGTTATGAGTATCCCTTTGTTGAGTGTTAGCTCAAATTAAAGATAATTAATTTACTGTTTGCTTTATACTTAATATAATTTGCATTATATATATGTGTGTGGCTTGGCTTAGAATCCGTGTGTACTTGTGCATCATATATTGAGTTTGGCTCATTCTTTTATTTATTTATTTTTACAATTAAGATGAAGCTCGCATCTTGTAAGCTTAGGACAACCAATATCAGATTTAGGAAGAGAGGCGTTTAGCATTGAGAATGTTGTGCAGTAATCCAAGGAGATGATTTTATGAAATGGGGTACCTTTTAGGTGGCATGTTCTATAAGTATAAAGTAAAGAATGTTAACGATAGAAATGATTGTGGTTAGAATAATTCGCTTTTAAGTCATTGATATTGTAGAAACTTAGAGATATGTTATTAATGTTTCATTATTAGGTGTACATATGACTTTGGAGATTGTATCTAGTTTTAGAGCTTTAATGTATTATTAAATAGCAATGATATGTAGTAGGTTATAATGACCTTAGGTTATGAGGTCTTATAATCTTTCTCACCAAAAATTTGTTTATGGCTAAATTTCTGCTCAATGTTAATACTTGTATTAGGAGTCTAAAATGGTTAGAGTTGAACAAATGGAGCAGGTTATATAAATTAATCCGTTTAATTTATAAAAAATATAAATTAACTTTAGAAATTTTTAACCGTTTAACCTTGTCCCGCTCAACCGCCGGTTGAAGCTGACCAATTCGTACCCACGAGAATTAAATGCTATTTTTAATTACGTTTAATCCATGAAGGTGCTGGAAAAAGCTAATCATTAACAGGTACATTAGTATACATCGAAAAAGAGACATCAATGACCGTTGCAAGTAGATATTGGTGACAAAAGGAATTAATTGCATGCGCATTCTTTGTACTTGCAGTGACCCATGGTCGAGTACTATGAACCTGCGAAGCTTTAAACCATATGAAAAGTACGATTCACCCACTGTTTTCAAAGAACATGGAATAATACTTCCTGTAATTAGTACTAATTTCTAATAAGCCATTAGCAAAATTAATATCTAAAATTTGTGATGCTTGGATAGAACAATTTATTCATTAGAATTTTAACCCTATGTTTCTCTAATTTTAGCATAAGATACATAGCCATGATAACTTTTTGGGATTTTTTATGGTAACATAATATAAAATATAATATTTACTTTTAAAACTTTTGTCTTAAAATTATATTTCTTATAAAGAAATTATTAACAGGTTAGTAGGCTAGCCCATGAGTTAGCTCATTTAACCCACTAAATTATATAAATAAGTTAAATATCATGAATTATTAGATTAATCTACTTCATCCACCAATTTACGGTGGTGCAAGTTACGTTGAATTTCAACCCACACATTTAGTGGGCCAACATATTTAACCCTCTGGTTAATGTCCATCCCATTCGCTTGCACAGCTTTAGAGATTGCATATTATTGTTTTAATGTAGTTAATATAAGGGCATAATAATCCTTGTTGACTTGGTAAGATTACACTCTTATTACTCCTATATATGTCTATATACATATATATATATATATGTATACATTTGTTTATCGTAAATAAAATCAAGTTTATATATTTTAAATCATTAAACATTATACACTTATAACATCCTAACTGCCTAATTTTAACCATTAAACATGGTTTTCGATAATGATATAAGAAGCACGATTGTATTGTCAAATCGGGTTAATCCAATCAATCTAACCTAGTTCAATATGATTCGAACATAAGATGGTTTAGGTCATCCTTTTGATGTTGATCCTCATTGATAGTCATTTAGTAAGGAGTGATTGACTTAGCTAATCTAACTGGATTTCTATAGAGTTCATCTTGTGACACAATATGCCGAGTGGTAAGCACAAATATATGAGCAATTAACTTTATTTATTTGAAGAGTTTATGAATACAATTAGTGCATAGGGTATAGTCTTATAATCTTAAAAATAAGAAAGGAAATAGAATACAATTTAAATCCCATAAAACCAATAATAAAATAAAACCATGATAAAACTTTCCTAAATTAACACAATATCTTTGACTCCTAAAATAGTGCCAAATGGCTAAACTATTTACCATAGGCTAAAATAGATTCGAATAAGTTTTTATTAGCATATTACGGCCAATGTTGTGAGAATTGGACCAGCTCAACAGATTTAACCGAGTTGAACCAAAACTAACCTTAAAAAGAAATTGGAAAAAAATTATTCAATATAGATACCCATTTGGGATCTAAGTATATAGTGGCCTAACTATTTTAAGACCCACAACATTTAATGCAATCAATGCAATACCATTGTATCTCTCTAATGCACATAAGGGGTCCTTTTATATATGTTTCCTTCTTCAATATATTGATAAATTACTAATGTGGGACTAAAAGTTGCTATAAAGCAAAAGAGCAACCAAATATTTAAGAAGAATTGTGGAATTTGCAATTGTTTCCTAATTAGACTAACATGTCCATCACCAATTATTCGCTCATAATCTTCATTTCCTATGGTACCATCACATAGGTTCCTATCATTCTAAGAAAAATTGTCATAATAATGTAAAATAAATGACTCCAAATTAAATAAGATACATGACTTGCCAATCGCCTTTCAAATATATGAGGGGTCATTGTTATATTGTATGTTGACTAAAAAAACAAACATGGGACTAATGGAAATTTGTTACACATGTACACATCTCAAAGATAGATGTATGTATGTATGTATATCATGGCTTATTATTAGAGATATGATACATACGTACATCTTGAACTTTATAGGATAATGATGTATAGGTGAAACTTAATTTTTATAAAAAATGATAGATTTAGTATTTGCATTATTCATAGTAATATCAAATATAAAAATATAGGATAATGATAATTTATCAATACCTTCGAAGAAAAAAAAATACAATAAACAGGACTTTGAATAATATAATCTCAAAATGTTTTGCTCCTTTATTGACTCTAGTTTAACTTTAAATATAACTTGGTTTGACTTTTTTACCCTTAATCCTTTCACATATAGGAGTCAATCTCTTAAGCTAGGTCTGCTAATACTGATTATGGTTCTATAATCTCTATATGCGAAAAGTTATATCATTCTAAAGTTTAGTAATTTATAACTTAAAAAAAATCAAAATTGCACTTCTAATTGAATAGCTTTTGAATGCTTTTACTTTCTCCTTAATGCTTTTGGTCAACTTGTGACCTCTTGTAATTTTGATTGCGATTTTTGTCTAACAATGTATCAATTTATAAAAAAAATAAGATTAGCTGTAAGAAAAACGAAAAGTAAATTTTAACATATATTAAACTTTCAATTTTAAAAATGTGATAAATTTTATTACTTTTTAGATAGATGCTAATTATATTTTAATATTTTTATTTATCCTGTTCAACTGATTCGTGATCTCTCCTTGTGAATTATGAATGTTTGTCTTATTTTGGTAACGAATCTTTGATTGACTTATAGATAACAAAAAACCCATGTTTACTTCCAACTTCCTACTAAAATCATTTGCCCTACCAACTAACCGCCAAAAGGAGGTCAAAAAGCTCATATTACGTGAAACCACAACCATTAGCGCAATCCCATGCCATTTTTCAGCCGAAAACTCAAACCCACTCCTGCCAAATGGAACCAACTCACAAGTTTGGAAATTTTAAGGGTGGATCATATTATAAAAATACATAATCTCATGTATTATAATTAGGAACAACTATAACTATAAAAAAACATCCTCGAATCTTTTGGGATTTTCGTGTTCCTGCCAGAAGTGACCTTCACGATCTTCCCCTCATTCTTCTCATCTCCGTTTCAGGATCACCACACGACCAATTCCACATTCTCTCTCTTCTTGTTTTTGTTTCTTTTGGGGTTCTTCCCTTCCCTCGTGCTTATCTTGTTGAAGGGTCAATCTTGTTGGGGCCATTCTTTGATGCTTTTACTTCCTAGTCCTATCTTTGAAGTTTTCTTTCATCTTTCTAGGATTCTCTTTTGTTCCCCCCCAAGAAGAAGCACCCCATTTATTTCTTTTAACCTTTTTACTCTCACAACATTCTTAATACCAAGTGGGGTTTTATTTTTGACTATATTGACATTTTGTTGAATAAAATAACTTGGTTGTTCTATGTTTATTCTTTCAAAAAGGAAAAAAAGAAAATAATAATAAAACCAAGCCTAGGAGAAGTGGGATTTCTCTTTTTCTGACTATTTTTGTGTTTGGAAATTGTTGATGAGCTTGCCAACAATAAGTGGTGCGTCTCCAAATTCCAAAAGCATGGGGTTTGTTGGGAAAGGCAGTGAAGGAGGGGACGGTCATAATAATAATGGTGTTAAAGATCCAACAAGAACACCTCCAAATGAAGAGAATGTTGTGATGGGGAATATGAATAGATCACCAAGTGAGGGCTCAATTTATGCAACTGAAGAAGAGGAGGATGATGAAGGAAAGAAGATCGACTTGGGTCCTCAGTATACTCTCAAGGAACAATTTGAGAAGGACAAGGTTTGGCTTTGTTTTGTTCTTTGATTCAAATCATTACATGCAGTTGCTTTATCTTTGAAAGTTTCTTTTGGTTTGGGGTTTTTGTTCATGTTTTTCTTTAATAGGATGATGAGAGCTTGAGGAAGTGGAAGGAACAGCTTCTTGGAAATGTTGACCTTGAATCTGTTGGAGGTAATTTTTCAATTCTGGAACGAATTAAGGGTCTGTTTGTTTATCAAATAGCAAATAACAAAAGAACATTGAAGCTTGGTTTTCCTGCCAATGGAATTGGTCTCTTGGCTTATTGTGCAAAAGATATGTGGCTTGAATCTTGTTATGTTGCTTGAACTTTCCACTTTTTGCCACCAACTCAGTGCCAAGTTATTCGAAGTGCAAGCAACAGAAGCGTCCTGTAGTCCCTTAGTTATGTGTTTGGCTGTCTCCATTTAACACTATCCATTTTTCATCTGCCCTTAAACTTGATCTTGTTATGTTAAGGACTGCCAAGAAAGATCCGGCATCAACGAGAAATTCATTACAAGCCATGTAATACCATCACAGAATGGTATCTCTTTTAAGTTGGGATGATACTTGTAAGGAATTTAAGGGTAGAAAATTGGTCTTGTCGCATATAGCATGAAGATGACCTCTGCTAGGGCTTTCTAGATGAGTTTTCATGTTGAATTTTAATGGATGCAACATGCATCAATGTGTCTCACCATGTTGCTAAAGTTATTGGTGGGTCAATGTACAGAAATGCTCAATTAGAAGTCCATTCTTTAGGGGTAATGTTCCAAGAATTCTAAATATAACCTTTCATATACTAGATTAGAAACTTTTAGAAGAGACCATCCCATCACCGCATTTTCCTGTCGGTTTTCCCTCGTTTTTTGTTAGATATTGCTGGGGTGCTTTGGACGCCTACATTCCTGTACACAAGTACAATGTGTAGCCCTCAAACAGAACATCGGTACTAAATATGTAATTTCTTCTATTTATTTAGTCTCTGCTACCGATGCAGCTAGTCCTCTTCTAATTGTTGTTAATTGCTTCAATGCAGAGAGATTGGAACCAGAAGTTAAAATCTTAAGCCTGGCAATTTTATCCCCTGGTAGACCAGATATTCTCCTTCAAGTTCCTGAGAATGGAAAACCGAAAGGTTCATGGTTTACTCTGAAAGAAGGATCCCCTTATAGCCTCAAATTCACCTTCCAAGTCTGCAACAACATTGTGTCTGGTCTCAGGTACAATAATACAGTATGGAAAGCCGGCATGAAAGGTAAAACTACTAATTATTGACATGTTGGATTCTGTGGTTTTCGATTATTACAGCAGAGGTTTTAACTTTTTGCTGCTGTAAATTACAGTGGACAGCTCAAAGGAAATGATTGGAACTTTTAGTCCACAGCAAGAGCCTTACACTCATGAAATGCCTGAAGAGACAACACCCTCGGGCATATTTGCAAGAGGGTCATACTCAGCCAGAAGTAGGGTTAGTATCTGGCTCTTTTCCTCTTAATTCCCGCATGTTGATCTCAAATGTGCCATTATGTCTATCTCTAAACATTCATGCTACAAGATTGTTATTGATGTTGAAGAACTAAGACTTCCGGTTCAAACACATAATTTCTGCACTTGATGTCATAGGCAGAACTACACTACATGATTAAGTTCAGCTTTTTTCTTGTAATGAAATGCACAGTGCATTTGACTTTTCTAGATATGAAATATTCGAAATGTTTTCTGTAGCATTTTCAGGCTACTAGTCCTGTAACCTATTGCAAAAAGTATCCTTAAATCAGTTCCATGGAATAGAATTCCTTGAAATTCGATTTATAATGAGGGCTTAGCGAGAATGTCATGGTGGTATCTAAAAACAAGCAGTTTCAGGGCTCACAATTCCTTGTAATTCCTCTCCTAATTTGTACTAGTACTAGGATCCGGAGGAATTAAGAGTAATAAACGATCATTTTCTGTTCTGTACCCTCAGATACCTGCCAAGTTCTCAACAAGTACAAGAAAAATTTGAATTTCATCGAATTATTCAAACTTGCTGTAGCACATTTTGCTATAGATCTAATTTGAATAAGCTTACAGGTAGATGTATGATTTTTTTTTTTTTTTTTTTTACTTTATATTTCATCAATAGTGATGTCAAGCACGTCTATGTCACGAGGGAGAGAAAACCGATTTCTTGGCATGGTCTAATGCATTACAGTCTATATAACCAGAGATGTTATGTCTGCATTGGATGCTACTTCATTTGGTAGTTATGGTACATAGGATAGCTTCTAATCCAGGTTTGAGCAGGCTTTTTTAGTTGAAACTTGAACTGGTATCCCTACTCCCAGTTTTACTCATGTCAGCAACTCTAAATCTTATTTTCAGTTTGTTGATGATGATAACAAGTGCTATTTGGAGATCAACTACACCTTTGAAATCCGAAAAGATTGGCTGTGACTGCATTAGTCCAAGCGTTCGCATTCGCCTTTGCCTTCTCTTCTCCCCCAAATGTCATTTCTTTTCCTTACTTCTAAACTGGTATTTTCTAATTATTAGCTGTGTAACTTATCTTTTGTTCATCATATCAACTGTTGGTCAATCAAACAGTAACAAAAAGAGGTTTCCTATGACAAGTAACGGCGATGGAGAGAATCCAATTCAAAGAATTTCCCAGTACTTCTGGAGCAAAACCACTGCGGATATTCTCTAGACCGGTTCTTTTTTTTCCTATGAGAAGAACATTTTCTCTGTTCTTCCACTAATTTGTGTATTTTGATCAGCTGATGAAAAGGAGATTGTACTATGAAAGATTGTTCCACTGTACTTTTCCTGTCTCAGATATGGACCAATGTAGTTAAAGTTTTGTCCAAGTATGACATATATTATATTCAAGAACGTATTACTGGTATTTACGGCTAAATCATCAGAGACTTCGCTAGAATGGTCTAGATCCTTCTCGATCGCGGGGCTTGTGGTAGCTTACTTCTAGATATAGATAATAAAGTTTTGATTTCTCTAAATCAATCTTTCCTTTTCATTGATTTTGAACCATGTTGTCTTTGGTTTATCGGAATAGAATTGCTATTCTGCCTTCATTGTTGTGGAGTATCTATTCCCTTATTTGGTTTGCATAAAATTATATATTAGAAATGTATATTTCTTGTAATATAAAATAAATAAGGAATTTCTATTCTTTCCCTTCATCAGAGGAATTACTATTCCTCATCGAATATAACATTTATTCCGAAAATGCCCTAATTATAGAACAAAATAATACAAGAGAAATCACAATTCCTTTTCGGCTTTATTTTATTCCAGCGAACCAAAACACTAGCTTTTCTTCATTGTATTATGTTTATAATTCTGCATGCTATGCAGTTTTTAAAAGCTGTTTGCTCATAGATACAGGACTATTTGACCATTTTTTTTTTTTTTGTGTTCCCATAAGTTTGATAAATTGTTTTTCAAATTGCAAAATAAAATTCAAGTTTGATTTCCCGGTGATGAGAAGATGCTTCCCGCATCTCTTTTATCTTTAAAATGAGTCTTTGTGGATAAAATTTCTCTATTCCTATACTTTTGTTCCCGTCAATCACGTACTCTTATAAAAGATATTTGATACAGATATCACTTTATAATTCTTTTTTTTTTTTTTTACACGTAATGATAAGATATGATGAGCGGGAACTAAAATTTGGATAGCATTTGTGGACAGGAAAATTTCATACCTTCTCTGAAGATGTTGGCCAATTCCATAAATGGCCTTTTCGGAACTCTCCAATATAATAGAAGCTAAATGTTGACTTTTGGTGTTAGTATTCGAGTATGTCTATAAAGAACTTCACTGCTATGTCGCCATTAGAGTGATTTCATCTATTTAGAAAATCTAGACATGGATCCAGAGTTTCGGCTTAAAAGAATCATCGGATTTTGTATTTGCTTCAGTTGACTCTATCAGACAACAGCGATGTCCATGTCCTACTATTGGGTTTTTAAAAATCCACCTTTTAAACTTAGAAATAGAAAACAGACGTTCTTTCCTTTTTCCTTTTTTCTTTTTTTTGTTCCCCCGTCGATAGGTCCAATCTATACCGTCTATATGGTTTGGACTTTAAATTTGTGTGAACCAATCTCTTTAACTAGAGTCTTCACATATTCCAAATATAAATGTCACCGAGCATGAGCTTAGAGTCAAGTAAGAGGTATCAATTCGAGTATATAGTCTAGTGAGTACCATTATTAGAGTACTTCGTTCTAGGAGTGGATATAATTTGAAAGCAGGTTTGATCTCTTTCCATACTTAATCTATGCATGAATTTTATTAACTACAGATAATGCAATTTGCTTATGGCTTCATTCACTAGAAAAGAAAAGTTTACAAGTATCCACTTGTATTCTTAATTTCTGTGAAGAATTAGATGGATGGAATCTGTATCTCCAATAATTTTTTCATTGTCATCTCGATCAATCATTTTAAAAATATTATATGATATGCATTTGGAGATGCGTGGGATAAAGGATGCACCATTCTTAGATTCATGGTCTAGTTAATATTCTACATTAATGCATGTTTATTGCTTGGATCCTGATTAATACTTTGTTTTGGCATTATTAATAATTAAAACAATTTGAAGCTTCTGACCAAATTTTCTCTCATATGCATTATAAATTGATATATAGAAAATACTAAACGCATTAACATCAACAAGAGGTTTATAATCAGGAATTATAAATTAATTTATAAAAAAATAATTTTTTAATGAATTATAGAACACTTTTCTTTATCTTACTTGTGTGCTTTATTCCATTAAGTAAGAAAAAAATTATATATATATATATATATGTATATATATACATATATATAAATGGGTATTGATTTCTATTATGAGTTTTTATTATCATCTAACTTTTTTGTGATTGGATTTGGATCATATCCATTGTTATTCCCTTGATTTCCATCAATTTCTAAATCAAATTATTGAGACTATCTAGATTATTCGATTACTTTATTATGTCATCGTGATGTCATTTTTTTTTTTTTTTGTAATTACAATAATTGATGATACATGATAGTAACTAAAGAGTAGAATTGATGAAAATAAAAGAAAGAAAATGGAAAAGATCCATATCCCAATACCATTAGATAGTTATTGGTGCTAAAACTATCAAAAATAGTTTTTGTTGAATTTATGTCTTGAATTTATATGAATTGATTTTAGAGCATCAATTGACAAAGAAAATGAGCAAAATAATGAAACCAAAACACAAAATGAGCGAGGTTAGTCAATCACTACATAGGACAGCCCCAACGGGGAGTGCTCATTCGAATGTAAGCCTAAGTTGATTAATCGATCAACTATCTAGTTGGGCAATCCATCCCTGTGATGGTGGCAGTGGCGGCTACGATAATTGGTGGTTGAGGCAATGGCAGCAGCAATAGTGACGACGATGGTAATGGTAACAACTGCATTGGTGGTGGCGGGAGCGGTAGCGGTAGCGGATGGTAGTGTGGTGGTAACTGCGGGGGTGATAGCAGTAGCAGTAGTGGTGAGGAATCGTGATTTTTTAGTTAAATTAAGAAATCTCTATAACTTGATTTTAAGTAATAGGAATTCTCTTGGAATTGCGAATTCATGATAAAAAACTAAGTAAACATCGTAATAAGGAATAAGAAGAGAACGGAATTCCAATTTCATAAAGTGAACGTATGAAAGAAAGTGGGGGTTTGGATGTAAGGAAAGAGAGTATGGGGATTGGGATTAGAGGATGAGAGTGAGCACATGAAATAAGTTCATGAGTTGGTGGATAGATTAAAAATGAGAAAGAGAGAAGTTGAAATGAATTTATCCATATTATAATTTATTTATAATTTTAATAAGTCAATTTAATACTAATATTCTGTTATATAAAATTATACTAGAAGATTAAACAGTAATTTTAAAAGGAAGATATTAACAACAATTACTTAAACCTCTTAGAACTTTAATGATGTAAATAATAGAATGCAACTATACATTTAAGGAAACTAAAATACAATTTGGTATAAAATAATTTTCCGATCGCATCATCAAAGTTCGTGCGACATCAGGTAAAATTAGACATGGAGCCATGACTTTAAAATCTCTTCAAGAGATTAACGCACATATACTATACCAATAATGCATTTTTATAAGATTATTCTATCAAAAAAAAAAAAAAACAAAAATAGAACTCCAGATTCTCTCTTACTAATATTATGCATATTTCCAAAGTGCATCAAAAAATTATTAGGAAAGCAAGAGCTAATGAGAAGGACATAGAATTGTACAACCAAGAGGCTGGATTTGTTTGATTTAAAGCAATATTAGAATAACTCATTAAAAAAAAAATCCACTTACTATTATAACTACATTTTTTATTAACCATTACTATTTAATAAATGAAATTTAATTTTATTGGTCATTGTGAAAGAATAAGCAACTTGAGAAAAGAAATGATTCTAATTAGAATAGTTGATAGGATATTTTAGACCATGATCCCTTAGACCCATGTTGACACGCCTAAACTCGTAATCCAACCTGATTTACTAATACTTGCCCTATTGCCTTCATAGCCAACCTTGACTCAAGCCTACCAAACGACCTGTTCAACCATACAATAGCCCATAATGGCTAGTAGTTAGAGGATAAAGCTTAGAGACTAAGTCAACAGCTATGATCTCACAAATTCGAGTCACGTTAGACTTCATACTCCCACTATTCAAGTCATATGAATATGCTAAAGTGCTATTATTGGTCTTTTAACTTTTGATTGCTCTCATCTATAAATACCAACCAAAATCATTGTATTCAAGCTTTCTTTCACCCTTATACTCTCCTTACTCACAAAAATACCGACTTAAGTATTGGAGTAACCACGCTGGACAACACCTCGGCACCCCTCACTATGTATTCTTTTGCAAGCTCAATACCTAAGTGCAAGGCCTAATCTTATTAAATCTATAGGTAGAATCTCGAAACGACATTTGGTGCTATCTGTAAGGAACTAACTCATCCAATACTTAAACATCATAGAAATTTCCTAAACACTTTTCTCATTCACGTTATTCACCATGTCTTGTGTTGTGGATCTAAACAACCAGCCTCCAGTTGAGCAAACCCTTGAGCAAAGCCAACTGGAACAACTAGAGAAGATGCATGAAGAGTTTGTTACTCATTATAGGAAACTTCAAGCCAAAGTTGATGAAGTAAAACAGTAGAGCAGGTACATTAGATTGCTTAAAGCCTCAAATACCCATGATGGCTAGGACAAGCCACCTTAGCAATAGTAGAACAACGTGGCACTACAGCTTAAGCCCCTAGTGTAGCAATAGCAGGTGTAGCCTGCGGTTACTCACGACTGCACCTTTACTAGAAATGAACAGGTGGTTGATTCTCATGGGGGAGTCGCCTAACCTGTAACGTATGGAACTCACCCAATTAACAATGCTAGCTTAAATAAGTTCCTTAAGATGGTCAAAAGGCTCTCCTATAGGTAAAAGAGCAAGGCAGTTGAAGGCACTGGGCTAATTGCTTGAAAAACCCCCTTTACCAAGGGCATCCAGGATGAGGTCTTACCTTTAAACTCTAAGCTCCTTATCTTAGACCAATATGATAGAACAAGTAATCTTGATGACCATTTGCTCCATTTTTGTACCCTTATGAATCGTCATGGTTACAAGGATGTGATTATGTGCAAGGCCTTCCTTAGCATCTTGAGGAAGATAGCTCGGACGTCGCTCAACCATTTGCCTAAAAACTCCATTGGATCTTTTGACGAACTAACTCGTCGCTTTACCCTCCACTTTAGGACTAGCAAGCTCCCATCCAAAGATACCTCGTCCTTATATCTAATCAGGTAGAAGGAAGGGGAAAACCTTCGAGAGTACATAATATGGTTCAATAATGTTGTAGTTAAGATTTCTTGGCTCGATAAGGGAGTTGTTGTTCATGTCACTCAACTCGGCATCAGATCTTCCGGAGACTTCTTCCAGTCAGTTTACAAAAGCAAGCCGAAGACCTTGGTCGAATTCTAATAGAAAGCCTAGAAGTACATGGATTAAGAAGATAACATTCATACTAGGCATAAGATCAACTTAGAGAAGTTGGGTGGAAAAAAGGATAAAGATAAGGAATTTTTCAAAGACTACCTTGGTAGCAAGTAAAGCCTCAATAAATAAGAAGAGACCACCACCCCCTACCAATATTTACCCAACATATGCCTCTAAATTGACCACTCTCCTAAGTTTACATGGAGGTTCGAGGAAGAGGCTTACTCCAAAAACCCCTCAAGATGAGAAGAACCCTAGTTGTCGAAACTTAGACAAATATTGTTAGTTCCATGAAGATCATGACCATACAACTAACGAGTATTTCCAACTAAAGAATGCCCTTAAGTACACCATCTAAAGAGGCTTCTTCAAAGAATAAGTGGCTAACATAAATGTTGGCGGAGAAAGGGCACCTCAAAGGCGACAAATTGAGGATGCCTAAGAAGAAGAAAATAATTATTGCTACAACAACCGAGCCTCCAATGGCATCATCAACATCATAGTAGGGTAACTACACCCAAGAGCCAATCGAGTTGCAATAGCTTGGCTAACGCCTTGTCCGAGATGATAGTAGTAGAGAGAAGAGGTAAAGGCGAGACACCTCTATCTCCTTCTCTAATGAAGACCTCGAAGGAGTTTATATAACTTATTAAGATGTCCTAGTGATTTGGGCAAGGATCATGGGCTTCAAGGTCTTCAAGATCATGGTTGATATTAGTAACTCCATTGACTCCTTTTTAAGCACACATACAATAAAATGCAAAAGAAGCTGCCAATTCAGATGAAGTCGTACCATTATGACTTAATTAGCTTCAATAGGGAAACTGTCAGAGCTAAAGGCATCACTACCTTAGTTATGGAGCTTGGCAACGATGATAATGTTGCTACTCACCCAGTAGAGTTTGTGGTGGTAGGCTACCCATCCTCATATAATGCCATTTTAGGATGATCGAGCCTCATAGGTTTCAAAATCATCATGTCGTCCCTTCACTTGAAGGCCAAATTCCTTTCTCCAAACGGGTAAGAATTTGCAGATGTGACCAAAAACTCTTAAGGAAGCTCTATGTGAAGGCTGCTGGTAGTGATGGCATCTTCGCATCGGAAATGGGCTCACAAGAGAAGTCGGTTGAGAGAAGCAAGTTGGGTGAAAAGATGGAAGACATACAGATCGGTGCCACATGATAGGGATCACGAATCAATTGCGTGCTCTTGAGCTCATGGGCTTACTCAGATAGCTTGCCGAGTTGTCCGAGATGAATTGAGTGTCAAAGAGTACTACATTCCTCAGTCCAACCTACCAATCTACTTTACTCTCCATATCATCCAAGAAGCTGTTGAAGTAACCAACTGACATATCGAAGCCAAGTTGACAATTGCTAGGAGTCGACTACCCTAGGCCGACTTGAAAATAAGTCGCGCCTGAACTAACCCCTGTCCAGTCCCAATTATCTAAGCTACCGAACTGCCGACGCCAACGTTGACCTGATTAGAACCCGCCCCTACTTAGCCAGCAGTACCATTGGGACCACAAAATGAACAAACCACGTATGCACTGTCCTTTTCTAACATCCTACTATCCTTTTCTGCCATTGAATATTCTTTTTACATGATTACATTGATATTCTTGTAAATTATTCGCCTTTTCCTTAACTAGTAGGAATCTTTTTTTTTTTCTTTTTATAATTTACTCTAACTTAGGATTTACCCTAATTATGTCTTATAAATACTCATATATTGTAATGGCCGTAAGATAGAGAATACATTGATTTTTCAAACATACTCTCTTGAGCTAAGAGTTCTACTGCTTACTATCGAGCTACTCTTATCTAGCACATTAAGCATAGACTAATAGCGAATGACCTCCAACATCACTTATGCATCATATTAAGTATAACCCGAGCTCGTATGAAGCATTGGTGTATCATATCTAACGTCTCCATTATTAGTACCAAGAGACCTTTGCTCAACCTTCAACTATCATTTACTTTTCAAACCATCTCGAGGTTTAAACCTACCTCATTGGTTTGTGCGATATAGGACGTTGTGTGTTTATCCACGTCGAATTTGTATCACTAGCCTCAATCAAACCATAAAGGTTAAGGTGGAGATGCCTCCCGAGTTGAAGGAGGAAATTATCCAACTCCTGCAAGCTAACTCAGATCGGTTTGCTTAGTCATCGTTAGACATGCCTAGTATCTCAATTGACCTGGCGACTCATAACCTCAAGATTGGCGAGAAGGTTCAGCTTGTCAAGGAGAAGAAGAGACATTTCGCCCTAAAATGACAAGTTGTAATCAAAGATGAAGTGTAGAAGTTGTTGAAGGCAAGCTTTATATGGGAGGAGAAGTACCCGACTTAGCTAGCCAATGTTGTTTTAGTTAAGAAGAAAAAGGGGAAGTAGCGGATGTGTATTGATTGCACCAACTTCAACAAAGCCTGACCAAATGATTACTTCCTTCTCCCATGGATAGATTAGTCAACTCCACATCGAGCCATCCTTTGCCATGCTTTATGGATGCCTTTTTGAGTTACAACCAAATCAAGATGGACCTAAAAGACGAAGTCTACACCTCCTTCATCATAGACTTTGGTACCTATTGTTATATCGTCATGCCTTACGGCCTCAAGAATGTCGGGACAATTTATTAGCGAATGGTCACCACATTGTTCAAGTACTAGCTCAAGTGTAACATAAAGGTGTACATGAATGACATAATTATTAAAAGCAAGTAACCTGGCAACTACATTAAGGACTTATAGGAGGCCTTTGATAGGATGAGAAAATATGACATGAAGTTGAACCCCCAAAAGTGTGTATTTAGATTTGCCTTCAGTAAATTCCTAAGCTTCATGGTCACTTAGGAAGGGATTGAGGCCAATCTTGAAAAGATCAAAGCTATTAGAGACATGAAGACCCTTACAACGATTAAAGAGAATTAGAAGCTTACGGGCATGGTAGTCGCGTTAAGCAAATTCATCTCCAAAAGTGCAAAAAAATGCGTAGAGTTCTTTAAAATCCTTAAGAATCCTAAGGATCTTGAGTGGACTCCCCAATGTCAAGTAGCCTTCCAAGAGTTGTAAGACTTCCTAGAGCACCCTCTTATCCTAATGAAGCCCGTATCAAGAGAAGAACTTTATCTATACCTAGTAGTCAGCAATAAGGCACTTTTGTTCATGTTGGTTTGGGCGGAAGGATAAGAATATAGGCTCATATACTACGTCAATCACATCCTCCAAGGGCTTAAGGTCAGGTATTCCAAGGTAGAAAAGTTTTCCTTAACAATCATGATCTTTGCACATCGGCTTCAACCTTACTTTCAGGTGCACTAGATTATCGTGTTAATAGACTAGCCACTCTGCATGATTCTACAAAAGCTTGACACATCTAATCGGATGGTCAAGTATGTGCTAGAGATGAGTGTGTATGGAATTTATTATTAGTTACAAACAACCAATAAAGCGTAAGCGCTAGCCGATTTCATTGTGGAATACATTAGAGAGAAGGAAGCACCGCTTGGAGATGATAAACCAGTATAGACTCTCAACGTTGACGATTCTTCCACCTTTAGAGGAGAATGTACGAGTTTTGTACTCATTGGACCACATAAGACTATTGTCTACCACGCTCTCATGTTTGGATTCGACATAAGCAACAATAAATCCGAATATGAGGTGTTGATAGCCAATCTTAAACTAGGCAAGGAGATTGGTGTTGAGCACCGCGAAGTATTCTTGGACTCTATGCTTGTCGTTTAACAAGTCTAAACTAAATATGAAGCTAAGGATGACACTATGGTAAAATACTTAGACAAGGTGAAGACCCTATTGGTTGAGTTTCCTTCATGGAATATTACAAAAATTCTCCTAATCGAGAACTCAACAGCTAATTGACTATCTAAACTTGCCTCTATTGGAATACTGAAGCTAGAGGTAATAGACAAGAAGATATTCATTGAGTTCTTACCAGAAAAAGCATTAGTTTGGGTGGAGCTCAGGTCCTCAAGCTCAATGCAACACTAGTAGAATCAAGTTGGATGGACCCCATCAAAAATTACTTAAAGCAAGGCACATTACCAACCGATAGGAAAGAGGCTAAGAAATTGAGATACCACGCCACCAATTGTACCTTAGATGACAACGTCATGTACTTAAGAGGAGTTGTCGAGCCCTATTTTGGTTTTCTTTAATTTATTTTATACTAGACTTAGCTCACTTAATATAAAATACTTGACACTTAATTAAGAAAAAACATTTTTCTTAAAAAAAGTTTTAAAAAAATCTTTGGAAATTGTTTAGGAGTCGTCAACCAGTAAACTGGTACAATCTACGAATTTTCTAAGAAAAATATCTTCTAAAATATTTAACCAAAAAAACTGAACTTGGGGGCTAACATGTTAAAACTAAGTTACCATGTAGGGATTAAAAAAAAAAAAACAAATCAATGGACCTTTATTTTTTTTATTTTCCTAAAAAATGAAAACAACAAAACATGAAAAGAATACAAGAGAAATGATTTTCAATTAGTTTTTTATTATGAATTTTCTAAAAAAACATAAGACTTTTTTTTTTACATTTACTTAGGAGGTGCCTACATATTCGCTAATCGATATTAAATCAACTTAGTTCTGTTTATTTTTGTAAAACTTTAATGTGTGAATTGATTTTATTTTTGAAAATAGGCCAAGTTTACGTTTTTCTCCAATTTTATTTTTTTGAAAAAAGTCTTAAAGAAAAACCCTAACTTTTATTTAGAAATATAAAAAAAAAAAACATGATTTTGAGGAAAAATTAATATTTTTTTTATTTAAAAAAAACTTGACTACAAGACAAAACATTTTCTTTTTAGAAAAATCCCTAAAATGCCAAATTCATTAGAATAATGCAATCCTATTCAAATCTTATGAGATATGCAATCTAGATTAGAACTTTGAGAAAAGGATGCAACTATGCCTAAAAGATGCAATTTTTCTAAAAACCTACAATTTTATCTAAAAAAACACAATTTTATAAAAAAAATGCAATTTTATCTAAAATATGAAAAGATAACAAAAATATGGAATGATGTGCAATTTTATTGGAAAATATGCAATTCTCATTAAAAACATACAACTAATATGGAAAATGTGCAATTACTATGGAAAACACATAATTACTATAAAGAAGCAAACACTATGAAAAACATGCGATTATTATAGAAAATATAGAAAACATGCAATTATTATAGACAACATACAATTACTATAGACCACATGTAATTACTATAAAAAATATAGAAAACATGTAATTATTATAGGCATCATACAATTACTATAGAAACTACAGACAAAATGCAATTATTATAGACATCATGCAATTACTATAAGAACTATAGAAAACACGCAATTATTATGTTATAGGCATCATACAATTACTATAGAAACTATAGACAAAATGCAATTAGACATCATGCAATTACTATAAGAACTATAGAAAACACGCAATTATTATGAAAATATGCAATTTTCAAAAATCTACAATTTAAAAAAAAATGTAATGAAAATATGCAATTTTTTTTATCATAAACACGTAAAAAGTGCAATCATGTGATAAGTATGTGAAAAATGTGCCAATTCGCTAACCAACGAAACTTAACACGAAAAATCTGTAAAAGACTCATGTTAGTACAAATTATATATAAATTCTAATCACATGAACTATAAAAATTAACAAAATAAATAATGATAAAAACTACACCTAATGCTAAAAAAGAAAACCTACAAAAAAATAAACTAAGTTAGTATGGAGTTTAATAATAAAATAAACTACCTAGACCCAAAAAGAAACACACATAAAAAGAAAAAAGAAAAATTAAAACCAAACCTACCTACTACAAGATTCATGTAGGTTGGATCAAGATTGGGTCGGCTTGCTCTAATTTGGGTAAAGGGATGAAGATAACAGCAACAAGTATATAACGTCGCAAATTGACTTTCGTATGACGATTTAAGTAGGTAATCACGATTTTTTGTGATTTTTATTAATAAATGTAGGTTTGGATATAGCGCCTTAAAGAATGATGGTGGTCTTGAAGGACTCACATGGTAGTTAGCAGATAGGAATTAGCCTATGACTATCTTCCAGCCGAGGTCGACTTGTCCCAAGCTGACGTCGACTCGCTAGAAGCAGATGCTGACCTATTCTAACCCGAGGTCGAATAGTTCAAGGCCGAGGCCGAACAGTTGTTGTCAAGGCCGAGCAAATGATAGAAGATCGAGGGGAAGAAAAGGAGCCACTTAATATCAAGTCTATCATCTGCTGAAAAGTCGAGAGATCATATAGCCGAGGACTCGAGACCAAAGAACCACTCGACATGGTATGAAGAGACTAGTAGCAACTAACTTTAGTACTCGGCAATTATGGGGTGACCTTTCTGGTGCCTCAACTAAGCATTGCGAGACTTTAGAGACTCCTCATCAAACCCGGACATCCAATTGCCAACCTTATCCAGTTCAAATCCTACTCCTTCCTAGACTGGCCAAGTGACTACATGTCGTCTCATTCTATTAAACACATAGTTTTGTAATGTTGCATGTGTTTTTCTTTATTCTCATTTATGGGCCTAATTCTTTAGGGTTTAAGGCTTTGTACATTATTTATAGTTTTGCCACTAAGGTTTAAAACTTACTATAAATAGCAACATTTGTACTAACATAAGGGAGAAATATATATAAATGAAGACAATCATATTTTACGGTGAAACTTTCTTCTTTCGAGTAAGGTCACACTTAAGCTCTTCAAGCTTGTTTTTGCTAGATTATTGAGTGTTGATTAAACTCTTTAATCTTTCCCGTGTTGTTATCAATATTGTTCTTAAGATTGTGGTGAACCCTTCATTTGAGCGAGTTAGTGAATCGCATCTAACCTCTCATTTGAATCCCGAGTGACATTTAATATTCATGAGTCGTATCAAATCCTATTTTGAGCTCAACCTCTTATTGTGTTTATGTCTTGGTGTGTGATATTCATACACATTTACACTTAAAACCCCTTATTCTCATTCTCTATTTCCCGTTCTCACTCAAACTTAGATTGCATCATTTTCCTTCTAAGATTCGTTGCTTGCAATATGCATCATATTGGTATCAGAGGTTCGGGGAGACACATGTGCTAACGTTCTTCAAAGTTTGATTCATGATTTGAACATTTCTGATAATCATTGTTCGTAATTAGTGTGTTGTTCGTATTTTTAGTAGTCATGGTATTATGCTACAGTTGAGTCTAGTAACATTAGTTTTAGTAGTTGATTTTAGTTGTTATGGAAGTGTTTATCAATAGTGGTAGCTACAGAAGCTGAGTAGTGGTTGTTTCTAGCCTACTGTAATTGTGTTTTGTTTGTTCAATTTTCTAGAAAATTACTATATGGATAAGAATGTTAGAAGATATTGTAAATAATAGTGGTGATAGTCCTCGCGGAATTTTGAGGAGACATGTTGATAACTTGGAATATTAGATTCAGAATCTCATTGACTCCATCCAAGAATTCATTGGTTTAGTTAGAAGCCGCAGACGTAATAGCCAAGAAGGAAGAATGGGACGAACACCCACCAGTAAAAATGGTTTCGATGAACTTGATAACAATGAGCGACAGCTAAGAAGAGCTACCAAGCCAAGAAGGAAAGAAAACCCACCCATACCAAGAAGAAGAAATGAAAGGAGTGTTGATTCCGAAGCGAAGCAAATCAAGAAACTTGAAGAAGAGAGTCGATGTTGAGAAGGGATGTGTCAAAGCAGAGCTCCAACAAAAGTAGCCAATTTGAGGTGAACCAACTAGCTCAGAGTGCAAGGGATGAACCTTGAGCACCTGGCCAAGGACTTAATAATATAAAGCTTAAGTTGCCAACCTTCAGTGGAAGTAACCGACCTGAAGAATTCCTTGGTTGGGTTCCCCGAGTTGAGAAGTTGATCGAGTGCTACAAGTATGATGATTGAACAAATGTTAAGCTGACTTCATTATCCCTTGTTGAATATGCGAGTCTTTGGTGGGATAAGTTAATTGTCAAGCGAGATGTTAAAGGAGAAGAACCAATTGGGACTTGGAGGCTCATGAAATGTTTGATGAATTAGCACTTCGTGCCGACTTACTTTAAGCAAGAGATGCTTCATGCATTCCAACACCTAAAGCAAGGTCAAAACACTATTAAAGAATACTTGCAGCAATTTAAGACCCTGATGACGAGATATGAAATTGTTGAGCCACAGGACTATACCATTGCTAGGTTCTTAAGTAGACTCTGAGATGATATTGTCGACATAGTCAAACTCCAACCGTTCAATTTATTGGATGATCTGATTAATTTAGTATTAAGGGTGGAGAGATAGAGGAGAAGAAGACACTAGAGGTTGACTAATCGATCTCAACAAGTCAGCCTTGAACTTAAGAAATATGCTGATAGAAGGCTAGAGAAGAAGATGGAGAGAGGCGAGTCTAGCCAACTTGATCATGCTAAGAAAAAGATGGTTGAAAAAGAAAAGGCACCCAGCAATAAGGCTTAAGAAGTGAAGTGCTTCAAATGCTTAAGCTACGGACATATTACATCTCAATGTTTGAATAAAAGGGTCATAGTCTTGAAGGATGAAGGACCCAATGCTCAAGTAAAGAGTCAGAGTGTTAGGAGTTCAGAAGACAAGTTGATAGAAGAAGATGTCTATGCTAACAACCTGAATGACCTCTTAGCTATAGTGATACGAGCTGATCTAAAGGCAGATCCCGAACAAAGGGAAAATTTATTTTATATGCGGTGTCTAGTGAATGGAAAGATCTGTTCCTTAGTAATAGATGGAGGAAGCTGTACCAACATCATCTCTGCCGAGTTAGTGGAAAAGATGCAGTTGCCGACCTACTCATACCCTCGACCCTATGGATTAAAGCAATTTAATGAAAAGGGTATGGACCATGTGCATAAAAGTGCTCAAATAACATTCACGACAGGGTAATATGAGGATGAGATTGAATTCGACGTAGTCCCTATGAATGCTACGAATTTACTTCTTAGCCAACCTTGGGAGTATGACTGGAAAGTAATCCATGATGGCTTCCTTAACACTTACACGGTTTGGAAGGATAAGAAAAGCTATTACTTGACCCCCATGAGCGTTGAGGAAATCTAAAGACACTCGATACCCATGGTGATGATAGGAATCAGCCTATGATTATCTCCTAGCCGAGGTTGACTTACCCCAAGCAGACGCTAACCTACTAGAAGCAGATGCCGACCTGTTCTAATTGGAGGCCTACTAGTTTAAGGCCGAGAAAATGACAGAAGACTCAGGGGAAGAAAAGGAGCCACTCGGCATCAAGTCTGTTGTTTGTTGAGAAGCCGAGGGATCACACAGCCGAGGATTCGGGACTAAAGAACCACTCAGCACGGTATGGAGAGACTAATGCCGACTAACTTTAATACTCGACAATTATGGGGCAACTTTTCTGGTGCCTCGGCCAAGCATTACGAGACTTCAAAGACTCCTCATTGGACCCAAACATCCAATTGCTAACCCCGTCCAATTTGGATCTTGCTCCTTCCCGGATTGGTCGAGTGACTACATGCCGTCTTATTCTATTAAACGCATAGTTTTGTAGTGTTGTACATGTTTTTCTTTATTCTTATTTATGGGTCCAATTCTTTAGAATTTAAGGTCTTATACATTATTTACAGTTTTGCCGCTAGGGTTTAGGACTTGCTATAAATAGCAACATTTATACTAACATAAGGGAGAAATATATACAAACGAACACTATCATATTTTATGGTGAAACTTTCCTCTTTTGAGTAAGGTCACACTTAAGCTCTTTAAGCTTAGTTTTGCCAAATTATTGAGTGTTGATTAGACTCTTTAATCTTTCCCGCATTCTTATCAATCTTGTTCTTAAGATTGTGATGAACCCTTCATTTGAGCGACTTAGCAAATCACATCCAACCTCTCATTTGAATCCCGAGTGACATTTAGTGTTCGTAAGTCATATCAAACCCTATTTTAAGCTTAACCTCTAACTGTGTTTGTGTCTTGATGTGTGATATCCATACACATTCACACTCAAAACCCCTTGTTCTCATTCTCTATTTCCCGTTCTCACTCGAACTTAGATTGCATCATCTTCCTTCTGAGATCCGCTACCTACGATCTGCATCATTAGTGATGGTGGCTTTTGCTAAGCATGGTAGTGGTCGGTTTTAAGCCGTGCAAGGTTGGTTTTAGGGCTTTTAGGATATAAGGAACATGTTGGTAATGTTGTTTTTAGATAAGGATGTAGTTTTGTAGGTGTTTTAAGGGATGGTTGTTCATGATGGGGTTTGGTTGTAGACGTCACTAGGGGCTACGGCTAGGTGTGAAAGTGATTAGGTTTGATTGTTGCGATTAGAGGATGGTTATGAGAGTGGTCAATTGGCTTCGAATATGGCCATAGATAAGGCACAACTTAGATAGAGAATGCATTTGGTTAAGAGTTTTTAGAGAGAGAAAGTTATTGTGGGTTTGATTTGTGTGATTTTTGAGTGAAATTGAATCTCCCCAGTTGTTTCCTATGCTCTAATATTTATAAATAGCTCATTCATGTCAAATTTTGAGCAAGGGATCTATAAGTACTAACTATGGGCAACCACAGATATTGTCTAGTTTAAGTTGATTTTACTAAATCTTCAAATAACTGTTGTAGATGTAAATCTCCATGATATTAAGATTGTTGAGGAAGAAAGTGTCACATGACTAGCACATAATAGGGCAAAATGGAAAAAAAAAAAAAAAACTTGCGCTTGCTACTGCTTAAACCAATGACCTTTGATTGCAAACTTAAGTCCATACACCTAGTCAATCGAGCTATTTCTTATTTCTTAACATATAATGCACTCAAATCACACTTAAGCTATTAAGCTTGAGCTAACTTTAATTTTATTTTTTAAACCTAAGCCGAATTCATTCCAATTTTTTTTTTTCAAATGACCAAAATACACATGCTAAATGTTTTCAACACAAATTTGAATTTAATAAATCTCATGTCTTTATTTGTTATTCATCTAGTTAAATTATTTAAAATTCAAATTTAAATTGAACAGGGGCCTACTTGCATGAGTTGAAATTTTTATTGGACTTTTCTTAAAAAAATATTTTTGTAATGAAGCCTAAATTTTTAAAGACATGGAATTTATTAAATTGCATGTATATTTTTTAATTTTACCTTATCCAACCCTAAACAAACCAACTAACTCAACTTGGACACTTTATATTTTTTTCAATTTTTTTTTGTATTTTTATGATAAATGTAGCTTAAAGAAAATAAGGAGGCAAAAATGGGATGTTTATAAGGGTCAGCCTTCCTTTGTTCAAATGCCTATGACCTAAGGAATGGTAGCATGTCATGAAAGAGTTGCACACCAGAGTATATAGCAATTACATCCAATCATAAGCTCTCTACATCTAAGCTCTTCAACTTGGATACTATTGGCTGATCATGAGGCAAGATGCGAAGGCGGTAGCCCAAAAGTGTCCCTAGTGTCACAAGCATGCTTCTATCACACATGCCCCTCGCTCCAATCTTCAACCCCTAATGAGTCCTTGGCCTTTTGCTTAATGGAGTATTGATATCCTTAGCGCCTTCCTAAAAGCCTCCGAAGGATGATAATTCATCTTTGTGATTGTCGACTACTTCACTAAATGGGTCAAAGCTGAGGCTATCGCCAAGATAATGGAGAGGAGTATGGAATCCTTTGTCCACAACAACATCCTCTTCAAGTTCGGGGTGCCATGTGCCCTCATCTTGGGCAATGGATAGTAGTTTGACAACCCTAAGTTTAGGGAGTTCTACATTAAAGACCATGTTATGCTTCACTTCACCTCGGTTACATACCCTCAGTTAAATGATCAAGTCGAGGCGACCAACGGGATCATCCTTAACAACATCAAGAAGAAGGTTGACTGAGCTCAGGGAATAAGGGTAGATGAGTAGCCAAACATCTTATGAGGATAGAAGACTTGTAAACCCTACAAAATTTGAGTAACCCAAAAACAAAGTCAAATGGAAAAGTCTCCGAATAATTCCTAGAACCACCCAAACTTAATAATAAAACCCTAAGTGAAAGAACTGAACCCTAAGCATTAAACCAAAACCCAAAAAGAAGTAAAGCCTAAAACCCTAACTCCCTAACTAAACGAGCAAGAACCTTAGAAACCCTAATATTTGAAAAACCCTAAAACAATAATAGAATCCTAAAAAGATTGCTAAGCCCTAATTAAATGATCAAATATCTTAACATGACAAATAAACACTAATAATAAGGTTAAATCCATTAATAAAAGCGATAAATATCACTAAAAAACTAAAACCCTAACTTTTGACCTCATACGCAAATCTAATTACTATAAATGGATGTCAAACCCTAAACAAACCCTAGGCATACATGTAAGGTACTTAAATAAACTAAAGTGTAATATCAAAAACCTAACAAAACCCTAAACACACCCTAATTACACATAACTAGGCTAATCGTGCTTAATTATCATCAATCACCCCAAACAAATTCTAATCCTTAACCAACCTCAATTACATCTTAATTTACTACAAGTTAAGTATGATTAAAGACTATTAAACCAACCTTTTAATTGCATTTAGTATATCTTGTACCTTAAGAGGACAAGATCTTTCCCAAATTGTCAATAAAGTAAAGAGGTATATAGTCCCTATTTGTAATAAGTACTTTTCTTTATAAAATACACACACATTATCCCCTCTCCCTTACATGCTGGCCACTCCAACCTCTTCCTCACTCATTTTCTTCATTTTGTCAAACCCTAAAACACTCCTAAATACTCCTAAGTTTACTCCATTTGGCCACCCTTATACACGACACCGCTGACTACTCCACTACCACCACCACTACCACTCCAACTACCAAACACCAAGCCCTATGTTACACAACACATATACACTGTCTTAGCTACTTAACACACCCACACACCCCTACATACATAAGAGCTTATAGTATAACACTCATAACGAAGCCATCCATACTCCTTGCTCCGGTAAGTGTCTAGGTTAGGTTTTCTCTTGTTTTTCTTATAGGATAATAATAGAAAGTTACATTTTGATGAATAGTATTTACTTTACAACCATGTCTTAGATGTTTTAGGTTGTTTCATGAAGAACAAATATGGTTAGTAAAAGAAAAACACACTTTAGTAAGAGTTAGACATTAATAAGCAAGGAAGTGTAGTGTAATGTTGGTTTTAGGACTAAATCACTAAGTGAGGTAATGAACCCCCCATTTCTTTTGCATGCCGCTACTTCCCTAGTCTCACTCCACTTGTCTATACAACATTATGTTATGATTATAGTTATATATAAGTAAAAACATAGATTACTTAAGGGAAATCACCTTAAAAACAAGTGTTACATCAAAATGGAAAGAGTAGTTCTAAGAACACAAGATGGCTGCCACTTCCATAAGGACTCCAAATCTGTAAAATTTAGTTTATTAACTTAATAACATGATTATTTAGTGTTAAGTGTGATTTAGGACTTAATTAACCAAATTAAGTAAGCTAATGTATAGCTAAGGCCCAAAACTAGCTTAGTTAGTAATTAAAGACTTTAAAATGGTGTTAATGATCACCTTAACTTTAATGACTAGATTTGTAAACCTAAAGAAAGTAGGAAAAGGTTTAGCCCGAGGCCCTAACACTAAATCTTTAACTATGTATCAAAAAGTTAAAAAATTGAAAGTAGAAACAAAGTATGAAGTAACTATAAAATGAAATCTTTCATTATAGAAGTTTAAAACATGTACAAGCATAAAGGCGAACATACTGACTTGATCGATACAAAGGATCCTTTACAATTGCAAAGATGGAACAATTACAACAAAAACTAAAAAGGAAAGAAAAAAACACTGGCTCGCCACATTGAATCAACCAACTCCAGAAGTTTAGAGAAATCTAAAACACTGATCCATTCGAAAGGCTGATCTATAGGAGCTAGAGGATTCTAAGATAGGGGGGGTGGAGGGGAGAGAAGGAGTCTCTTCGCATTAGTTTGCAAGGGTGTCATCTTGAACTTGATCCTTCCCCCAAGTACCTTTGAGGGCGACCTCCTATGGAGCTACTGGGGCTAAAGAAGATGCAGGAGCATCATGGATGGCTTCGGCAGTAAGAGTGGTCGTCCTATCCTTCAACTTAGCCTCTTATGCCTCCTTATGAGTTGGACCATCCAGGAAGTCTAACAAGCTGAAGTCTAGGCTGGAATGATGCTGAAGCACCATCTTCTAGAGCTCTCAGTCTAACCCTGTAGAGATATCCTCACACTCATCAATCCACCACTTAGTTGTGATGAATCTATCTATTGCCTTTTACTCGATAGTAGAATGGAGGATGTCCCCACTTTCGAGACTGGTGATCAACTCCTTCATCTCACTAGCCTCCCTCTAAAGATTTTAGATCTTCCTCTCTAGCTTTACCTTTTGATTGGCCAGCTCTAGTGAGTATTTCTTAGTGTTGGAGCACCCAGCTACTTTTATTGCTAACTTAGTCTATATCCTTGAGACCGACACACTTAGCTCTCAATTGTATCAGTTGTGCTCTGCCTCCTCCTCTAATAACCCTGCGTTCCTTATGTGTGACAAACACTTCATGGTGGAGGACCTTTGCCTGTTTTAACACCTGGTCATAATGCTTGAGCCATAGCATCACTTGACCATGGTATTGCACCACATTAGGCAAACCACAAACAGTTAGAAGAAAAACTTAAAGAATGTTGCGAAATAAAGCATCTTAGATGAATGAAAATTTACTTGGCGAATCATGTAAGCAAGTACACCTATCAGTTTATAATATAGCGGATATGAGTCTAAATGTCAATCCTATAGGGATTAGTATGATTACTAATGCTCATTAGATCTTTATTATCTAATCAACAAATTAAATTTCAAGAATCTTAAGAAGTAAATCTAAATTATTGCTTAAACTAATTTAAAGATTAACTAAGATGTAATTTAAGAATTAACAAGAAAGCAATTCAATTAATTCAAGATTCAACGTTATACTTGGATTTTGGTTCCCCTAGATCTAACATGTGATTTTTTAAAAAATCATCTAATTTATTCTTTAATCTTTTTTTACTGGGAGAATTTTCTACTAAAGTTATTCTTTTTCTCAAGCCAATTAACTTTAACCCTAAAATCACCTATTATTAGAATCTCTTCTCAATAGCATAATCTAAGATTACATTATTGAACAAGAAATTCTCTACGCTTTAATTTGAAATCTGGAAGAATCTTACAAATTATCTCTAATCTTGCAATAATTCTCATCAACTATACCTACATCTAATCTTATAAGAAATCTTTTGATTCTCTTAAGATATTAAACTTTAGATTATTACTTATGAAAATAATAACCTAAATCATGAAGCAAATATAGTTGAACCAAGAAAATAATAAAGAAATAAATTAATCAAATACTAATCATGTTATATGAATAGATCTAGGTTTCACAAAACCTAGATATCAAATATCTACTCACTATACATCATAAAATAAAAATCCAAAAACAAAGAGTAGAAAATTGTAGGAAAAAATATCATGAAATTCGAATAAAATTAAATCTTGAAATCTTCTCTTCTCCTAGCTTTCTTGATTGTTCTTAGCTTCAAAAACTTCCTAAAAGTCATGCCAAAAAATTCTTTTTAATAAACCATAACAAGGCTTTATATATAAAGAATTAAAAAAAATAGGTCGATTATAAAAGACATGACCAAAAACAACCATATCTTTTGGTCGTGTCCTTTATTGTAGCAAGTTTTTTTTTTTTATTTAAACCTAGAAACAACACGACTAACGACATGATCATATCTTTTCGTTGTAACATAGGCTGTAACAGTAGAAAATCAAGTCTAATTTTTCCTAGAAACGACATAGTCTTATCATTCAGTTGTGTCAATTTTCAAACCTTCATAACTTGCTCAATTTAGCTCCAATTTGAGTGAAATTTGTTTCTATCTTCTTGTTTTTTCACGTAGATCATTTTAAAACCTAAAAAATAAAATTTTACTCAATTAATTATTATTATGTAAAAATAAACTTAAATATCAAAGAAAATAATCGAAAATCACTAACTAAAATATGTGCAATTAGAAACTCATCAGTGAACCAATAAGCTGAGGTAACCCACCAAATCAAAGGGTGAGTCAGCCTAGACCTCCATCATCTTCTTTAGGACTGCCAAGTCAGTAGGCGTATAAGACCCATTGAGGCCTACAAGTTGAGATCTCAATGGCATATCATCACATCACTAGCTTAGATGTCCCACTTCGGCCTAAGGAGCTTCCCCTTAACTTTCTTAGTAGCTAGCTCAGTAGCCCCATTGAATAAGCAACTGTTCTCGGACTTGTATAGGATAATCTTGAACGAGTCAGACATTATCCCCATCTTTTGGTGCTTGTTTAGCACCTCCTGGTGGTTCTTCCTCATCTAGTCAAAGCAAAGGTATGGGTGACCAGAGGGGAAGTTGCAAACATTGGATCGACCAAGTGGCTTCTTCATCTTGCCTTCTTTAGATTTGGTATGCCAACTTCACCTACTTTAAGGGCCTTCATCTTTTGACTAGCTAGCTCAGCTCTTATGCTAGCCTCAAACCTCTTCCCTTTACCCTTAGAGGGAGAAGAGAGCACCACCACATCCTGCTCGACGGTAGCAGGTTCTTATCACCTTACAATGGCAGCGGGCTCGAATAACAGGGAAGGCTTGGATATTATAGCCACCATGGCCTTGGGTTTAGAGGCCACAAACTCCAAGGAAGGGGTACTAATTGGGACCCCTTGAGGCAAAACAAGTGGCCCCACCCTACTGGTCTCTTCCACTCCTAACTTTGGCTTCATAGCCTTACCATTGGGGTCAGTAGCTTTCTTCTTAGACTTCACTATGGACTCCTACCACCTCAAGAGCTCTAATTTACTAGGTTATGGTAGCTTCCCAAACCTTACTACTTCTCACCTACAGAAGGAAATGAATGACATTAACAACACATATGTAAATACAAATACTTACAAACTTTGTTGTGACTAGCACGGGCAATGTAAGCCCTAAAGCAAAGCCAAGTGACCATAAGTTTGAGCTTAAAACCCAAGGTTTAGGGCGATCGGCTAAAGGATCCAATCAAACTCAAATTATATACTATTTAACAAAATACCAGTAAAAATGACCCTGTAAACTTAAATTTAAGAAAATGAGTAGTAAAATAGGAGACTATAAAATTTTCAAATTTTAAGCATAATAACTGCTAATTACCGAAAAGGCAAAAAGTGTAATATAATAACTAATAAATTAGTAGAGATAGATTATATGTATACTAAAAATTTTAGAATGACCAAAATAATATTTATGAATGTTCACGTGTACCCTACATGTATTTACGTGTAGATAAAAATACGCGTAATTACTAAAATTGGCCGAAAATTAAGTAAATAATTAAATAAAAATACAAAATAATTATAAAAAAATCAGAAGAGGATAACTGCAACAAGATCAGGTCGTGGACTGAAAAGAAAAAATTAACCAATAAGAATTTGACAAACAAAAAGCCAAAAATCAAGGAAATGGGAGCAAAATCCCATCAAATTAATGCACATTAATTACTATATTTGTCTATAAATAAGGAAAAAATTCTCAGAAGTCGTTTGGATAGTTTATAATCTGAGAAAAATCGAAACACGAGAAAAATCGAAACACAAGAAAAATCGAGAGAAATTCCAGAAAATAAAAAAAAAAAAAGAAAATTGTGCAGATTAGCAAGGTGAACTAAAACCACTACCCACCACCACCTGGGACCGAACCACCACCACCACCACCACCCTACACTAGAACCAGCGCCTGGACCGGCCGACAGCCTTGGACCGGGTTTGGACGGCCAGAAAGCTTCGAACCGGTTAGTCATTTATTCACCCCGATTTTTGTATAATTTTGTAAAATTAGTTATTTTGCCCAGAAAATTATGAAACTTGTTATTCTGAGATTTTATTGTATGTAGATTTAGGGAAAAATATTGATTTAGTTTAACTATGTCTGGAAATATAGGGTCCCTAACAAATTGCTCAAAACCGAGCATGAGTAAACCGGAAATTAAATAGGCTTAGGGATGTAGTTTGGGGCTCAAAATTTTTCTGTAGGATTCTCATATGATGTAGAACAGTGCTATGAAGCCATTTTTTTAAAATTAATTTTCGAAAATTTTAAGTTCATTTTTAGCCCTAAAATGATGGTAAAATTGGGTGATTTAGGATTAATTAGGTGATTAGGATGTTAATTACTGATTTGGATCTTAATTAGATGTTTAAGGAAGTTAATCTCTGCAGTGGAACCCTAATCCTAGCCTTTAGGTATTAAGTATGATTAATTAGGGAAATTAGGTAAAGAATATAAGAAATTAGGAATATGTGAAAATATAAATTAATAAATCTAAAAAAATAAAGCTATTTAGATAATATTATAATTGAAAACAGAAAAATAATAAATCTGAAATAATATTTAATTTTAAGTAAATATCTCAAAATGTAAGATTTTTACACATCGGGAATAAATCCGATACCTCAATTAGGGTTAGCGTGTACCGAATAGTTTAGAATACCAAAATTACGACCCAATAGGATATTTGAATACCCGAGCATAAGGTGATTAATGTCACATTGGGATTCGAGCCTAATTACGATTTAGGAATTAAAACTAGAATCTAGTTTAGGAGCCGAACCCCGAAGTATAATACAAAGAATTATTAATACGTTGTAGGTATACATGAGGAAAATGAGTTACATTATAAATTAGAATAAGAATCCATAAAATATAAGTACTAAAAGAACCTATTTGTATTATAGGACACCCAGAAACAAATCAACTCGTAACTAGAGGATCGAGCGATTGAGCAAATTCAGGAAAGTTGGGTTATTGCTTATTGTAATAGAGTACTAGTTTTGTAGTACTCGGAGACTTAGGCTTGTATATGATTGTGATTGTAAATAGTTGGCGCATGTGCTTGATGTATCTGAATTCGTACTGGAATTTGTACTGTGAATGATTTTGTGACTGATTGACTTGGTATGAACTTGTTGAACACCCTAACCGGAAATTTAATCTTAGTCGACCCTAATAACCGAAAATGTCATGCATTGCAACCCGTTAGGGGATCATAGGACTCTCCAACCAAATACCGACTCCTTCGAAAGGGATAGCGCAGGATTGCAAAATGGTCCCTTCTTCATCCTCAGTCGAACTAAGTGACAGGAGAGGAGGTCGCGGCGGGGGTGAAGTCAATGGTTCGAAGGTAGTCGCGGGAGGAGCGAGGTCTCCATTGCACAAGCCTGGGTTTGGTTGTGAGCTGCTGCATAACATGGAACTCCTCAACCCGGATTGGAGCGGGTGAAATTTCTCTGATTTCACAACGGACCGGACTACGTTGTGCGATGACATTTGATTGTTACATTGCATGAAAATAATTGTTTGTTAACCTTGTTGTGCTTGTATGCATTCGTGAGTCTCCAATTCAACTTACTGAGCTGTAGTTGCTCATACCTTTATAGATCCTTTTGCAGGTTCTGATTTGTAATCTCTTCCAGTACTATGCCGCCCTACAATTATCCATAGGTTAGTCCTTTTCAAGCCAGGGGTGTGAGGATCAAGTTATTTAGCATACTGTGTAACTAGACTGACCTTGTAGTTAAAGGTTGAAGACTGTTAGTTATTCTGTAAATTAGTAAACTGTAGTTATTATGTAAAACTTCCTGGGAAGCTCTGTGGACATATTTATAATTATCTATGTTTTATAGAACTTTGTGATAATTATCATAATTGTTGTATAATCATTAATCGAACTGTTTACTTCAAAGCGAGGAGTCGTCGACGCCTTGTGTAGATTATCTCTATGGTAGGCACTGTAAGGCCAGTTACTATCATAGAATGGTTTACACGGCGGGACTGTTGCGACTTTGCGACTTCGGGGCGTAACAGGCAAGAAAGACTTCTTATCCCTTAAACAACAACGAATGGAGGATAGCTTCTTGTAAGCCCATGCTGGTATGACGAAGGACTCAATTCACATCGAGATATGACCCGTACCTTTCAGGAAGAGCTCAGTGATCGACTTAGAGAAGTATCTTTGCACAATCTCCTTAGCATTGATCAATTGATTGTGCCTCATAGCCATGGAGGCATCAATTTCTCATACATCCTTAGAGTCATTTGAGCTGAGCTTCTTCAGAGCATCAATTTGGACCAACTTGGTCCAACGAGTCTAGACATTGGCTTACCCAAGTAGCTCTACCATAAGGAACTCGTCCTGCCAATTCTTAGTAGACGAGTCCAAGACATTAAATAACTTTTTTCCCTAGGCGATTCTATAGGTATGACCACTTGTTAAAAATCTTCCATAAATTAAAATAATTAAACAGTGTAGACATTGTTCGTATCACTAAATACTTGTAGAAGCCTTCGAATGCCTTTAATATCCTCTACCCATTGGGAGGAATTTAAGCAGGGCAACATTGATGGTAATCGAAAAGCTCCCTCTTAAACTCTGTGAAACGAAGGTGCATCCCAAACTCTAGACATTTTTCATAGATCGTAGAGAGACTCCTTAAGAATAATGGCACTCTCTCCTTTAGCCTTGGTAACCACACCACAAGGCCAGGAAATCTCCTATAATAAAATTAATTAAAACATAATTTATGGCAGACAACTTGCTCTTGCTTACCAGATTGCTTGACCCTTATCATTCTCAAGCTTGTCAAATGAATCAACAGCACTTGGTAATGCTTCACAATGGTAGACATCTAGTTAAATTTCCCTTATGAGTTCTGCCCTATCTAACTCCTCTAATACCCTTCTTGAATCCTCATTTAATTCTACCAACATAGACGAAACCTCCTCATCCGCTGTCATAAGGAGGGTATTGCCCCAAGTAACCTTTGAGTCGAAGGCGTTAATTCACATTGCGATGAACCGGGATGTGACTTACCAGAATTTTCTCTAGAATTTGTTGCCATTTTGAAATATGGATGGAAGAGAAAGAAAAGAAAGTGAATTAATTGTTTGATGTTGGAGGTTGAAAAAAGAGAGCTAGTGGTTGCAGTTGTAATAGAAGAGTAAAGATTTAAAGTCGTGAAAAGTGTTTGATTGATAGACTTTAAGGGTATTTATAGGCTTCATGCTTAGGAAAGTGCATTAACAGTTATATGGATCCATACTAGTACAGTTCTCTCAATGTGATGAGAACTAAATACGTGGAGATAATTTTGATCGGATGTCGAGATCAAATAACAATACAGCTACAACCATACATGCAACTAGGTGGACACGACAGCTATCATGTCACATTAATTGTGCTTTGGAAATGCACGCCAAAACAAGAATTTAAAAATGTTAGCTTACTTAAGAAGTTCAACCGAGGTCCTTTCACCTTCTATACCTACCATAGCACTTCCTTAGCACCATAAGTTGGGAAGTCCTTATGCTTGAAACGGACTAGTTAACTTAGTTTAGCTCTACTAACCTTAACTTTGACTAATCTAATTACATAACACCTCTACATGACCACCTCCTCTGCTTAGCACCCCCTATTACTTAAGGAGGTCGATCCTCTTAATCTCCAACTCAACACTTGAATGTTCAGCTCAGCCCAAGGCGCAGTCAACTCAGATCACAGACCCTTGCTACATTACGTTGGCTCCTCTCTTGAAGATGTTAGTACGTCTCCTTGATACTTTAGATTGCTAAGCTGGCATGAGCACTTTAAGTTCAGCTTGGCCATATGCCTAAGGAACCCATCCAATCTCTTTCTTTGCTGCCTCGATGGCAATGAGACTGTAGGGGAAGGAAGGGACAAGTATTGATAGGATATTTTAGACTTAAGCCCATGCTAACATGCCTGGACTTGTGGTCCAACTCAATTTTCCAATACTTGACCTTATTACCTTCATAGTCGACCTTAGCCTAAGCCTACCAAACGGCTTGCTCAATTACAATAGCCTATAATAGCTAGTATACGGAGGATATGGCTTGGAGATTAGGTCAATAACCACAATCCCACAAATTCAAACCACGTTAGACTTTATACTTCCATTAAACCGGTCGCATGGATGTACTAAAGTGCCACTACTAGTCCTTAACTTCTAGCCATCTTCCTTTATAAATACTAACCAACATCCAAACAGTAACTTACTTACACTCTTTACATGCTCATACTACATTTGAGTTTTCTTATACCCTTATACTCTCCTTACACATAAAAGTACTAACTTAAGCATCGGAGTAGCTAGTCTAGACAATACTTTGACGCCCCTTACTATGTATTCTTTTATAGGTTTAACATGTAAGCATAAAGCCTAAACTTATTCGCTCTACCAACAGAGTCCCAAGATGATAGGAACCAAAAATGAAACCCCATGCTTATATGCTTATAAGAATTGCATTTCACCATTTTACTAAATTTATCTTAATAACATAATTTGCTTTTAGAAATATAAATATGAGACCTATTTTATCCTTTCTTAAAAATAATTAATAATCAACTTTCTTTAAACTTAGAGGGCTTGTAGCTCCTTCCTATCTCCTCTATATTTGTTCTAAAACTTTCACACATTCCTTTATTACATGCTCATGACAACCTTGGTGAAAAGTAACTTAGTAGGAGCATAATTGCTCTTTTCATAAAATAATTCTAAACTAAGGGAAAAAAGGGTAACTTCCACATTCTTGTGTTAATTCACAACTAGATGGAACATTTTGACAAGTATTTTCACTATAAAATTTTGCAATTTACATAAGAAATGTTTTATCTATAACATTTTAGGTAAAATTACAAATTCAACTATTCAAATTGACTAGATTTTTATATATTTTGTACTATTGTTATAACACTATCTCTTTTTTTTTATTTTAATAATTGATTATACATAACAACACATTAAATTGATAACTTTAAAAAACTATAGAAAAATTGGTGATTTTGACTACGTTTTGATTGATCTTTTTTTAGTCTTATTGGTGTATACTTAAATTTTGTGTTTGGTAAAAATAAGATAATAAAAAAAAAATGGATATATAATTTTATATATACTATTTTTTTAAAATTAAATACCCAACAAATCCCAATTAAAATAATCATTTACAATACATAATATATATATATATATTTCGATTTTTTTCTTTAAAAGTACACGAATTTTCATTTCCTAATTCTAATACTCTAATCACAATTTTTATCATAATTATAAAACAAAAATAGATAAGATGCAGATAAAATGATTTTTTAAACACCAAATTTGAAATAAATATAAATCAAATATAGATTAAATACAAATAAGATATATGAGACTTTACGATCTTATCCTCTATTTTGATAAGATCAGTCCCACTTTCCATCTCACCTTTATTTCCATTCTTTAAAATCTGAACTATTAAATTCACATTTTTCAATGGTTCAGATTTAAAAAAGTACAAATTAAGGATGAGATGTATAATAGAACCGATCACCTAAAAAACAAAGACAGAATAGTAGAAAAATTCGATAAGATATGGACGAAAAAAAGACGATCTAAATAGAATCTTAAATCCATTTACTTGATAATAAGGAATTAGTCTTTGCGAAAGCTAACAAAACATACACTACTCTCTTGGAGCTTTGACAAAACTAAAGGCAACTGGTTAACCAATCCTTGCAATGCACGCATTACAGTTGTGAATTCTTCCAAGACGCTTGTATCAACCTTCAACTAGACTTAGGGTCAGGTCATGGGCTTAGTTTCCCTTAAACTGGGACTAACTCGGCTTAGGCCAGTTTCAAGTTGGTTCACTCGACTTGGCAATTTGACGAGCCGGTTTTCAACTCATGAACCATCCAATTTTTATTTTTTGTTGGAAAAAAAAATTGTTTTATCTTTATTTGAAATTTGAAAAAAAAAATAATAAATTACAAAAATTTAAAATTTTAACTATTTTCACTCTATTAATTGTTAGGCACAATATTAATAATTTGCATTTTCAATAATGCATAATTATTATTTTATGCCACAATTAGTGAATTGAAGTAAATCTCTTTTTATCGACAACATTTTAAGGAAAATTTGCCAATATAATTAATGTGGCACTAGATTTGTGATAGGCAATAGTCACTAAGCTCTTTTATTATTTTAGAGGAAACTTTAGAAAATAATATAATATATGTGGGAGTTAGACTAATATTGTAAAGAGAAGAGCATCTATTTAATATTTATAATGCACTTACCATTTTATAAATAGTATAAATATATTCCTTATAACTTTTAATGTTATTAAATTATAAATATACTTGTATTTTTTATAAATCATTAAAATATATTATTTATAAAAGTAGTTATTCTTTCAAAAATTGGAGAAAATTATATGAAACTTGTGATATCTTATACCCGAACTCTTTTGATGGCTTTTTTTTTTTTTTTGAAAAACTCATTTGATGGTTAAAATAATATATTTTACACTATAACTATCTACTTTTACTAATATTAAAATATACAAGTTTTAAGGATTTTCTTTTTATAAACTTATATATATAATTTAGTGTCGAGCCTAATTTTTCGGTTTCTTTTTTTAATTTGATTTATCATTTTTTGACTAATTTATTTAATATTAATTCTTGATTAAAGAAATTGAGAAATTTCGGTTCTTTTTTCTAAATTAAAAAAAAAAAATTTTAGAGTCTTCATTTGACCAAAGTTGGGAAAAAGAAGAATCGTAATTAATTTGGTGGATTGACTATAATTTAGTTACCGATCTTTAATTTTAAATTGATAAAAACTAGAGAGTTCCATATTCAAGATCTACCTATTAAACCCTAACGAGTACCACTATCACTTTTATGAAATTAAGCTTATTTTTCAAAATTATTCCTTTTTAAATATTTTTAAGAAAAATAAAATAAAAACTTAAGTTTTTATAGATTTTTACATCACCTTAAAAGTGCCTACATACCTGCTAGTGGAGATCAAACGTCCGTAATCATTTCCGAAAACTTTAATTTATTGGTTCTTTTTAATTTTGGAAACCGATTGATTTTACATTTTAATTTATTTATTTTAACTACAAATTCTAGGAAAACGGTCCCAATTTAGGGTTTTTTATTTTTTGGAAATTCTTAAAATAAACTCTAATTTTGGAAAGAGTTAATTAAATTTATTTTTATTGAAAGAAAAACTTTTCTAAGTAATAAAACACATTTTTTCAAATTTCTTTTTTTTTTTATTTTGAAAATTTCCTAAAAGATTATGCTTTTATTAAAAAAATACATTTCCTAAAAAGATTCCTAAAAAAGCACTAACAACTCTTTTATTAAAAGGTTCCTTTGTTTTTTTACTATTATTATTTACAATAAAATAAATAAACAAAGAAAAAGATAGGACCTGATAACGGATCGGGTTGGTGGTCTTCGGTTCCGGGTTGGATCTCGGATCGGGTCGGGTCATGTCCAAAGAAGTGCAGCAAACGATTAATAAGACACAATCCAAGCAATTCCAAGCCATATTTCAAGCAGGAAACGATTTTTTGATGTGTTTTGGATTGAAGAATATAGGCATAGAACCAACGTTGTCGCGACTAGTGGTAGTTTTTAGAGTTTTCAAAAAACTCGATTGTGTTGTGCAGTAGCGGTTTAGGTGAGTGTATCGCGTATGGGTCTGGTTTCCTAGTCAGTGTAGTGTAGTAACAAGCGTGTGTGAGTTGTGTCGTGTGATCATGGACACTGCCGAGTGTGTGTGGGTGCTTCGGTGTGACACTGAATAGTGGGCTTGTGTCATACTTCAGTGTGACACTGGAAAATAGACTTGTGTTGCGATTAGATGTGTGAGAGGGAGAGGGTCAGTTGATTGTGGGGTTGGGTGTTGCAGTACTGTGGTGAGAGAGTGGATTGAGTTGATGATTGCTAGGCGTTAAGGATAGTGGAGTTATGCGAAGTGCTGCTGCTGTCTGTGGGGTGATTGTGTACTGCAGTGCAAGTGTTAAGCTGATGACTGTCGTACGTTTATGCTGTGCATGGCCGATCGGTAGGGAACGTTGTGGATGGGAGAGAACTGCTGCAATTGCTGTAGGAGTTGGAGTCGGTTAGTGAGAGAAAGATCTTAGATACTGTTGTGTTGGTGTACGAGTCAAACAAATATGGTGATCAATAAAAGGATTTGTCTAACTAAGCATGTGTGCTATTGATCTCCCTCCTTAATTCGTGTTATTTTAATTTATAAAACTCGAAAATAAATATTTTGAATTATATTAAATCTAAATTGATAAAAATCTAAAATAAATTAGAATTTTTTGTATCAATTCAAATTTAATTTAAGAAAAATCTAAATTAAATTTGAATTATACAAATCTTTTTTTATTGGATTTAATATTATCGTATTAGATTTATATTTTTCAACGACTATTTAGTCCAAATTCTATCTAATTAATATTTTCTGAATTTTTTCTTTTTTATATATTTTTTTAAAAATTTTCTATCTTTTTTCTTTTATTATTTTTCAATTTTTTGTTATTTGTTGAATTAGGACTCTAAGATAAAAAATTAAATCTACACAGGGACAAAATTAAAGTGTTTATATTCAATTTCTATATTAACTTTTAAATATAAATAATAATATATATTTAATTTTACTTTATATTTTAATTAGAGCAAATACTTAAATTTGATTTATAAAAAAACTTTTCATTTTATTTTTTTAAATTTCCAAATTAGAACCAATAGGTCATTTTCTTTGACTGAGGCTCAGACTCGCTAGTTTCAACTAGTCTAACATTGAATAATATTGACCCACCAAACCCAAAAAGTTAAGCTATAGTTCAAGCTCATAGTTTATGGGTCCAAGCCGGTTCAATGAAAACCTTAAACTGGTTCCGAGTCGATCCGGTGAACTGCTATGCCAATTTTGATCCGATTCACAAGTTCCTCGGGTCTACCTTCAACCTAAGCAACAGTGGTAGAAACAGCCAAAAGAGGGTAACCATCACAAATCCAACGGTCATAAACCCAGGCAAAAGCCCCGGTAACCGCCACGTGCCCGTGAATTTCCTCTTCACCCACATCTCTACAACCAAGCACGCGCCATGGAGGAGGAAAAACCTCGTCATCTCCCACGTGCGCATCACGTGCCCAAAGTAATAAATCATCGGCTCGTGCATCAAAGCCGATGTAAGAAAGGCAGCTAAAACAGCTGGAAGTGGAGCCCACTTACTTCCCACGACACGTGCCGGGATCGTTAGGAGAGGATCATACACAGTCGGTTGTAGGATACTAGATACCATGATGTTTTATCTCTTCCCCCACAAATCTTGTAATGGTGAGGATAGATATGGGTCGTCAAACTGCGGCTCAAACTCCACTCTCATCGTGGCTGGAGCCGGAGTCGCGAGCAGCCGGTATGATTTCAAGTTCAATGTAAATGTGGCAGCAATGTAGGAAACATATGAAATATGTACTGAAATAGTCGTTGTATTGATATAAGTAGAAAATTAGGGCTAAAAGAAGGGTTTTAATGAAATAGTTTGTTAGTGATTTTTGGCCCTTTTTAGGGTTTTGAGCAACTGGGTATTCCTTTTCATGGCCATATTGGGGAGATTTTTGAGTTTGGTTTTGTCGGATTTTGATGGGCATACATGCAATGCAATGGCCACAAAAGTTAAGACTGAGATATGTTGTTGGTTTTGGTCAAATGCCAAAGGTCCTTTTCCAAATGCAAATACCAAGAGTTTGAAGTTTGCTAGCCGAGCAATGAAAAATCCAGTGAGGCCACCTAGATTTACACTAGAAAGATTAAGAGGAAGTCAAAGAAAAAGATATATGATTTATAGTAATATGGATGGTTTCTTAAAACTACTCGATATGATTTTATCTATTTGAGTAGTAGTAAAAAAGAGATATAACAACAATAAACTATATCATAAAAATATTATGAATATCATCTTCCATATAGTTTGTTTTTTCTCTTGTTTTTTCTTTGATGCTTTTAGGAAAAGAGTTAAAAAGAAACTCTAGCTAGAAACCTTTGCTCTAGTTTCGTGGAATATTGTGGATCACAAATCGACCATATGCTAGTAAGAAGGAAGAAACAATTATGCATGAAGATCTAGCAGTGGACAACTCAAATAGCCAAAAGCTGACCAGGGAGCATGGATATGTATAATTATTTTCATATTATTACATTATAGTATTACAGGAACCGATGTTATTTAATGCCAGTCATATATATATATATATTATATATATGTGTGTGTGTATACATATGTATTGTTGTTTATTGTCTCATGAGGCCCTGAAGGACAGTGGATTTAGTTTTTCTAGTAGCACATTTCTGCCAAGTCAACTTGACATAGGCAAAAAAATAGAAAAGAAAAAAAAAATTAAGGAAAAGAGAAAGAAAAAAAGGGACACCCTCTACACAAATATCTTCATAAAAGTGTACAACATCTTGCGACTAATTATGGTAACATAAAATTAGTTTTATATAAAGTAAAAATTTATTATATCAATAAATAACTTAAGTTGAAGGAAATAATTGATCACATATTACTAGTATAAAAGAAAAGAATGCATTGTTAATTTTACTGAATTAAATGAGGAGGAAATGGAATTAGAATTTTTAAGAAATATAATAATAATATAATATGTATTAATTTATTTAATTAAATTTATAAATAACTTAAGAATAAATATATAATAAAATTTTAATGATTAAATTATGTTTTATTTATTTTTTTTAATTAATTTTTAAATAATAATTAATAGTAATGATGGTAGCAAGGTAACGATGATAATAATTAATAGTAGCGGTGGTGATCGTAAAAGTAATCGATAATAATAGCAGTACTCGTTCTGACAATTCATAATGATAGCGAGGGTAGTTATTAAATTAGGATGGATCGATTTTTTAAATTGCAATTCCAAATGTTGGATCATCTTCCACGGTACTTGATGCCGTCGATATAAAATGATTGCGCGAAAAGACGTGTGAAAGAAAAAATAAAAACGTTTAAGAATTGGGAGGAGGTTTCGACAAATGNATTAAATGTATAACTCACTTAAGACCACCGCTATAATAAAATTTTAATGATTAAATTATGTTTTATTTATTTTTTTTAATTAATTTTTAAATAATAATTAATAGTAATGATGGTAGCAAGGTAACGATGATAATAATTAATAGTAGCGGTGGTGATCGTAAAAGTAATCGATAATAATAGCAGTACTCGTTCTGACAATTCATAATGATAGCGAGGGTAGTTATTAAATTAGGATGGATCGATTTTTTAAATTGCAATTCCAAATGTTGGATCATCTTCCACGGTACTTGATGCCGTCGATATAAAATGATTGCGCGAAAAGACGTGTGAAAGAAAAAATAAAAACGTTTAAGAATTGGGAGGAGGTTTCGACAAATGTCATGTGCTCAACAATGGCCTTGATAACAACGCTTGGGAATGGGGGAATAATTGTTTCCAAGGGACAAAGTAGCATTGGAGATTGCAATAATGCTAATGCTATGCCAACTACAGTAGTTTTCCAGTATAAAGTCAAGAATTTGAAAAATTGAAGAAACACAAAAAGCTAAAAGAAACAACTAAAAATGAGAAAATTCAAAGAATGAAGAAAAATTGAAAATTTTGAATAGAAACGTAAAATGTCAAAACATTCAAAATTGAATAAAAGAACTTTATGGAGGTAAAGAGTGGTGTTTTAGGGTGCAAGTTCATTTTAGTCGGTCAAAAATGATTTTTAGAGTCGAAACACGTGTATACAATTTAACTATTTTTAAGATTTCAATCTGAAAGGGCTCAATTTTAATATAAATTAATTTTTCAAGCTTAGTCAAAGCTTATAAGTTCGAGTCATAAATAAGATTGATTTAAGAGAAATGTTGTTTAAAATGGCACTTCTTAAATCATTGGTTTGTACCAAATTCAATTTGGTAATAAAAACTGGAAAAAAATAAATCAACATTCAAAATTTCGTTAAATTGATTTTAATTTTAAAAATTTGTGTTACATGTGTGCCGTGTGCACTAGACTCTAGGCTCCCCAATTGTACGTTGCGCCAAATTAGTGTTTTTTTTTAGGAACAAATGGGCTTCCCCTAATCTTCTCCCAAAAAACCAAAAAATTCGATTTCGGCCTAATCGGCCCAACGCCGAAACATTAATTTTGATTGAGAAACGAGAATAGCTTAGGTTAGTGGTAGGGACGGGACAAGCACGTGAATTACGGTGACTGACGTTCGAACTCCGTTGAAGAAAACTTGTGTTGGACAGACGTTTCTTGCTGCATCCTCCAGATCGCAAATCACGGAAACTTATCCACTTTGAACTCGATCCAAGTTAATTTTCCATCTTTTGACATGGATTAAGGCTTACGCTTATCGAAATCAGGGGCTAAAATTGATCAAATCTACGGATTATGTCTAAAAATCATTAGATTAAAATGTATACACGAATCAAGAAACGGAAATTAAGGTTTCGAATTCCATAAGCTTATTCATGGCAATTTCAAGCTCTATCCAATGATCTTAACTCATGGCTATAATTAAGAGTTGGTGTAGAACTCGAAGGAACAAACAGTTTCACTTGACAACGCTTATGGTGGTTGGTATCGCGATCTTCTCTCTCCAGCTTCAAGCTGAAACCGTAGCTACTTTTGTTTGAAAATGCTAGAAACCAAGAGAAATTTGAGTCAAATTCTTGTTATTGCTCTACCATAGAGATCCTGAGCTTTAAGACAAACACAACCTTGTTATTCAATTCAATCAAAATCGCCTGGAAATAAAAAACCCAATTCGGTCAAGCCTCTAACAAACAACCATTACCACACCACCACCTCCACTGTACTCCTTGACCACCAAAACCCAGTTCCAACACCCCCCTTGAAGTTCGATAATTACAAGAGACGGCTAAGCGAAGCAAAAAACTTCAAGCCGCTTCTTTGCGGGTCAATGCCTGTGTTTGATTCGACTTGGAACCGATGATCCGACCCTATCTAACATCCTAACGTATGCATGTGTTTAGTTAAGTTAGGGCCAAAATATAACATCATGAGATGATTTAAATGGATTAATATATGAAAAGGTTTAACACGAGACACAAAAGAGTCTAATCCATTTAAAAGCAATTAAATTCATGTCGATGGTTTAGATCAAGTTTCTAAGCCCGGAAATGATACTATTGCACAAATCATTTGTTTCCAAGTTAAAGACCTTAATTAAGAGTATGTAATAATTTTAGTTATATATTTTTCTTATTACATTATAATTAAAACCGATAAAAAGTTATGAACTTATATGTAATTTCTTTAACTATCTCCCTTAAAAATTCGATAGACAATATGATAAATTTTGAAGTTAATGCAGGCAGTAATATTAATATCAATTTAAGTTATGGTTTTATTTAATTTACCGATATTATATAACTAAAAATTTAATAATTGTTATATACTCTTTTTATCGCATCATGACTTAAATAGGCAAAAGATTATAGACTCATGTATAGATTCATCGACTATCTCTCTTGAAAATCTTGTGATAAAATTAGACATCAATATCGATAGTAATATTAATAGCCATTTAATGCATAGTTCCACTTAATTTAGAGATATTATCTAACTTAAATTTTAAAATTTTTTATACTTAGTAAGATTTTATTTTACTAAAACTTTTGTTGGAGTTACAATTTTATGTTAAGTATAGACATACTATATTATTTGTCTTTATAAAATTTAAATATTATTATTGTTCTTTTTTTTTTTGTATCTATAAATATTTTATAGATTTAATTATAAGTTTTTAATGTATAAAAGTATCGAATTTAAAATAAATGAGATATGATATGGTAACATAGATTGTTAACTCTAATATAAACAGGTCTAACCTAAATATGAGATATGCCAAGTTATAAGTTTAGATTTGTGTACATGATTAATAAACGGATCGTATTACGGGTTTAGGTTTTTCAGATATAAATTCGTTTAAATATGAAAATGAGATATGATACAGTAACATTAATTGCCAACCCTGGGTATGTCATTGTTTTTCTTTTCTTTTAATTCCTTTTATTTTGGTTTATTTAATTTTAGATTTGTTTTGTTTAGTCCATTTTTAATAATATAAAAATTTAAAAAGAAAAACTCTTCTTTTATGGTTTAGGATTGTTTTTTCCTTTTAGGGCATTAGTTTTTAATGTAATTGACATAAATGAACTATCTATAATTTTAATATTAGCTCAAATAACATAATTTAAAAATTAACTTGATTCTTCATTTGTCTTTGTTACTTGTAGTCTCAAAAGTTGTGGTTATTAGTAGCTTTAAGTAGTGGAGGAAGGTGAAGAAAACGTATTTATAGTTTAGTTAGATTTGGTTTATGGACTAAACTACATTTAAGATAATTATGTTTAAATCCCCAATAAATTGAATCATTTTTAATTATTTGAGGTTTTGTACTAGCTGCATTGATGCGCTTTGTTTTGTATTGCTTTTAAAACCCTATATCATAATCTAAAAATTTTTTAACGGTTCACTAATAACATTACCACTACAATTAGAAATTTGACAAAATTAGAATGGATAAATCAAAACTAAACAATATAAAGTTGTATAACCATTCAATGGATATACTTATTTATATTTATGGTTATTAAAATCATGAGTTAACTAATAAAATTCTATAAATTTATAAACTTATAAGTTTTTCTTAGTTAAAATGAATTTAAAATTGTTTTGGTATAACTTTTTAATCGAATTATGAGTTTAAATGTATGATTTTATAAATTTACAATTCAATCGATTTAAAAAAAAAGATTTAATCCTCACCACATGTTATGGAATAAAATGTTGACATAAATTATAATTAAATAAATAATTTTTAAATCAATTACTATACGTAATTTATATATATCATATATACGATATTTTATTGATATTTACATATTATATATAATACGTCACATGTATTACCTTATATAATATAAAGATGTAAACGGCTTGTTGAGCAACTGCTTGAAGACACCACACCAGAAGTATTGGTCCTGTACTTAACAACAAAATGAAAATAGCAGGTAATCATATCTTAATGACAAATACAAATATAAAAACCAAGATAAAGCCAAATGAAAGAAACGTCGACATATGTGAATCTATAACCCTAATTGTATATGAGAATTCAACCTTAACGGGCTTGCTGGTTTCTTTCCTTTTCTTTTTCTTTTTCATTTTTTCCCCTTTCCAACTTCTATATAATTTGAGATACGCCATAAAGTATTACTGGTTCACCAATAAAAAATATGCGTTCCGAGACCGACAATCCATTATTCTAAATAAGGTTTTTAACAATCGATTTATTTAATAGAAGCATGATAGCCTATATCAGATGGCTCAAAATATAGAGGTGAATTATTAAGGTTTTGTTTGGATTTTTTTTTTTTTATATATGATATGTACCTATTTAAAATTTGCTGTTTGGAAAATTATTTTATCTATTTTTGTTTTATAATTATAATGAAGATGGTACTTGGAGTTTTAGAATTGAAAAATGAAAATTTACATATTTTTAACAAAAAAAAATTTGAAATAATATATTTTATACATTAAAAATGATTATTTTAATTGATATTTTTGTGAATATAAATAAAGTAAATGATAAATAAATTCGACTTTATTAAGATTTGTTGGATATTAAATTTTAGAAGAAAAATATATATAGAATTGTATTTTTATTTTTTATTTTTTTTATTTTATTCTTACTAAACACAAAATTCAAGCAGACACCATTATAACAAAAAAAAAAAAAAAAATCAAATAGAGCCTAAATTAGCCTAGCTTGATGAATATGGCTCACAATCTAGGTCCTTGAATCCAGACACAGCATAATACAACCATAAATAGGTTTGTATTAGTAAAAATCCACATGAATAGTAATATATTAAAACTATTTAAAAATATTAATATTAGTGTTAAGGTAAGTTCAACTCGTGAACCTATTTATAAATATGTTTATTAAATATATTCCAAAAACAGTTTTCGGAATCAATCCACAATCCCATCTAAAGTTAAAACTACTAGTTTTTTTCTTTTTCTTTTTATTTTCACTTAGGATTTATCTTTTGCATTAGGTTCTCTCATCACTACAAATTCTATCGAAGGTACATTTTCCTTATTTGGTTTTGTGTTCCCTCTCCCTCATATATCTTTATTTCGTTTTCGCTTTATTTCGCTTTCTGTTCCCTCGTATTTTTTTTTTTTTTTATCATTTCGTAATCGCTTGATATTTCTTTACTTTGCATTAGCTCTCGTGCTGTCTCTCCCAAGAGTTTCGGCCCAAGCCGTCTATTGGTGATGACATAGAACAAGCAACAATGGAGAAATAATGCTGCTAATAAATGATGAAAATGTCAATGCAAATGAATACTCACTAGTTGCAGCTTTGCACCAGTAATTCTCTCTTCATATTGAATGAGTTACTTTTGCAATCAATTTCGTCTTTTCATTAACAAATATTAATATTTAATTGGAAGATATATATGATTATTATATATAGGAATATGCTATCCAGTTCATTTTAAAGATTAGGACCGACTTAAGTAATGTAAGTATGTAGGTATTGGGGACCCTTTTCTTTTGGATAGATTTATATCATGTCCTTGCCGGTGTCCCTTTTTATTTTTTACTCAACTAGGATGTTCAACAAGAGAGATATGATAACAAAAAATGATTGTATAATTATCAAGAATATAAAATGCTCACTAAAATATGGAAATAAACCTAATTCAATCATGTTAATTGTGGATAATCAACTAAGTAGGATAAGGTAAATTTGGGCTCTAACTCTTTGAGTAAATATGTTGATGGGCCTTGGAATCAACTAGGCTCCTTACTTTGAGGTACTGCAAAAAGTCCTTGTGGGTTTGTCTACGAGGGCTCTCTGATGGTCAAATCATTAAGGAGGGGAAGTAAAGAAAAGTCCAAGCACTTTTGGCTTATGGAGAAAGACATTGGGAAGAGGCAATATTAAGCTGTTAGTTCAAAGAGAAAGAGAGATTGAGATTTTGGAAATTCGAATCCCTTTACCTATTGGCCTCTTTCACTATTTATAGTGTAAGGAGTATAACTACCTAAGGTATGTATCAACTTGGGATTCGTTTATACTTGCTGTTGGTAGAGGATATGTGACAAGGGACTAATAACGTAACTTTGGGCATTGATCGGTCATGATTGCGCTAGTAGCCACATCTGTAATTTAGGGCTCAAATGTCCTTAGAGGATGTTAAGTATACTGGCTGTACTACTAATGTCAAGCCACAATTAATGAGATGAAGAGAGATGCAGGCACTAAAGACAAATGTCTCTAAAGGCATGAAAGAGAGAAAATCCTAACAACCCATGAGTTGTGGGCTAGACTTTAGGGGAGAGCTTGTGAGGACGGGGACATCCTCAAGTAATGGTTGCAGGCTCGAAGGTTAAGTAGGCACTCATAGCTTGAGCTTGCCTGAGTGAGCACTTGGGTCCTCGAGGATTTAGTGCTTGGTGAGCAAGCCTTTAAGGTGCTTGTAAGCGGTCTTAGCACTTGAGTACAGTGGAGTATTTGAATAAAGTGAGGTTTTTGGTTGCTCAGCTATCGATGGCCTTTAAAGGATCTCTACTCAATTTGGGCTTTAGGCCGCTCCAAATATTGTATCAACACTTTGAATTTGAAACTATTTTACAATTTTATTTTTAATTTTTGAATTGATAAAACATTCCGATTTGAACATTAAACACAAAATGGATTGAGTTATGCTTTTAGATTTTTATACCCGATTAGTTGTGTCAGGAATTGAGATTTTCTATATATGAACCCTTTTAGATATGAATTCAACACATGACATGTAACACAAATTGCTAATCCTAATGGATATTCCTATGTTAAACAAAGGATGAAACAACACGTTGTTTATTTCCTTAAAATAAAAAAATAAAGAAAGCACGTGAAATTCGACTGATATCATCGGAATTAACTGTGATGCTGCAAAGGATCCACGTTCAAGAAGGTCTAGTGGAAGATTGGTTGCCCAAAATTCGACTGGTTGTTCTAGTAGTTGTTTTAAACTTCATGGATGTTGAACAACTTGAAATGGAGGCGATCAAGGAAGGCCTTCTCCTAGCCAACTGCAGAAGATGGGATAAAATACAAATCAAGACAGATAACTCTTTGGTTTATAACAGTTTGATACAAAAAGGAAGCGCTTCTTGGAAGAATAAATCTCTTGTTAAAAACATTTTTGGTTTGAAACATTTTTTCTCTTTTTGTTCTTTTCATTTGATTAATGGAAGCGAAAATATATGCTCTGACTAAGTTGCATTCCAGGTAAGAAAAGAGATGCATAACGATTTTAGGGATCCCAATCCCTCATCCCTTTAAGAGAGCTTTTCTTTTTTCATTGTGTTTCAACACCACATGATTTGTACTTGGCTTGATTAAGTTCGGTCGAAATAAAGTATCTTTTGGCAAAAGTGGAAAAGACAAAAGACTAAAGGGTAGAAAGCTATTGCCATGTCTACCATTTCCACACCAGGAATATTTCCGTATTGAATCAACTTGTAATTTAGGTGTGAGGACGTCCCCAATAATGCCAACGGCATAAATGATGTTATAAAGACAAAGGAATGGATCATCCATTTTCATACGTATCTCTTAGTCAATGAAAACGATGCATCCGGGGTCGATATTAATATGGAGAATGAAAAACAAAATCAGATATTTGCCTTGATGTTATATGATGAAGATGATTGTTTATTCATAAATTGTTGCGAAAACTTCCCGATGGAACTGGCGGTACCTTAAATTTATTGAGGATTATCATTGCTTGTGATTTAGCATAGGATCCACCAATGTGATGCCATTCGGTACGATCATAAATGAGGTTGTATTAAAAAAATTCGACAAGATTAAAAAGCCAATCAAAGAAACCCATTTATAAACATTTCTAAACTTGGGTTGGCACCCAAATACGTTTACAAATCCATCAATCTATTTAAAATTATTGATTATTTAACTATACTAGGGATTTTGTATAATTGTCAAAAGGGTGTCTTGTTTTGTATTTTCTTTTTCTAATTTATACTTTGAAAAAAAAGCCATTTTAGAGTAGATGTTAACATATTTTGATAGTTTGCTTATGATGGCATGCTTGCTTATAAAATCTTATGGTCTCATCTCAAATGTTTTCTCCAATTGCGAGTTTTATTTATAATATTCTCTTTAATATGACATATGAATTCTATCCTAAAATGCTTTTTGCCTTTAACATACATATTAAATATGCATTTATCTTTATATTACATCAAAATACCATAAGAAGACAAAGATAATAAACTACGTGTTGATTTGTGTTTTTGGGCCATTGGAAGTTAAATATCCATTCTAAAACGGCTTTTCTCTATACTTAACTCAGTATTGAGCTTAGGGAAAAATAAACAAAAGTAAGTTAAAGGATCATCAAAAGTGGTTATAGTGTGACTATTTTGATGCTTAACTTGGTATTGGGCTTAGGGAAAGTGTGTAAAAAATATAGATAGTGCAAGAGAATAAGAGTCAAGATACTTTATTCATAGACACCAGTTGGTATTCATAGACATGGTAAGCTAAGTAATTGTGAAAAGATAATCATGATCTCAAGATTCTTTCTTTGACTATGGGCCTTATGGAGAAGATCTTAGGCCAATCATATGATAATTGAGCTTTCTTTTTGTGGTAGAGTTGTCTTTACCTAATCTTTTTTTGAACCTATAAATAGGCATACTCATTAGGGGCTTAAGGGTCCAAGCTCCAAGAGGTTAGATAGAGACAAGAGCTTCAAAGATGTCTTTTGATGAGGTTAGTTGAGCTCTTAAGAGCTATGTCAAGCTCTAGCGAGGTCATGTTGGATGCTAGCAACTAGGCTTGGAAGATAATGATATCATTTGAGCTTCATGAAGCTTAACCTGGGCTTTAGAGAGATTGATCTGGGCTTTATGAGTTTAGCTTACGCTTCGAGGAGGTTGACTTAAGCTTTAACTTAAGCTTTAAGGACCATGTTCATGACAACTTATCAACACTATGTATTATCGTTTATATTACTTACACTTCATGTTATATATATATAATTTATGTGCGTAAACATGAATTAATTATAATATTTTATCACTGCATTATTACTCACCATAAAGCTTTCAATAAGATAATTCTCATTTTTGAATATTTAACTTGTTATATAAAGTTTACATTTGATTTGTCTTTTTCTTTTCTTTTTTCTTTTTTTTTTTTTGTAACATTATCCTCCTTAAGGATAGGTTATGATATAGGATGCCATCGGGTAAGCTCTAGATGAGTATCATAATACTTGTATCCAACTCAATACACCATAGGGTTTTATTGAAAACTTGACCTAACTCGGCTCTATAATTTCACAAAACCTTATTAAAGTACTAGGCTACAATTGTGATAAATTTGAAATGTGACTACCATAAACTAGTTATCCTAAAAAAATAAAAATAATTAAAATATAAATGAAAGAAAAAAAAAGGGATTATGAAAGCTATGAACCTACAGTAACATACTACACAGCATCGTCCAATGACAAAATGTTAAGTAACACCCACTTACAATGACAGTAATAATTGGCAGACTTCTATGTTAAGCCCATTAACTAATTATATTACCTCTTAATTTCCAATTTGTGGACCATTTGAAAAGAGAATAAGAATTTGCAAAGGATGAATTATCAAGGGAAAATAAACAACAATTTCCCTCGAGTAAAAGTTCCACGCTTTATATATATTTTTTCAAAACCTTATAGATTTTAGGCTATATATTGGGACTAAAATGATATTAATGAAAACTCAAACTTAATAAGTGTTTTACATATATATATATATATTAATGGGAACTCGAACTTGAACTCAGGACTAAAATAGATACTTATCAAGTTTAAGTATCTATTAGTATCTATTTTAGTCTCCATGCTTAGCCTGAACCTTATAAGGTTTTGAAAAGAGACTGAAAACCTGTTTTAAAGCCTTATAGAAAATTATCCTATGGGGTAATCAACAAATGTGCAGCTGATGTTTAGTAATAAAGGAAGCAACGAACAAAAAGCAACAAGTAAGCTTGATGAAAGAAAGAAACCGATTCAAGAGAGTAAAATGGAAAGATTGAATTAATTACTATCACAAAATTATACAACTCTTTATATACAGTAAAGCCTCCAACTAATTACAACTAATTGAAACAACTAACACAATTGATGCATAACAATTTAACTATAACTAACAAAACTAATACAAATATCTCTAACACTCCCCCTCAAGATGAAGAGTAAATATTTAGTACTCCCATCTTGGACAGCAATATTCAAAACTGATCTATAGCTAATCCCTTAGTAAACACATTGGTAAGTTGTTGTTTCGTAGAAACGTGGATAGGAAGAATAACTCCTTCAACAACTTTGTCCCTTATAAAATGAAGGTCCATCTCCAAATACTTTGTCCACTCATGAAACACGGGATTCTTCACAATATGAAATGCGGACTAATTATCACAATAAAGCTATACAGGCAAAACACAACTAATGTGAAACTCCTTCAGCAGGCCTATTAACCAAAGCACTTCACATGTCGTAGCAGCAAGAGCTTTAGTACTTAGATTCTATTGAACTCCTTGCAATAGTAAGTTGTTTCTTTAATTTCCAATTAAGTGAAGAATGGCTTAAAAATACACAAAAGCCTGTGGTAGAACAATGAGAATTTAAGTAACTCCCCAATCATTATCCTTATAAACCCGAAGCACTAAATCATTAGTGGCAGACAATAAAATCCCTTAGTCTACAGTCCCTTTTATATATCGCAAAACTCGTTCAAGTGCAACTTGATGTACATGCCACGGCTTGTCCATGAATTGACTAAGGATATGAACAAAATATGTGATGTCTAGTTGTGTAATACATGAGTAAGGCAGTTTCCCAACAATTTTTTGATAGGAGGAAGCATCCACTAAATCAGAAGTATCATCTCTAGATAACCTTTGATTAGAAAAAATTGGTGTAGAAAGTGCCTTTGCACCAAGAAAACCTGTCTCACTTAGTAGATCAAGAGTGAATTTTCTCAAAGAAAGCATAAGCCCCTGTTGCGAACGCGTAAGTTCAAGCCCAATGAAGTATTTAAGAACTCCTAAGTCTTTTATTTTGAATTGTGTATGCATAAAAGACTTAAACTAACTAATAAGATCAAGATTCTTACTAACTACTAGTATATCATTTACATACACAAGTACAACCACCATATCATCACCAAAATTCTTTATGAACAACGAATAATCACAATAGGACTATTAAAAACCATATGCTAAAAGTAGCTGGGTTAATTTGGCATTCCATTGTCTAAAAGCCTATTTTAACCCATAAAAAGATTTATTCAACTTGCATACAGGCCTCTCATGAGAAAGAACAGACGTAAAAACATTCAAACTGGTGGAACATCCATAAACACCTCATCATTAAGTTCATCATTTAGAAAAGCATTGTGTATATCCATTTGGTGTACATGCCAACTATGAACAGCAGCTAAACAAAAGAACATCCGAACTGTAGTATGTTTAATTACCAAACTAAAAGTTTCAATATAATTAAACCCTTCTTTTTTACTATATCCTTTAGCTACTAAACGTGCTTTATACCTATTTATAGAGCCATCAGCTTTAGTTTTGAGTTTATAAACTCATTTGCACCCAATTGTGTGTTTTTCAGGTGGTAATGAAACAATTGTCCAAGTATTATTAGCTACTAAAGCTTCCAATTCTTTATCCATTGCCTTACACCATGGTTCAAGTTACCTAGCTTAAGCATAACTAGCCAACTCATAATGTTGTGAAAGTTGCACAATAAAAGCTCGAAAGTTAGGAGAAAGAGAGTCATAAGACAGCACCTGCTGTAAAGGATGTGCAATAGAACCAAAACACTCAAATGTTACAGTAGTCAATAGACTATGATGATAGTCTTTAAGATAAGCTAGTAGCTTATGTGTCATGGTACTCCGCTTAGGTTCAATTTTAGAATTTACACCAAATTCTATAGTAGAATTAAGATTAGAATCAACAAAAATTATTCCAACATCATTACAACTAGAATTAGTAGGAAACGAAGAGAGGACATGATCTACATAAGTCAGTTTATTTGCTAATGGTAATGAAACAGTAAAGTAAGACATGTCCTAACCTGCATACCATTAACTGGAAAGGAAAAACATGCTCAACAAACTTAACATCTCTAGAAATTATAGTCTTTCTTGTCATCGTGTCATATAATTTGTATCCTTTTACTCCTATTGGATTACCAGGAAGAACACAAGGATGTGCTCTAGGATTAAATTTAGTTCTACCTTGTTTAACTGTAGAAGAAAAACATAACGACCTAAATACCTTGAAATGTCCAAATGTTGGAACTTTACCAAACAACATCTGAAATGGAGTTAACCCACCAAGAACATCAGTAAGCAATAGATTGATAATATGAGTGGCCATTAGAACAGCATCTCCCTAGAAGTGTAATGGAAATAAAGCCTGAAATAATAAGGCTCAAGCTATTGAAAGCAAATGTTGATGCCTGCGTTCAATAACTCCATTTTGTTGTGGAGTCTCAACAGAAGAATTTTGATGCACAATGCCATTCGAGGATTAAAACTTGGTTAAAGAAAATTCCTTTGCATTATCACTATGAACAATCTTAACACAAGTATTAAACTGAGTAACAACCATTCGGCAAAAAGATGGAACAATAAAAGATACTTCATGATTATGCTGCATCAAGTATACCCAAGTCACTCTAGAGAAATCATCTACCATTCTAAGAACATATCTAAAACCACCAATAGAAGGAGTAGCATAAGGCCCCCAAACATCTAAGTGTATCAACTCGAAAATTGCTTTAGTATTTCAAAATGCTTCTTACTAATATTTTGATCTATTTATCTTAATTGCTTCATTCATACATCAAATTGATGACCAAAATGATAATGCCTAGTATCAAAATTATTAGACAATCGTATCAAAACCTTTGAAGGAAAAGTAGCATGTAAAGAAGATCTACTACTAGATTTAGTAGAAATAATGTTCTACTAGAGCAAATACAATCCATTCTTGAGTTTAGCTTGACCAATCACCCTTCGATTGGAGTAATCCTAAATCAAAGCAACACTCCTGATGAAATGAATAATATAACTATTATCCTGAATTAGCTTAGCAAGAGAAACCAAATTATGCTTAAAAGAAGGAAGAAACAAAACATTGTATAGAACCAAATCCGAAGAAAGCACAACTATACCAATGTGTGTTGCCAAAAATTGTTTTCCATTAGGTAAAAACACATGCCTAACAGTAATCTCGGCATAGCTAGAAGACAAATGGATCAAATTGATCATGTGATTAGTTGCTCCAAAATCCAAAATCCATGCAATTATATTATCTTGAGAATTATAAGAGGTACAGTCTAAAGTACCTGCCATATGACTCATTAATGAAGAACCATCATAAGAACTGTCTTATGTAACGATAATTGCACAAGATGACAAGACCGCTGGTGCAACAGTAGAAGAGTTACCCACATTTGACACATTAAATAGCTTCAGCAGATGTAATAATTGTTCCTTCAAAATATTAAGTCCTCCTACATCACCTGCTATTACAATACTACCAACACTTGCAGAATTGCTCATATTATTTGTTACTTGAAGATTTTAAACAATTTTCGATATCCTAACATCATTAATACCAGAAACAACATGTTTCAAACCTGCTGTATATTTTTTGGTTGCATTATTACTTTTTAAATGCGGCGGAAATCCAATCAACTTGTAACACTTATCCTTCAAGTGTCCTTTCTTTTGACAATAACTACAAACAATCTAATTTCTTTTCCTTGGCTTATTGTTAGTAGAAGAATCAAGTAATGAGAAATCCTTTGGCTTATTAACCCTTTGAAATTCATCTCTAGCAATAAGGTTATAAGTTTCATCTAGAGTAAGAAAAGATTTTAACACCAAGATTTGAGAACGTAAAGCAGAAAATTCATCATTAAGACCATTGAGAAACTTAAACGTGTAATCCTTTTATGCCATATCATCAAATCTATCAAAGCATTTCTAATCACATGATCCACAAGCAATATGGTAAGGGTCTAAAATTCCTCAACTCTTCCCAAACTATGTTTAATTCAATGAAATATTCATCAACACTACAAGAACCTTGAACCGTGCTACTCAACATATGATACAGCCGATAGATTCGTGTATCATCAAGCTGAGAAAAATGTACCTTCAATTTGTCCCATGTTGCTTTTTCTGTGTACATATATAAGACTATTGAAGCTATCGGCAATGAAATGGATCTGAGCAACTAGGTTACTAAAAGATTGTTACATCTACTCCATGCTGAATATGACTTATCCGTTTTGGCTGGCTCAACAATCGTTCCATTAGCAAAACCTTCTTTATTGCAAATTGATAACGCCAGTAGAAATGAGCGAATTCATGTATTATAATTGACACCATTCAATATTGGAGTTATTACGACTGATGTTTGCGAATCCAAATGATGAATGTAAAATGGAGAATTAACATCTTCTAATGATGAATTAGCCATTTCTTCTGATTACAAGAGCTCTAATGCCATGAAAAATATGCAACTAATGTTTAGTAACAGAGGAAGCAATGAACAAAAAGCAACAAGTAAGCTTGATGAAAGAAAGAAGGAGAGAGTAAAATGGAAAGATTGAATTAATTACTGTCACAAAATTCTACAACTCTTTATATACAATAAAGCCTCCAACTAACTGCAACTAATTGAAACAACTAACCTAACTAATGCATAATAGTTTAACTACAACTAACCAAACTGATGCAAAACATAACAGTGTAACTAACAAAATTGATATAAATATCTCTGATAGTAATTGCCAAGTCGAATGGATTGAGAACCTGCAGTGATCTTGATGGCATCCTCGAGTACAAAGTTAGTTTTGCATTGATCTTTTAAGATAATGTTCTTCATTTAAGCTAAAGATCATGTTTGATTATATATACAAGTTCGTATGTATTTAGTTATATGCAAATGTTTGTTTGATTGGAATTATCTCATAATGGATCACTATTATGATCATCTTACTTATATATAGGAATATGTGTACTCATATGTATCCTTTTATTTTGTCATATATGAATATATTTAGTGGTATTGTATCTTATATTATATTTATAATTGTTTATATATATAGTTGTGCATAAGTAGGTTTTACTGTCTTTGAATATCTTTTTAAATTACGCGCTATGATGTATTTCTCTAAAGTCAAAAAACAAATCATGAGTTTGTAAAATTCAATAAAGCATGTTATATTTTTCATATACAATTTGCCTTAAATTTTTACTTGCTTAGAATATAAGGAATTAAGGTGAGAGTTAATTGTGATTTAAATATAGTTAAATATATTTCACAAAAATTAGAAGTATTAATGATAAGATGTTTTATAAAACGAGGGGTGTATGTATTAGAAAATTTTTTTCTTTTGTATTATTGCAATCATGATGATCAACTTCCCAATTGTACCTGAAATTGGAATGTTTAGAATTTTAAAATTATATAAAATGAGTAGAATTATAAACTTATGAGATCGTATATTTAAACTAATAATTCTACCAATAGTTTACGTCTAAGCAACTTTGTTTTCATTTTAATAATAAAAAGATTTATAAAATCATAAATTCATAAAATCGTATAAATTAACTTAAAAATTTTAATAACTATCTTTTGCAAATACATTCCCTAAATTGTTGCTTAGGTACAAGTAAATCCTAAACTTCCAAAATAAGATTGACTTTTGATTATTTTTTAAAAATTTGCATATAAACCTCTACTAATTGTTAAGAACCCAAAACCATTACTAAAATATGGGTAAATAGTAGCAGTTTTGGAGTTCTAGGAACATTTTGGTACATATATTCGCATTTTAAAAAATTATGGTAGTGTAGTCATACTATAGAAGTTTGAAGGTGTACATCCATATCGATAGTGTAAATGTTGTATTCAGTTTTTATTTTTATATTTATTTATTTTTGCTGTAAAAGATTTCAAGTTGAGTTGGCAGAATTTCGCTATTAGAAAAACTTACTCCCACTGCCCTTGAAAACCCCGCAGCTAGGGAAAATAAACAACATATATGCTCTCTGGTCAACTTTTTCATGCTATTTGGTTGTCCGTCGATAATGATACAGGTAGATGAGTACATCTGATGCTCATATATTATTGTCGAGCTGCCTTAGATGTTCTTCTTTTCTACTACTAACTACTGTATATATGTAATGCACAAGTCCATGGAAAATAAACAAAATTTCTGTAGCTAGGGTTTCTTCTCAACTATTTTAGAGCACAAATCGTCAAATACCGATGGAGAGTGAGATTCATAATTTCTTGAAAGTATGGCTTACCGTCATTGCATCCCTTCTTTGTTGCCATACGATAGGTAAAATCATATCGAGAGGTTTCAAGAGACTCTTTATATTGCTACCAATCATATCTCTCTTTCTTTGGCTTCCTCTCAATTTCTCTCTAGTGTGAATCTAACTGGTTTCACAGGATTTATCATTGCTTGGCTAGCAAATTTCAAACTCTTGCAATGTTTGCATTTGGGAAAGGACCTTTGGTTTTTGATAGAAACCAGCCAATCTCAGTCCTAACTTTTGTGGCCACCCATCAAGATCCAACATAACCCAACTCAAAGATCTCCCCAGAATGGCTGCGGAAAGGAATACCCAGTTGCTCAAAATCCTAAAAAAGGCCGAAAATCATTTGCAAACCGTTTCATAAAAGCCCTACTTTCTGCCCTAATGTCGTGTTTATATCGATACAATGAATATTTTCGTACACAAGTCATGTGGTTAATATATTGCTGCCTCATTTACATAGAACTTGAAATCGCACTAGCCGTACTGGGGGCTCAGGCTCGAGCCGCCCTGAGAATGGAGCTTGAGCCGCAGTTGAACGATCCTCATCATTACAAGGTTTATGGGACAAGAGGTGAAACATCATGGAATCCAGTATCCTTCGACCGACCGTGTATGATCCTGTCCTGAAAATCTCCACGCGTGTCGTTGGACGTAAGTGGGCTCCACTTCCAGCTGTTTTAGCTGCTTTTCTTACATGGGGTTTGATGCACGAGCTGATATTATACTACTTGGGGCGCGTGATGACGAGGTTTTTTCTCCATCTTGGCGTGTGTTTGGTCGTGGAGGTTGCGGTGAAAAGGAAATTTTCCGGCAGGTGGCGGTTGCCGAGGCTTTTGTCTACTTTTATGACAATTGGATTTGTGCTCGTTACAATGTTTTGGCTGTTCCTACCACCGCTGCTTAGATTGAAGGTTGACAAGAGGGGACTATAAGGGTTTGCGGCCGTGGCGCGTTTGTTGAAATCATTGGTCGGCTTAGACAATGATATTTTCTGGATAGATTTAGCAGATGATTCTGTTGTACGCAATAACTTATAACACCCTACTTAATCGATAGGTTCAACATATTATTGAAGATTACTGTGTAGGTTTCAAATAATTTTAGGGAACTTACTCCCGTAACCTAATGTAATTATGGCATTTTGATACTTTATATCTCTTCAAAAACCTTTCCGGTATCGTAGTATTTACCTTGTCAAAACTCAAAATTATTAAATAATTTTAATGAATGTAAAAATAAATAAATAATAAATAAAGTTATAGATTATAGCTTAGACCCATTATTCATAAGAAATCTCTATAAAATTTCCACTTTTTTCTTGCCTTATTTCAATTAGTTTATTATTCATATATCTTATCTCCTTTCTTTCCCATCGGTAACCTTATATTTTTCATTAGATATTCTTACTATAATAGTTTATATTTTAAGTAATTAAATTATACTTGCCCTTTTTTTTTTTTTTGTTGGGGAAGGGGGGAGTGCAGCACTAACTATAGAGAAGGAGAGATTTGAATCTCAATCCATCATAATAAGATATTAATAGTTATGCTATTAGACTACAACGACTTATACTTTCTAATAAACTAAAAGGTTTACCCTGTTGGAAGGTAAGCCTTCTTCATGCACGTATTATTTCGTCGCTTTTTTATTTTTTAATGTTATGGTTGTTCTGGATATTATATAAAGTTTGAAATGTCACTGTTCGAAATTCATCAATAATATGTCTTTATGTAATTCAAATAAATAGCATGTTATTGAAACAATAATGAATTCAGATTGTTGAAAATTTCTCTTAGAATTTTAATATTATAAAAATGTAACAAAAATTTTATAAATCTTATGTTTAGGAAGATAGAAGGGAGAAAGGGATGTGGATGGATTGGAAGAAAAAACGTTTACTTAATCCACAAAAATTATTCTCTCTAAAGTTATAAATGAGTCGAGATACTCTCAACCTGAATGTTCTTTTGAAAGTGATGTCATGCATATTCGTTTCTTAAACGAACATCCCATGCAATGCCATGCAAGAGCTGGCAACATCTCCATCAACTTGCTGAATAGAATGTCTTTTCGAAGTAGGATTATCATCCTCATCAAACTATATGTAACAATAAAAAAAGAATTATAAATCAATGAAAGGTAATATTAGCAAAAAGTTATAATTGAGAAAAGCTTCTAAAATTATAAAAGATAAAAGATTTCTTGATTATTATACACACAAAGTGCAACATGGTGGTGGATTAAGATTTTGGTAAGGGGTGAATTACAAATTTTAATTGTTAGGTGGGTTGAAATTATAATAATAACCATTTCTGTAAAAAATATTAAATTTTTTTTTAAGATTAATATAAGGAAGACATTCAAATTTAGGGAGCGTTACGTGCACCGGCCCCCTTGTGTCCGCCTTTAGTGCATTATAAGCATGTGCGGATGAGTGACTATATCGTATGTTAGATTTTCTTTATCAAGAGCACTAAGAAAAAACAATTTCTCATCTCTCGGAGACTTCTGACTTCAAAGTCAAATGCCTCCCGTTCATACCACGTTGCATATGTAATGGTTTCTTTCATGTAGGGAAAATCTGATGAAAAGACAATCGTAACAAATTATGGGATCACATATCACAATCTTAGTTTTTAATCCATCTTTTCCTTAATCATTCTTAAACCTAGTTTTATCTTTTTTTAATTCAAATTAATATTTGAAGTATAGATACACTTAGCATGCCATTTTCGTAATTTCTCCACATACATATCTTGGCATAATTATTTGCAATTCAAATAAATTAAAATTTTCTTTCTCTTATCATGTTTCTAATTTTCAAAGCCTTCTTCCCATTCATTTTCGCAATTTTGTGAAGCCAATGTAATCTAAATATCTTTTTTTTTTTTAAAATGCAAAATCTATTATAATATATAATTTTAGAAACTTTTTTTTACAATACCTATTTGGTATTATTTTTTTTTTTAATGGTACCTCCATGATCTAAGCTTTTGGTCATTATTATTTCCTCAAAAGCCACAATTAGTTTTAAAATATATGTATAGTCCTATAAATTTCAATCATCTGACCAGTTTATAATTAGTAAAAAGGATTAAAGATAAAGATTGCATAATTCGGCCTAGGAATATTGGTGTGGGCCGAATAAACGCATCAAGGATGCTTTTCTATAAAAGATATATTGAAAATATGTTTTACGATCAATGCACTTGTGCCTAGTTCAAATGCATTTCAATAGATGTGTCTTCTCATGACTAGGACATAATGCATAGTATAATTCGTTCGCTTGGTGGAATCAATACAATAACGCGATAAATTCATGCAAGTGCATGCATGTCTGCCTCCATTATGGTATTTAAGAAGCTAAATTATCAAATACAGCGAAAATCACCAAAAAGACAATCGTTCTTAATCATTGCAACTTAAACCTAAAAAATTGGAGAACATATGGCATGCCTCGGGGGTAACACGCACGAAGATATCGATTCAAGACTCAAACTAAGGGTTGTCCAACTAATTATAGCCGAAATGAGAATGGGGTTTAGCAAGGAGCTTAAACAAATTCGTGAACTATTATATGTTGAGTATTACGTATCACCAAAATACACACGACCTAAACATTATTTGATGTTACAAACAGGTAATGTGTAAGGTCTCTTGCTACGAAACCTTACTTGAGGAACCTGATAAGAGTTAAATTCGAACATGGAGAAAACTTGCTAGAACAAGTAATATATTCAATAATTGTTTGCGGACGTACAATGAGAGGAGTATTATAATAGCTCCAAAAGTAGAAAAATACATATCCTAGGAACATCCCAAAAGGGTGAATAGAGAAAAGATAAAAATAAATATCATTCCAACAATCGTACGTGGTGGATAGTGAAGAAATTTGTAAGAAAATAACTACAAATCACGATTCTATTATTCATAACTTCACTAAAAATTTGCACATAAACAATTTTATATTTATTTTAATTAAGAAAAATATAATAAAATTATAAACATGTAGAAATGTATTTTTGACTCATGTTTTTAACAACCATACTTCCACTTAAGATATTGTCAAAAGCATAGGGTAACTCAGCAAGTGATGTGGCTCTAAGGCATGCAGGAGAACGACCTCCACCTTAGTGGGTTGATGGGTTAGGATCCAGCGGACAAAATTGAGTAGGCCACGAGCTCGAGAGTGAGTAAGAGGTTCAGGAAGTTGACTTCGATCAACATGGAGTTGAATGCCTACCATCTCAATGAGTGAAAATTTGTTGGTTACAAACAACTAAAGCAAGATCAAATTCAAGAATCAAGACTCAAATTCAAAGATTTTCTTACAAATTTCATTTGTATTCACAAACCTTAACATCGATGGTCTTTGACTGACAGTATCAAACTTGATCTAATTCCTACTACAAATAGAATTATACATTAACTTTACCCTAATTGGACGCATGAGAGTAACAGAAATAGTGTATCAAAAGTAAATTAATTTCCCTAATTATATTTTAGCATCCAACCTAAAGAAATTAGAGATTTTAAAAGCACTAAATTTGGTAAGTCAACTCTGCATAAAAGAGTTAAAGGAATAAGAAATTGCATACAAATTGCCTAAAAAGACTAAAGAAAATTATAAGCGGTAGTGCAATGCATTTTTACTCCTATTGTGGTCCGAAAAATCAAGCTCTAGTGCTCTTACACATCAAAGTCGAGGAAAGTTAATGTGTTCTATTTTTTATGGAAGGTAGTTAAAGTTCTAGTTTTTTAGGCAATTTCTGTAATCCAATTTCTTATCCCTTTATATTCCTTTCGTGCCAAGTTGACTTATCAAATTCGGTGCTTTTTAAATCTCTAATTTTGTTAAGTCAGATACCTATAAGTACATAATATGTTGATATACTTTGATACATTATCCTTAGGGCTTTAATTAAGTAAAGTTAAGTTAATTTGTAGCTTTGTTTTCACTGGGAATTAGTTCAAGTTCGCAACCATCAAGGGTAGTGTTTGTGAATGCAAATAGAAGTTTCTAGGGAATTATTAAATTAAGTCTTGCTTCCTCAATTTGGTATTGGTTTAGATTGTTGTTTAAACCAATAAATTTGGGCTCATTGAGATTGTCGTAATTTAGCTCCATACTCTCCATTTTTCTACTTTACTTTGAATGATTGAGCGTAGTTGTTTCTTTGGTGATTTGTATTGTGTTCGGTCAATACAACGGTCTAAGATGGTGACATCCATGCATGTATCTGCATGCATTTTATGTGGTCACGACATTGATTCGACAAAAGGATATGGCTAGAAAGAAAAGCACTTACATCCTATTGGCAAAAATACACATCCATTAAAGCGCATGTAAAGTAATTATATTTAAAGGAAAATTTGACACCATAGTTATTAATATGTTAGGCACGAGTGTATTTATTGACAAATACATTTTTACTATATCCTTTGTAGAAAAATATCTCCATATCTACTTCATTGCGCTTATACCTATTTAAAGTCAAATGATGTAGTCTTTACTTTTATCCTTTTCACTAATGAAAAGGTGAAAATGATCAAAATTTTCAAGATTATGATGTGTATTAAAATTAAAACCAATTGCAACTTTTGAAAAAATATTGATAACCAAAAGGTTAGACTAAAAAGTTACTGTGAAAGAAAAAAAAGGTAATACTAAAGAGCTAATAAAACAAAAACAACTTTTTGAAATTATGCATTATAAGAGACAAGTGAATAATTTGTTTTTGACTCATAATTGGACATTCTAAAAACGAGCTATTATACCATAAATAAATAAATAAATAAATATATATATGTGTGTGTACACGTGCGTGTGCACATCTAATGTTAGACAGCGGTGATTTTCTTTTAGTGGTTAATTAGTGTATTGATTTTAGGCATTAATATTTTTCTCTTACCTTATCCAACAAAATTTTGGTCACCCTTATTAGTACTGAGTTTACAAATTAGTTGAGGAAATTCATATTTTTATTTTTTCTGCCAAGTAGTAATTCATTTATTAAGAAAATTGATAAGGCTCAAGAGTCTAGAGGCATAATCAGTCAATGGAAGAGCAAACAGAGGGGATGGGGAGTTGACACCCCAAAAGTAATTTGCATTCTCTGCCGATATGGTAACGACGTGATGCTGACGTGGTAATAATATAGTATATAACGTGGCGATCACGTCTTGATGGCCTCCAAGGTTGTGTTGGTAGATGCTATGGCCAACATGGGCAGGTAGCAACCTATATGTAGAAAATGGAGATGGCTAAAGGCTGGGTGAATTGAGCTTTTGGTGGCATATATATGACAGTGGAGTTCAGCAATATGTTTGATAGAGTTGGAATCATCCCACAACAAACAATTTGAAAATGCTATTGTTTGCTGAAGTCTAATATTCCGGGTTGCATGAGATGTTAGGAACAAATTGTGGAAGATAGAGAGACAACTGACGAGGAGGAACTGAGAGAAAGAAAGTGATCACGTATTAAACTGGTTAAGAAACTCTATACAATGAGCTATGATTAATAGGGTTAAAAAAAAAAATTATACAAGATAAATAATAAGGTAAAATAAACACACAATTATTATAAAATTTCCTGCAATATTTAATCATATAGACATGGAAAGATAAAGTAAGATTGTGATATACATAATCTTTAACGATAATACTAAATAATCAACTCTGGCTTGGAATAATAAGGTATTCTGGCCTCTAATAATTACAATATCCAAAAATGGAGCTTATCATGCCTCAAAAAATTTATAAGTTACAGCATTAACATATGCTGCTTGAGAAAACAATTTTATGTTTATATTTCTTTTTTGTTGGAGGAGAAATTGTATCCCGGCTTACATATATAGATATTAGAACTTATGAGAAAATATAAAACCCCTATAGTGTTAAATTGAGCTTATAAGCTTAATTGATATTTTTACCATAACAAGTAATTAAATAATTTAGTTTAGCGTCAACCCTCTAAGGACCAATCGACCAACTAAACCCCCCAAACCAGTCTAATTCCTTCATGACCAGTTCACTACCCTAGGACCAACGAAAGCAATTACAAGCCGAAAGTTTCATAATAATAATAATAAAGTAATCGATAAATAATAATTCAATAATTAATTATTTAAATATATTATTGGATTGATTAAGTTATAAAACTAAATGGATCTACCATTTTAATAAGTTATATTTAGAAAATAACCTAAGTAAAAATCTATTGGATTTTAATTTAATCAAACTTTAGATTGATAAGTAATGAACTTCTATAATTAGATTATTAAATAATAACTCTTGTTTCTTAATTGCATATCAATCGATCCGTTGAAATTTCAACTTTTCGATGTTTGGTTCATATTGTGATGGCATACAAGTACAGCATAACCTTGCGTATTCTATGTGCTTATAGTTACAATAATACCCGCGATATTGCAAACCCAATTACGCATTAAACATGTTGTTTCCAAATTGTTTTGACTCTTTTTTTTTTTTTTTCCAAAGAAAAAGACATTCATTCAACTTCAAACAAAAGTTCACGGAGTACAGCAACAAGGGTATTCGGATCAAAACAGGCATCTAAAGCCAGAAGCCTAAGGAGAGAGGATGGGGTGGAAGACCACCAAACCGGTTGGCACATCCCTCTTCTACAACTGGGCATCAGCAACCCTATTAATCGATCTTGGAATATTAACAACGGAAACATCAGGAAAAAAAAAAAAAAAAAAGAACTAAGACGTCCAAGAGGTCAGAGATCATCGGTGCAATTAGCCAATCAGCAACTGTGACATCTCCTGCTAAAGCTTTAGCAATGCAAGCTGAGTCAGTTTCCACTATGATGTGCTGCCAGCCTTTCTCACACGCCAGTTGGATCCCCTTCTTCACAGCCCAGCATTCCACAACTTCAGCAAAAGGCCCATGCACCACTTCAGCAAAGCCCCCAACGACACGTCCTCTATCATCGGGTGCCACTACTCCAACCGCACCTCGGGAATTATGGCTGCAACCTGAACCATCTACAAGTTTCCCATTCCCCCCAACTCCTCTTAACACTTTCCACCACTCTCATCGGTCTAACCTGGTCATTTTCAGAGATACTGCAACACCTCTCGTTCCAAATTGACCAACAAATGGTCGCCAGTTTCGCCTACTCTTCGCTTTTCCTTCTCCCAGAGTACGTCCGAACCATCAGATCCAGCCAGCTCCATAAGTTTCTGATCTGCCCTTTATCAAACTTCAAAACTAGAAGCCCAAACCATACACAATCCACCCGCGGATAACACAACAAAGCATGTTCCTCTGTCTCTCTTTCATTGCAAAAAACACATCTCGGATCAGCTACAATTTTCCTGTGATAGAGATTCTCAAAGACTGGAAGCGATTTGGTCACTGCTCGCAAGAGGAAGTGACGAACTTTTGGCTGAATGTCTAAAGACCAAAGACGATTCCATTCAGCCATGGAAAGCGGAGAGGAAGATGAAGAGGCTTTGTCCCCCGGTCTGGCATCCATCACATGTCGTCTTCCTTCAATGAATCTGTATGCAGATTTTTACTGAAAAAGACCCAGATTTCTCAAGAGGCCAGATAAGACGGTCCTCCCTCTCACGTTAGTTCAAAAAGACAATAGAACTATGATTCGTGAGAATTAACTAGATTTTTCTATGGTTCGACTTTATTTTTAACAGGACTGTTCCGATGTTAATATATTATTTTTTAAATCTTAACCATTAGACTAATTATAAATTTATCGGTTTAAATTTTAAAAGATTATAAATTGAAGATAAAACGAAAGATTGAACTATTTTTGTCAAAATGAAGGACTGACAAGGTAAATAGTGACTATTGAGAGAGATCTTAGTATATATATTTTGAAACTTTGTAATGTGCCAGATATGCAATCTAATATTGCCTTTCCCCACGATTATCTAAGCCGACCCATCCTTCTCTTCTCCCCAAAGTTTCAAATCTACCTTTTTTTGGGCCCTAGAATTGATAGCTATGTAAAGGCATAAGTGTAGGAATGCATTCCAATTTCTATGGTCCCCGATTTATAATTTAGAAGACCCAATAGAAGTAGCAATATTGGATAGGAACTTAAGAGCCTAAGTGGCCCTTCTAAATATCAAAATTGCTTATTTTCATGGGACTAGCTCTTTGGAAGGATACCTTTAATGAGTTCAAAGGGAAAAACGATTTTTTTTTTTTTTTTTAATTTTGTGATCACAAAAGTTAGGTTAACTTCTTTAGAATTTGTGGAGTTGGAAAAATTTAAAACACCAAAGACCTAGAGAAGAGGAAGAGGAAATAAGGAAATGGGATTAGTGAAATGCTTAATATCTAAAAGCTTGATAGTTGATTAGTATAGATAAGACCTATTCAAAAAGTTACAAGCATTTAAACAACAAACGCTTACTATCTCCTATTACATTTTTTATTTTGAACACTATTATTTAGGTGTCATATTAAGAAACCAAAAGAACAAGCCATTGCAACATTCCTATGTGGTCCACACAAGGACATAATCATTACTTTATGGTAGAAGACATCATTAAATTAACCCTTTAGATAGAGAGATAAATAAAGAAAGTAGGATCTCAACCAAACGTCAACAACCTTGTAGAACCTAGTACCCCAAAACCCCTTGAACTTAAGATTCTTGACTTTTGTTCTTTCGAGAAAGGGAAGGTTAGTTTGTTGAAGAACATAACCCTAAAACCTCCACCTATCGAACAATCTAAGAGGATGTGGAAAATCAAAATGTTTTAAATGTAAAGAATGCGAAGAATTTTGGGTATTGTTGACAAGATCCTTTGACCAGGAACCTCTCAAGTCTAACTAGATTCTCTAAACCTTGCCTCCGTAGGCCTTCGCCCTGGCCCTTAGTGGCCTAGGCTCATGAAAAACTATAACTGTCATTGTCATAAACTACAAGATAAGGATAAAACAACCACGTCTTAAATATTAGGGACACGTCCGATACGATAGCTCCATGGGAGAAGATCTCTCCTACCAACTAATCTCCCACAACTGGCTCCACTCTGCTAAAAATGATAGACATCTACCTAATAATAACTCTCTCTAAAAAACTCTACATTCTAAGCTTGTGTACTAAGTATTATATCTCATCAAAAGCCTATTGCTGACTTAAGCATTGGAGTGATCACGCTGAACAACCCCCTGGCATCTCTTCATTATGCACTGTTTTGCAGGCCCAACACATGTAGACCTTGATTGACTACCAGCAAGAATTGAGAAACAACATGTGGTGCCTTCTATGGGAAACAAGAATTCCTATACCTGAAATCCTAAACACACCAAACACATAACCTATGTCAAGCCTTTCTACATCATGTCTTAATGCGACGAACAAGGAAATCAATAGTTGGTGAACAACCAACCTGAGGGCAACCAGCCCATCCTAAGAGCTATGCTGGAAGAACACCTAGAGCACATGGAGCGCTTGGTTGAGCAATATACAGACCAAAATAGGGAGCTTCGCGCTCACCTAAATGAAGTGAAGCACCGCAATGAACAAACTCACCACCCTAAAGCTTTAGATGCCATCATTGGGTCGAACAACATCCAACAGCAGTAGAATGGAAGGAATCAAAACCCGACCCACCACTACGCCAGCAACTAGCAAGGTCTATAGCTGCTTACGACCAAGCTTTGGCTAGTAATGAGCAAGAAGCTGACTCGTAGGGAGTTCAGGCTCATTCAGCCGCATGATGAGCTTACCTGGCAAACGACACTGACTCAAATGAGCTCTGAATGGTAAGGCGGCTCTCTGAACAATAGGGGAGCAAGCTTACTGGCAATACCGAGCTAATCGCCAATAATAACAGCCCCTTCACCAGGGGTATCCAGGACGAAGTACGGGCCCCCAACGGCAAACTTCCATCCCTAGACCAATACGATAGCACAAGCAACCCCAATAACTATCTCCTCCACTTTCCCACCTTCATAAACCTTCACGATCATGAGGATGCCATACTGTGCAAAGCCTTCCCGAGTATGCTAAGGAAGGCAGCACGAACGTGGTTTAACTACCTCCCTAACAATTTGATTAGCTCCTTTAATGAGCTGGCCAGAAAGTTCAGCCTCCATTTTAAGGCTAGTAAGCCCCTGTCCAAGGACACATCGTTCTTGTACTTGGTAAGGAAGGGTGAAAGTGAGTCCCTGGGCGACTATGTGGCCCAATTTAATAACGCCATGGTCAAGATCCCTTAATTGGACAAGGGAGTTGCTGTCCATGCCGCATAGCTCGGCATTAGAACCTTAGGAAATTTCTTTTGATCGCTTACAAAGAGCAAGCCAAAGACCCTGGCCAGCTTTTGGAATAAAGCCTAAAAGTATATCGACCAGAAAGATAACATTCGCACCAAGCGCAATGTTGATTGAGAAAGGATGAGTGGAAAGCAAGACAAAGAAAAATTATCTATAAAAGATCGCCTCAGCAGAAGGGTGCTAAGCAAACCAAAGGGGGAGAGCTCTGACAAGAAGAAGCGCCGAACAGAGCGCGATCCTCTCCCCTTTTTCATCTACATCCAGTACACGCCTCTAAATAGACCCATAGCCTAGGTCTATTCTAAAGTAAAGCAACGAAACTTGTTGCAGAGGCCGCAAAAAATGCAGGAAAACCTTAGTCATCGAAACTCCGACAAATACTGTCAGTTCCACGACAATTATGACCATACAACTGAAGAGTGCATCCAGTTGAAGAATGTCGTTGAATACGCCATTCAACGTGGCTTCTTCAATGAATATGTGGCACATCGGAGGAACGATGACCGTTCCAACAATGACAATAACAAGGCACCTCGAAGGCAACGGACCGAAGACGCCCAAGCAAGGTAAAATAACAACCACTGCAATGATCACGACCCCAATGGTGTTATAAACATAATTATGGGAGGAGCACATCCTAGGAGCTGGCCGAACACTAACAGCTCGGTTAACGCCTAATCGAAGATGCTAGAAGTAAGGGAGAAGAGACAAAAGTTAAACACTTCCATCCCCTTCTCCAACATTAACTTGGAAGGGGTTGATATTCCCCACCAAGACGCCCTCATAATTGGGGCAAGGATCTCAAAATTTGAGGTCTTGAAGATTATGATAGACACTAGCAGTTCCACTAGCATACTCTTCCTCATACATATGACAAGATGAGGAAGAAGCTATTGGTCAAGATGAAGCCGTACCATCATAATCTCATCGACTTCAACGGCAACATAGTCCAAGCTAAGGGCATTATCATGTTAGACATGAAACTTGGTGATGACAACCACGTTGCACAACGACCTATAGAGTTCGTTATGATTGATTGTCCATCCTCTTATAATGCGCTCTTAAGAAGACTAAGTCTAAACGCATTCGAGATGAGCACATCCTCCCTACATCCGAAGGCCAAATTCCCGATGCCTATGGGGGTGGGAGTATGTAGGTGTGATCAGTAGCTCTCACGAAAGCTATATGTCAAGGCGGCCAAAGGCAAAGGCGTCTTCACCTTAGAAATAGGCTCACAAGAGAGACCAGCTGAGAGGGGTGAGCCTGGAAAAAAAAACTGAAGATGTCCAGATTGGCGACTCTCCTGACCAAATGAAGAAAGTTAGGATTGAGACCGCAGCTAAAGTGAAGGATGAAATCATTGCCCTCTTACGAGTAAACTTGGATAGGTTCGCCTGGTCAACATCAAATATGGCTAGGATTTCCCCCAACCTAGCGACCCTTAGCCTCAATGTCGACACCACTGCGTAGCTTGTCAAACAAAAAAAATAAAGGCATTTTGCTCCGAAATGGCAAGCCGTAATTGAGGAGGAAGTGCATAAGCTACTTAAAGCTGGCTTCTTAAGGGAGGAAAAGTATTTAACGTAGCTGGCAAAGGTGGTATTAGTCAAGAAAAAAATGGGAAGTGACGTATGTGTGTCAATTATACTGATCTCAACAAAGCTTGCCCCAAAGATTGTTTCCCCTTCCTTAAAATCGACCAGCTCATCGATTCTACATCAGGACATGCTCTGTTGAGCTTCATGGACACCTTCTTAGGGTATAACCAAATTAACATTGACCCAAAGGATGAAGTCCATACCTCTTTCGTCAAAGAGTATGGAACATATTGTTATACCGTAATGCCGTTTGGACTAAAAAACTTCGGGGCTACGTATCAACGAATGGTGAAGAAACTATTTAAGCCCCAGATCAAGCGTAACATAGAGGTGTACGTCAACGACATAATCGTTAAGAGCTAAAAGCCCATCGATCATGTTAAGGACCTCTAGGAAGCCTTCGACCGAATGCACACGCATGACATGAAGTTGAACCCTCAAAAGTGCGTTTTCGGCATCAGCTTTGATAAGTTCCTTGGATTTCTGGTCACACAGAGAGGTATTGAGGCCAACCCTGAGAACATTACGGCCATAAAGGGAATGAGGCCTCCTACCTTGGTCCAAGATATACAGAAGCTTATGGCTATGGTGGCTACTCTGAGCAAATTTATCTCCAGGAGTGCTGATAGATGTGTTGAGTACTTCAAAATTCTCAAAAATCGAAAAGGTTTTGAATAGACTCCTAAGTGCACCATCGCCTTTCAACAACTCCAAGACTTCCTCACTCATCCCCTAGTCCTCTCCCAGCCTGTCCAAGAGGAGGATCTATTTTTGTACGTAGCTGTTAGCAATCGGGCTCTCTCTTCTATACTGATTAGAGCAGACGAAAGGGAACACAGGCCAGTATATTACGTTAACCACATACTTCACAAGCCTAAGGTCAGGTACACCTGGGTAGAAAAATTTACACTAACCATCGTCATTACTACCAAACAACTAAGGCACTACTACTAAGTATATCAAGTGATTATACTCACAGACCAGCCACTGTGCCCCATGCTATAGAAATCTGATGTGTCCAGATGGATAATGAAGTATGCAATGGAACTAAGCGCATATGGAATCTAGTACTAGCCACGAACGGCCTACAAGGCATAGGTCCTGGTCGACTTCGTGGTAAAATATACCGGAGAAGAAACACCGCTGGGCGATGACAAACTGATGTAAACCCTCTATGTCGATGGATCATCCACCATTGGAGGTGGAGGTACAGGCCTTGTGCTGACCGGCCAACATAAGGTCACCATATGTTATGCCCTCAAGTTCGGGTTCAATTCCAACAACAATGAATCTGAATATGAGGCGCTTATCTCCTGCCTGAAGCTGGCTAAGGAGATCGAGGCCGAGCAACTGTAGATATTCTCGGACTCTATGCTCGTTGTACAACAAGTCTGGGGTGAATATGAAGCTAAGGATAGCATCATGGCTAAGTACTTAGAGAAGGCGAGAGGGTTCCTAGCGAACTTTCCCTCTTGGGACATAAAAAAAATCCTTCGAATAGAAAATTCAGCAGCTGATTGGCTATCTAAGTTGTCCTTTACTAGCATCCGTAAGCCTAAGATGAAGGACAGTAAGATCTTCATAGAGCACCTGCCCGAAAAAAGCATCGCTCCAAGCTCGGTTGAAATTCTGGAACTGACCATGGCGATACCAGAGCAGTACTAGATGGATCCCATCCGAAGTTACTTAGAGTAGGGAATGTTGCCAGAGTATAGGAGGGATTTAAAGAAGCTTCGGTACTACATATACATTGATTGACGGCATCCTATACCACAAGGGAATCAACCTCTCCTTGCTCCAGTGTCTCCAAGAAAAGGAAAGGCTATACGTTATGGAAGAGTTATACGCCAGAGTGTGCAGCAATCATATCCAATCCTCAACCCTATATCTTCGGGTGCTACGGCTCAAATATTATTAGCCTACTATGAGGCAGGATGCAAAGGTCGTAGCCCAAAAGTGCCCGTAGTGCCAGAAGCACGCCCCAATTAGTCACACACCTAGCATCACAATCCAACCCTTAACGAGCCCAAGGTCGTTCGCCCAATTGGGGATCGATATCCTTGGTGCCTTCCCAAAAGCATCTAGAGGACAGTAATTCATAATTGTTGCCGTAGACTACTTTACGAAGTGGGTAGAGGCCGAAGTCGTAACTAAAATCACGGAGAGGAGTATAAAGTCATTTGTCAGAAACAACATTCTCTCTTGGTTTGGAGTCCCCCATGCACTGATCACGAACAACGGCCAACAATTTGATAACCCCAAGTTCAAGGAGTTTTGCACTAAGCACCACATTGTTGTGCACTTCACCTCGGTTACCTATACCCAATCAAATGGATAAGTGGAGGCGACCAATCGAGTCATTTTAAACAGTCTTAAAAAGCGCATAGACTAATCTCATGGCACCTAAGCCGATAAGCTACCTAATATCTTATGGGGGTATAAGACTATGTACTACACTTCAACAGGCGAGACCCCCTTCAGCCTGGCTTTCGAGTTGAAAGCTATCTTCCCTATCGAACTTGAACTCCATAATATCTAAACTCAAAGTTTCGACGCCACCCTGAATGACTCATTACTGCAGGCAAGCGTTGATACGGTCAAGAAAATTAGAGACCTCATTGTTGCTCGAGTTACTGCATACCAACATCGAGCGGTCTAGTATTATGATCAAATGGTCCAATACAAAGAATTCAAGGTCGACAACCTAGTGTACTGAAAATTAGAGGCCACTAGTTTACGAGAAGACCAGGGCAAGCTAGCCCCTAATTTGGAAGACTTGGTCAAAGTTAGGGAGAAACTCGGCAATGGAGCATATAGGATAGAAAGATTGGATGGCGACCTTATCCCGCACACGTGGAACACTAACAATCTATGCCTTTACTCTAATTAAAATTTCATCATGTATAGTTTTTATTTTCAAATTGAATTGAAATAAAAAGCTCTCAATTGATTGCATATTTCTCTTTCTCTCCTTTTGTTTCAATCACGTTACCAGCATTTCAAAAAGCACATAAACAGTTACTCGAGTAGGTCGGAACGCCACCAACTTGACCCCCTTAGGATAACTTCAGTAAGGCGAAACACCACTTACATAGAGGAACTCCTACAAACCAAACAGGTTGAAACACTACCAACTTGACCCCTTTAAGGTAACCTCAACAAAGGGAACTACCCCTTACACAAAGAAACTCCCACAAACCGAACAGGACGGAACGTCACCAACTTGACCCCCTTAGGGTGACCTTAGCAAGGGGAAACACCCCTTGCACAAAGGAACTCTCAAGAACTAGACAAGATGAAACGCCACCAACCTGACCTCCCTTAAGGTAACCTCGATAAGGGAAAACACCCCCTACATAGAAGGACTCCCACAAACCAAGCAAGTTAGAACGCCACCAACTTGACCCCCCTAGTGTAATCTCGGCAAGGGGAAACACCCCTTGCACAAAGGAACTCCCCCAACAAAACCTCAACCAAAGGTTCACAAAATTTACAAAGAGAGTAGCGAAAGACTTTCAAAAAACTTCGTTTATTCATTATATACCTTTATTTACAAAGCAAAGGTTAACATCCCGGCCCTAACCACATTTAAAAAAAAAAAAATTACAGAACCCCTTTACCGCCTGAGATCAGCTAGCTTAGGTAACTCTGAAAAATCCAAGGCATCAATCTGTTCCAAGTGCTGATCCGTAAGAACTTTGGCCGGCAAGCCTTGAGCCGCAAGGGAGTGCAAGACAAGCGAATCAAGAATGGCAGGACCCCTCATGAGCAGATCTTCCCTAGGGACAACTTCTAAGACATCCTCTTACAAAGTTTCCAAGGTAAGGACAAATGTAGAAGCGACATGCCTTGCCCTACCCTACCTTGGCACCAAAGGACGTACCTGTACCTTCGACAGCTGCCTGAGCGAACTCCCCCTACACTAGGGCTTCCCTTTTCTCATTGAATGTAAGGGAGTCTAAAAAATCAAGGAAGCTTAAGTCCAGATTTGGATAATAGGAGAGGATTTCTCTCCTGGTGAAGTAGGTAGAATCAATAGACAGGCCCTCCAGCTACTCTAGCCACCTCTCGGCGGTCTTGTAATCATCAATCGCCTTCCTTACGGCAGCATTGCTAAGGACCTCCCCGCTCTCCATCTTGGAGATGATATCTTCCATCTCCAAAACTTTACCCTACAGCTCCCCGATTTTTTGCTCTAGAGTAACCTTCAAGCCAGCCAACTCAAGTGACATAGTCTTAATGGCCTTACACTCGGACGCCTTCATCGCCAGCTCAGTTTTCAGCCTGTCCACAGAAGCCTTTAACTTGACATTTTCTTTTTCGATTCGGGCCTTAGCTATGCCTTCTTCCTCCAGTTGTTACGAGAGACAAGCCTTCATCTTCTGCTTATTCTCTAGAGGAGCCTTTAGTTCCGTGACCTTCTGGGCATCCCTCTCTACTTTGCCCCTCTCTTACTCCGCATGCTTGAGCCTCACCTAAAGCCCTACCACTTACACAATAGAGCAACGGAGACGCTTGTTAGCTTGAGCAAATTTTTTCAAGTACCTCTTACTAGAAGTCTCCGCCTCTAGCAGGCACTTCTTCTGCCAATGCAACTCTTCCCGCAATCTAGTTACCTCTTTTCAGGTGGCATAGGACTTACTCAACTAAAGGAACACTTGCCTGTAGTGCTACAAGATGAAAATAGAACCACAAGTTAGTACAAGACGTTAAAATACAACACCACAACAGCATGGAAGACCTACCTACCGCATTAAGGTATTCAAGTAGCCCACTATTTGTATGGGGTCGCGCACATCCTCTTGGGAGATCCTTTCCAGTATAGCCCAATCACTAAGGGTGTATGACCCCATTGAAGCTTGATAACTGAGGGTTAGGTGCTGCAACGTTAGGTCGCCAGCACGGACCTCCCATTTCGGCCACAAGATCTTCCTCTAAGCCCTCTTCATCTCCATCTTGGAGGCCCCCCTCTTTAGTGCCTCGTCCATGGAAGTGTAAGTCTAACCCTAGCCATTGTAAGCCCCAAAGCTAAGCCAATTTACCGTAGGATTGAACTTAGAACCTAAGGTTTAGGGCGATTGGTTAAAAGATCCGATCAAACCCAAATTATAAACTATTGAGAAGAATATTAGTAAAAATGACCCCGTAAACTTAAATTTAAGAAAATAAGCAATAAAATAAGAGACTATAAAATTTTCAAATTTTAAGCATAATAATTGCTAATTACCGAAAAGGCGAAAAGTGTAATATAATAACTAATAAATTACTAGAGATAGATTATATGTATACTAAAAATTTAAGAATGACCAAAATAATAATTAGGAATGTTCACGTGTACCCTACATGTATTTACGTGTAGATAAAAATACGCGAAATTACATAAATTAGCCAAAAACTAAGCAAATAATTAAAGAAAATTATAAAATAATTGTGGAAAAATCAGAAGGGTGTGGAATGATGCAAGGTTAGTTGTGGCAAGTCAGAATCTGAAAAAGAAAATTCAACCAATTAAATTAGGACAACATAAAAGCCAAAAATTTTAGGATAAAGCACTTGTCTTGTCCAAATTAATGCACAATAAATCCCCTAAAACCCTATAAATAGCAGGAAAAATCCAGGAACTCATTTGGACAGTTAGAAATCAGAGAAAATTAGGGAGAGTCGAAAATTCGAGAGAAAATCCAGAAAATAAAAAAAATAAGAAAAACTGTGCAGTTAAGGATTTTAAAGGAAACCCACACCAGACGAAGAGCTGGGAGTGGACGGCCACCACCACCACACGGTGGTGGCAGCGCCCAGGCTGGCCGATAAGGCCACAGCGGCCCGCGGTGGCCGAAGCCACCCAAAATGGTGTGTCCAATTTCCAGCCCGAATCTTGTATAATTTTTTAAAAATAGTAAATATAATTAGAAAATTATGAATTTTGTTATTCTGAGATATTTTTGTATGTAGTTTGTAGGAAAAATATTATTTTGATGAAATTATGTCTCGTAATATATGGTCCCTAAGAAATCGTGCAAAACCGAGCATGTTTCGGTTTAGAAATAAATGACCTTAAGAGTGTAGTTTCAAGCCCAAAATTTTTTTGTAGATTACTTAGATGATGTAGAACAGTGCTATGAAGCCCGTTTTCAAAAATTAATTTTCGAAATTTTTAGATAATTTTAAGGCCCTAAAATGAGGCATAAAATGGGTAATTTGGGATTAATTAGGTGATTAGGATGTTAATTATTGATTTAGATCTTAATTAGATGTTTAGGGATGTTAATTTCTGAAGTGGAACCCTAACCTTAGCCTTTGGGTATTAAGTATAGTTAATTAAGGAAATTAGGTAAGTAAAATAAGAAATTAGTAATATGTGAAATTGTAAATTAATAAATATGGAAAAATTAGGGTTATTTAGATAATATTAGAGTAAAAATCAGAATAATATTAAATCTGAATTAAGATTGAATTTTAGGTAATTATATAAAAAAGTAAGATTTTCTCACATCAGGGATAAATCTGATACCCTAATTAGCACTAGCGTGTACCGAATAGCTTAGAATACTAAATTAAGACCCAATAGGATATTTGGATACTCGAGCTTAATGTAATTAATTTCACATTAGGATTCAAGCATGTTTAAGATTTAAAAATCGAACTAAAACCTAATTTAGAAATTGATGCGGAAACTGAAACCAAACCCAAACCTAGAATAATTATAAAAGACTTAAGACCTAGATAATTAGGTGTATTAAACCCTAAACAACACATAACAATAAGCGTTATAGGATAAAATAAACTTATAATAGTTATATGAAAAGCTGAAACCACGTTTGTGTTATAGGGATGAACGGCGATGGCCTGAGCAAATCGGACCTCGAGTGAGTGAGCGAGGAGTCGAGGTAAGTTAGGATTAATACAATGCTGTATTTTGGAGGCTTAAGATTATGCTTGGTTGTGCTTGTTAGATAGTTGAATGTGTGCATGTGCTTGATTATGGGTGATACTATGATTCTGTTTGTTGCTTTGGCACATATTGTATGTAATGATTGATCACCCTAAACTGGACTTAATCAAATATACGACCAGTAATCATAATCGGACATGCATGCAACCCGTTAGGGGAACTTAGGACTCTCCGGCCAAATACCGACCCCTTCGAAAGGGATAGCGCAGGATTGCAAAATGGTCCCTTCTTCATCCTCAGTCGAACTAAGTGACAGGAGAGGAGGTCGTAGCGAGGGTGAAGGCAGTGGTTCGAAGGTAGTCGCGGGAGGAGCAAGGTCTCCATTACACAAGCCTGGGTTTGGTCGTGAGCTGTTGCATTAATAGCAACTCCTCAACCCGGATAACAGCAGGCGCAATTTCTCTAATCTCACGACGGGCCGGACAACGTCGTGCAATGGCATTTGTTTGCACATGCATTGCACCTAATAAGTGATTGAAAACCTTGTTGTGTGTATGGCATAGTTTTAAGTCCTTAGTCCTAACTTACTGAGTTGTAGTTGCTCACATCCCTATAGACATCGTGCAGGTGCTGGCTAAGAAGCGGCAAACAAATACTCTGAAGCTAGCAACTGCTGGATCCTAGGGAGTGAGGAAAAACATTGAAGAATCAACACATATTTTACTTTTCATTTCTGATTAATGTAATAACTGAATTATAGTGATTATATATAACTTTTCTCACTTTCTTAGGTAAATGATTTGTTTAAATTACAAATTGTCTACTTCAAAGCAGGTTAGTCGTAGACGCCTTGTGTAGATCAGGTCTAAGATAGCGGTTGTAAGGCCAACTTCTATCTTAGGATAGTTTACACGGCGGGGGCTGTTACGACTCTGCCGCTTCGGGGCGTGACAGCCATATCTTTTGGAAGTTGTTGAGGACGTACAAAAACTCATCCCCAACGTCATCCATGCTCTAGAAAGGATGAGCCAGGGGCCACTCATTCCACTTTCCCTTGGCCAAAGGTTCCCTTATCAAGGGCTTCTACCTCTTCGTCCCTGAACTTAGCTCCCCAGTTACCTCGGGAGCCTTGTGCTTCTCGCCCATGGCTGTAAGTGGGGCAACTATCTCCCTAATTCCTCCCTTAGCTACCTTCAGAGGAGAAAGCACCTACACGTCGGCCCCCTTCGTTTTAAAGCCTTCGTTACCTATGATGATGGGCTCAGACGAGTGGATAACAAGAATAGGTAGAGCCATGCTCAAAGACACCACGTCCGTCAGCTCATCCCGAATGACGAAGGGAATCCCTTGAGGCACCAACTTTGGCCGCGACTTACTGGTGTCTCTAGACCCCGGCTTTAGCTTTGTTGCCTTCCCTGTCAACTGACCTGCCTTTGGTCGCACTTAGTGTCGGCTCATCAAATCGTCCATAGACGGATGAGGTACCCTTGAAGCCAAGCTCTTGCCTACAGAAAGACTGATCTAAAGGTTAGAAAAAGAAAAAAAGGACAAATCAAAGGAAATTACCACTATCATTTGTAAAACACCGCTATGACCAGCACGACCAAGGAAGTCTACCCATCCTATAGGTGTCAGACGAAGCACCCCGACACTAGCACAACAAATAGGCACGTAGGAATGAACCAATACCTTTAAATCACTTCTCCGCCATAGCTTTCTTCATGCTGGGGAAGAGCTCGAAGATCAAGCGCTGAAAATACCTTTCTACGATCTCCGTAGCGTTAATCTCCTAACCACCTCTCAACTCTATGAAGGTTAAGATCTCTTGGACCGCCTCGGCATCACTTGGCTCAAGCCTCTTCTTACCTACAATACGGACCATTCCGGTCCACCAGGTCCAGAAGGCGGCCTCTTCAGGCAACTCCACCACCATATATTTATTCTACCAGCCTTTGACTGAATTGATAAGGCTGCATAACAATTTCTTTCCCAAGCGCGGCTAGAGGTAAGGCTACCCCAAAACGCTCTTCCACATATAGAAATGGCAAAAGAGCTTGGGAGTAGCCCTTATCACTAGGTAATCTCAGAGTGCTTAAAATGCCTTCAACACCCTCCACCCATTCGGAGGGATTTGCGACGGGCTACAGCAATGGTAGTCCAAAAACTCCCTCTCAAAATGACTTGGGGAAAGGTGCTGCCCAAACTTCAGGCACTTCTTGAAAACCATGAAACGTCTCCCCGATAGTAGGGCCACCCGTTCATCCCTACATGGTAACCTAATATGCTACCTGAGTATCACCCCCGTGAGAAAGTTGCTAATGACCCAACTAGGGGGCAGAATCCTTACTTTTACTTATATAGTCGTCAAGCCCCTTCCCCAAACTAAGAGCATCGAATAAATCCTTAGCAGAGGACAAGGGAATATCCGCGTACACGTCTCTAAGGACGGTATTGATGATTCTAGCCCTATCCAACTCTTCCATGGTCATCCTCATAAGATGGTTGGGTTGTGCTAGTAACGACACTTTGCCCTCCTACGCCTGAGGAAGATCACTCCTTGTAGAATCTGAACTGGAGGTAAGTTCTAACGAAGAAGAGTTAGCCTCACCGCTGTTGGTAAACATGATTATGATTCTTGAAAAGAAAAATCGAAACTTCTAAAGAAGGTTTGAGAGTTTGAACATAACAACTAAGTGAAAAGATTGTAGAAAAGCAGTCACTTTTTGCAATCCTCCTATTTATAGGAAAACTACCTATGAATCCGTACAAGCAGTTATGGAGATACGTATAAACACGAATCCCTTAGAATGCTATCTAGTAGATACGTGGAAAGCATCTCAATGAGACGGCCACCTTTGAAAGGGTAAAAAGCATATAGTTGCATGCTAGTCTGCTACAATACGATACCTGTCACATCGCATTTAACACACATAATACAAGCAGGCAAAAGTTGCATTTTGAAAGTCCCTTCAACAGGAAATTCTTTAAGGCCCATCTAATCTGCACCTGGTCGATGTTACGAAGACATGACACACCTACGTCCACTCAATCCTTATTAGGCCCTGTTCAAGCAAACCAATCCGTAGCATTAGAGCACCTTAACACCCCTACTTGCCTAGCCTCGAACACTTTCAAACCAGTAAACCACTACCTAGGATGACTCACCACTTCGAGCCTTCTCACCTCGGATCATCCATCACTTCGGATCTACAACCTCATCACATTGACATCATGGCATCGAATCGAACTTCCCGAAGTCGGATTGATCATGCTTAAGCGGCCTATGCATTCCTTCTCCTTGCCTCTTCCTCGACAATGAGATTGCCGGAGGGTGGCAAATGTTGACAGGATAATTTGAGCAAGGACCTCTCAGCACCGACTAGATCTACCAAGCCTTACCTCCTTAAGCTCGCCTTTGTAAGATTCGGGGCTTAACCCTTAGTGGCCTAGGCCTATAAAGAATTGTAACGGCCATAAACTACAAGATAAGAGTAAAACAACAACGTCCTAAATATTAGGGACACATCCGACATGATAGCTCAACTCTCACACACTTACAGAGTAAAATCTCTCCCATCAACTGATCTTTAACAGCCGGCTCCACTATGCTATAAATACCAGACATCTACCTAACGGTAACTCTCTTTGAAAAACTTTACATTCTAAGCCTGCATACTAACTTAAGCATTACAATGGCTACGCCAGATACCTCCCCGATGTCCCTTCATTGTGCACTATTTTGCAGGCCCAGCATGTATAGACCTTAATCGATTACCGGCAAGAATTGAGAAACAACAAGTATATTGCATCCTACTAGGGTGGAAATGGAATGAAATAGGTGAAAACATTTATAGCTTGAAATCAATTTCTTTTCTCTTTCAATTGGAAAGAAATTTGTAGAAATGAAATTAAAACTACAAAAGCATCCCTTGTAACAATGTTCATTGAAAAAATAATAATAATAAGAATAAGAATATCAAATACTCTTTGTTTCTCTTCATTTCTTTATTGTAAAGTAGTAATCAAATAAAGGGGATAAAAACATTATTTCTATTTACACATAGAAACGAAAAATGAATCTTATTAGATTTGAAAAACATGAACCCACCCTCTCCTCATTTTCTATCACAACTTCTCCCTGCTATTATGGTTTCTACACTGTTAAATAAGAAAAAACGTAGACTAAAACAAAATGAACTTCATGAACACATTGATATCCACCTCTACTCCTATCCTAATTGGTGGATGTACAGCCGCCCGTAGATTCCCTAGTATTCGAAGCACAATAAACTGCCAACAAATGAACCTAAATTACACTCAAAACCAAAACTTCTAAGGAAAAAAGTATTGAGATATTGCAACAACTATAATACCAAATATTTACACACAAAGCTTCAACTTACATGACCCCAAGATAGACATGGAAGAGGACTAAGACTTCGTGCCAAACCCATAAGATAACATGAGCTTAAATTATGAAAACATAAATGAAGATGTAGAAGGGAATGCACAAAACATGAATGGTGTCCAATTAGTAAAATTCGCAAATGATGAAAAGAAAATATTGCTCAAGTTATGGACAAACTCATTAATTATCAAATTATACGGGTCAAATTTAAAACACCTAACCTTATACATTAAACTCAAATCTCATTAGAAAACCACCAACATTTTCAACCTTATTAGCCTAAGTTCTGGATATTACAATGTAACATTTTGTGATCTCATAGACATCCAATATGTCATTAAAAATGGACCATGGGTTATCTTTAGCCACTTTTTGGCCATCCAACGATAGGAACCAAATTTCCAAGCCTCTTAGGCAACATTCAATGCTATAGTTATATGGATATGTATCCCAAAACTAGCACTAAAATACCACTCCTCCTTAGCCTTAAAGAAAATAGGAGACACAATTAGCTTTGTCTTATATTTTAATGCATACACTCTTAACACAGAAAGAGGCCACTTTGCTAGACTACATGTTCAAGTAAATTTATCTAGACCACTAATATATACCATAATTTTGGATGATTTAAGGTTAAATATTCAAATGAGGGCCTAACAAATCTCTATTTCTTGTACGGACAAATTTGCTATCTCCAACAACATTGTACAATGTCTAACCAAGGTAAAGAAATGACATTAAATGCATTGGCCTACAATGTACAACAAATGATGATCATTGCTTAGAGGAAGAAGATCTACATTCATTAATAGAGAAAACATTAAATGTAAACAGTGAAGCATCAATACCCCCAACTTTATCCATCAAAACTCCATTAGAGAAACAAACAGAAACAGGTTATGGAAATTAGACTCTTGTCGCCCGAAGAAATGCTAACAATGACCGAAGGCCAATCTAATGACTTAATCCAAGCAATCCAAATTCATTACACACATAAACTCTACACTATAGAAAACTTCAGAGAACAATATAGTCAAACATGTAATTACAAACCCAAACCCCTATCTCAAAACCACTGTGCAAGAATTAATTTCCCCAAATGACACCACCATTGTTTCCCATCCTAACACAACTAAAGATGATTTCTACCCAATTAGATATCAATCCAATCAAGTTAATGAAATAACACAAGAATCATTACAGTCTCCATAACAACTTAAGAACCCTAGCCCTGAAATGGCTTTTAAGGCTTATTGATCCCTTCCACTAGAGAATCAAACACAACCTACAAAGAAACCCAATTTACTTAAGAAACTGACCAAGCAAAAGCAAAAGTATAGATAAAAGGGTGAATGTATACATCTCCCTGAAAATCCTTCATAGGGACTCAAACTTGCCATAGCTCTTGCTAAGAATGAGCCTTCTATATGTGCCTTAACAGGATGGATTGACAAAAACATTGATGGAGATGCACCAGTTGACCTTTGTTAATGAGATTATAGTACCAATCAAACAAGTCCTACACATTAGAATCTTTGTAACATCAATCAACGGTCAAGTGATATTTAGGAATGGAGCTTATCTACGAACAATAAGGGAATATTAGCTCATAATTCCAATGACCGTGCTAAACAACATGACACCCCCGAATATCATCTTAAATTAATGGGAAATGACTTAGGTCATGATGATACATGTGCTATTTCAAAAGCCAAACTTTAAGCCACTCCCAACAACAATTCCTATTACACTCCCCATGAGAAAAAGATATACTCTCCCATAAGTTTACTAAAACAATGATGAGACAATTGCATTGATGACATATGATCACTAACCTACAAAATTCCATATGGAAGCAAAGAGAGTGCTTCAATTAGCACCCCAAACATCGTGGTACTAAGTAGCAGCCACTGTAATGGACACTGGGCTACTTCCCATCTCAACCCAACCAATTAAGATACAATAGTGGAATATTAGCGGAGTAAACTCACTTAAAAGGGTCAATGCGATAAAAGAGATGGTAAATGATATCCAACCGAAAATGTTGTTGCTATTAGAAATGAAAATGGAAGCTCTTTCTACCTATGAGTTAACCTACCAATAGCCTTTTGACAATTTAGTATGCTCTAAGGTTGAAGGATCCATAGGAAGTTTATTTTGATGTGGAAAGAAGACTCAATGGCTATCATGCTCATCCACCAATCATTAGTCCAGGTTATATGTGCATAATAAGTTTGCTATACGAACTAAGCTATGGGAAAAACTAAGGATTTACCACTTTTTTATACAAAATTAACCTTAATGTATTCTAAGTGATTGTAATGATATTATAGACTCAAAAGACAAGTGGGGAGGAAAGCCTTCTAAGGAAAGCCTACCATACCATACTTGTATGTCGAATTGTGGTTTACTAGATTTAAGCTTCATAGGCCTTAGATACACTTGGTCCAATAGACAACACATTTTGACACTAGTATACACTAGGATTGACAAGGGATGGGCAAGTTTGGCATGGAAATTCTTGTACCCTCATGACACTATGCAACATTTAGGAAAGTGAGTGTCAGACCACTATCCCTTGTTACTGCAAACCTATCTACCAACTCAAACTTTTTTTCTCAAATCGACTATTTAGATTTCAACCAATATGGTTAGCTCATCTAACATTTCACAAACTAATTGCTATAGTTTGGTCACAAAAAGATAACTAGGTACTACATGCCCTCCCTAAACTATAATAATAAGCCAAAAAGGTAGAGTGCCCAAGTGTTTGGCCATTTAGGTACATGCAAAAGAGAAATCATTAAAAGATTAGCCTACCTTGAAAACACCATTACCAGGCACCCATGTGCACAACATCTATCTATAGAAAAGGGACTAAAAACACGACTCAATGAAGTCCTTACCTAAGAGAATTATTTATGGAAATGGAAATTTAAGGTAAAAAGGACAAGATGGTGACTAGAACACCAAATATTACTAGGCCTTAGTACTAGCTAGACGATAAAAAAATTCAATAAGGTGTCTTCAAGTTTTTATTGGAAATTAGACGTATGAACATCAACAAATAGCATCTCACATCCAAAAATACTTCATGAACTAATATACTAGTGCTAAAACTAAGGTAGACAGGTGGAGTCCTATTCCTTTACACCTATATGGAAGTCTAAATTAGACACAATAGATTGGGCTAACTAAACCAATTGTTAGCCAAGATATTTATGATGTGCTAGGATCGACAAGCTCATGTAAGTCACTAGGCAAGGATGGTTTTCATTCAAATTTTTTCAAATATTATTGGACTACTATAGGACACTCTATAATAGACCTTATTACCATAGTCTTCAAAGATTAGACAATTCCTCATAACCTTAATGAAACATTAGTTTGTCCTTATCCCCAAAATCTTTGGAGCAAATCAAATCCACCACTTTAGACCAATTAGCCTATGCACTACAATGCACAAAATAATTACTAGGTCTAGATCCTACCTCCCAAACCTAATTCGCCCAAGACAATCAAGCTTTATACCAAAAAGATCAACTCTAGATAACATACTCCTAATACAAGAGCTCCATCATAGTATTCGTACTAAAAAAAGAGAAAACGGGCTATATCATGATAAAAATAGATTTTGAAAAAGTATTCGATGAAAATAGAATGGGACTTTATAATCTTTGCCCTTTAGGCCTTAAATTTTCCTAGACAATGGATACACTTAATACAATCCTGCATCTCCTCCACGTCCACTTAAGTCTTTCTAAATGGCTATATGTTAGATGTCTTTCATCCGTTGTGTGGATTGCATCAAGGCGATCCAACCTCTTCTTATCTTTTCATAATAAGCTTAGAAATCCTTAGTCGTCTCATTGGATACAATGTCCAGAACAACCATTTCCCATCTATTTTTCGCTAATGGCATTATCTTAATGGTTGAAGCTAACATAGAATCAGCCAATACCATCCTACGCACGTTCAACATGTTTGAATCATGGTTAGCACTAAGGAGGAATAGAGTCAAATTATCCATTTGCTTCTCAAAAAATGTAAGTGAGAAGCTCATAAAAGGACATAACTTATACCTTCGACCTTGAACATCTACAAGGGATTGGCAAGTATCTAGGAATCAATCTAAATAAAGGGCTACAACCAAAGAATGAGGACTTCAAAAAATTGTTAACAAAAATGCAACACAAACTAATGGGCTGGAAAAGTAGACATCTTAGTTTTGCAGGACGAAGCGTGCTTATACGATCAACTATCAGTCAATACCCACTTTTTACATGCAAGCCGTCAAACCCCCTTCCAAAACGATTGATATCATTGACTCTGCAACTAGGAAGTTTTTTTGGAATGGGGTACATAACTTGAGTAAAAGAAACTTGATAGCATGGTCTCAAATATGTAGACCAAAGCACCATGGTGGCTTAAGCTTCCTGAACCTACATCTATGCAACAAAGCTCTAGGAATGAAGAGTGTGGGCTTTCTTCCAAAATAACTCTCTTTGGAGTAAGCTTTGTCAATGCAAATACCGCGATTATATTAGAGGGAATGAATTGCTAGATGCCCCATCCTCTTCTCCTTTGTGGAGAAGCCTGGTGCATGGTTCACAGAACCTATACAAATATTGGAGAACCCAACTCTGTAACGGAGAAAACACAAATTTCTGATATGACAGTTGGTCAAATCAAAAAACAATGAGATCACTAATTCAAGGGCCAATCGATAAACACAAAGAAGCACTAACTGTAGCTATGGTTAGAAAAATCCTGGCGAGTAGAAGGACAATATCATAGGATTTGAATTATCAAATATTATATATGAAAATCTTGGCCCATGTGCTCTTATACAAGATATAGATGATGTCAAACGGGGAGCTAAAAATAAAATAGCTTTCAACCTGCAACAAGCCTATCTATTCTTGTAATAATCATTCCAGCAATGAACCTGTTACCAACATCACTTAGATATGGCCACTTCCCTTACCATTTAAAATACAGGTTTCTTTGGCATGTTTGTTTATCGACGCCCCATGTCCGTACAAAAACGTACTCTCTACTACAACTTTGCCCCATATGTCTTACTAGCATCAAAACCATAGAACATGCACTAATAACATGCCCGCCAGTACAAATTATACTGCATCCAAATGATTTTTTGTTTTGCAGACAATGCTAATTTAAATGAATGGCTAAAGCTACACCTTGTCTCTCAAACATCAGTTACCTACCTCACGAAACCGCCAAAGGGTATCGATTTAGCCTTCTTCCTTTGGTTATGTTGGAATGACAGAAATAATATTGTGTTTCGCCATGTGCAACCTTCCTCTGACTTAAGTTATCTATGGAAGGAAGCTAATAGAGCAGCCAAGGAACCCTGGGCATCGACTGTCTATAGAAAAAAAAAAAAAAAAAAGCAAAATATAAAAGATTGAAACTATTAGCATTACATGAAGACCACCACAACCAGATTGGGTCAAACTAAACACCGATCCATCCTACGACACTTCCACGGGCTAAGCTACAACAGGAAGAGTACTTAGGGACGAAAAAGGGCTTTGGACCTATGGATTTAGTATGTGAATGTGTTAAATTCGTGCAGGGAGAGGTGTAAAAGCTTTGAAGATGTGAAGATCTTTTTTGCGCCTAAGGAGGTTAATCAAGTTGTGGACTATCTAGCAAATCCAACTTAGTAGACTGACAGAAGAGAAGTGCTTATGTTTGTACCACCAGCAGATATATGTAAATTGCTGGCTTTTGATTGTAGGCCAAATGAGGCCATCTAGAAAAAGATTTAAGTATTAAACTAATGTAAAAACTAGTAATGTAAATAGGATTGCTGTACATCTTGATCTAGATGGGATCCCAGCTCCTATAAGGGAGCCTTTTGTAACTGCATTTGCTCCTAGCTAAATATAAGTCTGCTTTATTAAAAAGAAAATATATATATATATATATTTCTATTTCCACCATATATTCCTAAACATAGAGTAAAAATTATACTCCCTTTGCTCTTTAAATGATTGCCATTTATCTAAATTTTCGTCAATTTCAAGATACAATTAGAACAGATAAATACTTGACAAAGATCTCCACGAACATAAATCAAGTCGAGTTAATATAAATCAAAAGTAAGAACCCCTATAACAGAAGATTGTTTTTCCTACGCTATGGCTCATGCAGACAGAAACCTATGAAGACACCGAAACCCTAAATACTGATCACAAAACGTCTTCATATCCTCACCTCCTCTCTCTCTACACACATCTTCTTCCATATTCCCAACCACTTCACACCAATCTCTATCCCAATCATATACTTCACACCCCACCTTAGTCTCGCAAATAGCATCAACTATCTCCTGCAACCCCACAATCCTCCGGCTTACGTTCCTTCTGGCCTCCCTCACCGTAGGATCGAACCCGGGTACCGTATCCAGCCTCAACAGCAGAGCCATCAATGATTCATTCATCTTTAGCCTTTCCCGGGGATCGAAGCGTATGGCATCGACCGTTTCCTGCCACTGGATGAGTCGTTGGAGGCGATCAGCATCTGAATTTGCAGCAGATATTGTGTTGTAGAGGGTGCGGATTCGGTGGGCACGGAACGCAGCTTGGATGGTGGAAGCAGCGGATTCGGGACTCGTGTGGGCAGGTTTCATGGCTTCGTGATGATCACTGGAGAAGGGAGGTTTTTGGATTTTGCTTGGTAAAGGATGTGGTTGATGGAGAAGGTTTGTTTCAAATCAATGCTTCTCGAATGCACTTTTGGATCTTTCGAAAGTGTGAGGAAACATGGTCCGTTAGTAAGGGGTCCCGCGTGCCTTTCACTTTATTGACGAAAAGACTCGACACCATGGGATTTCTACCGACTTTTCCTTTTACAGTGGAATTTGATGATGGATATGAAGGCATTTAGCAAAGTTCTTCGATAACTATTGATGTACTTCCAAAGCAGTAGTTAGATGCATGTGAAGAGTAACATTAAGAATTAAAGTACAAAACTGTATATCCATATGTTGAAAATGATTTTTATATCCCAGACGAGGATAACAAATCATAATTCAACTAAACTTGTTAATAATGAATAAAGGTATAAATGTACAAACCATTCAAGTTAAAGCTACTCAAGTTGTTCATTTGAGTTTGAGCTTAAGTATTATAATGTTCGACTTAACATAAATCTAATCAAACTAGAGTTAATTTAGATTAAATTAGGCTTAGATATTAATACTGTTTTAATTAAATTAGTAATATTTTTTTTATGCTTATCAAGTCGAAACAAGTTTAAACGAATCGAATTTGAACTTATTATGTATCACTTCAAGTCAAGTTCAAACTCAAAATTATAAACTTAATTGAGTTCAAACTCAATTAGTAAAAATATGTCATTTATCATTTAATTGACTTTAAGAAATAAAATACATTTTCTTAACAAGTTCGAACTCAAGATTATAAACTTAATCCAGTCCAAACTCAATTAGTAAGAATATATGATTTAATTGACTTTAAGAAATAAAATACATTTTCTTAACAAGTTCCTTGTACTCCTTAACAAATCCTATTATTGGCAACTAGGATCCTGCAAAGCAACTTCGATTTGCAATGAAGATTGGAACCACCTTAGTCCCTGCAAATTCGTAACCTTCTCATACGTGTGAGTATGACCATCAACATGCATACTGGAAAGCACAAGTATCTTATACAAGGCTTGATTATTAATCTTTATTTGCGCCATGAGTTTTTGGGACCACATCATGCTCAGTTGCATCTCAAATTACCCCTTGTCAAGGGATAAAAGTCAGGGATGTACAAGAAGAAATCACTATATTTTGCATCAACTGGAAGGTTTCTCAAGCCTCACTGCTCCCCGACATAAACAATAACCTTGCGCTAGAGACCTAGGGTAGTGAGGGAAGCACCTTACCGGAGCATGTGCCAAATCCAACGGCATACCCATTTCCCTGCAAATAGTAACAATATCGTGAACTGTTGATTGGACTCCTATGATTTTTTAACTGAATGATAACAACAGTTTCTCAAAATGACCGCTAGGAACAGAACCTGATTACCAAAAAGATTTGAACGCAGCAATGAGGGAACAATTGCAGCTAGCAAATGCCCTTTTATAAACGTTACTATATGTAGTTAGTTGTACGTACTACAGATTCAGGCATATGCCTAGTTTCACTGAATAATTTCAGTTCAAAGCAACAATTTACTTCTTACCCAAATTAACAGCCTGCAAGAACAGGGGTTGAAGTTTTGTTTCCCTCCCTAGGCCTAGGCCTTAGGATATTTAGCGTGTATATATTAAAGAAGAAATACTCCCTTTTAAGTTTTACCTCAAGCAAGATTCTACTGGGGGAATATGAAAGAAAAAATGCCCTACCTTGCAATAACCACGGAAGATTACTTCATCCCCATCTTCCAGAAACTTTCTGGCAACCCCACTTAGTGACAGAGGGTTCTGTCCATTCGTTGTAAGTTCTAGCAAGCATCCAAGAGAATCTGGCTCCTGTTCCATCAGTAAATAGATTTTAGTCGACTAGTATTATGTCATCTAGTTTAGATATAAAATATAAAGATAATAGGAAACTATGCAACAGGGCTTGCTAAGGAAACACATTATAAACGAATAAAACCCCATACCGGTCCACTGATTGTTCCTGTGCCAAGGAGATCGCCAGTTCTCATGTTGCAGCCATTGATTGTATGGTGAGCAAGTTGTTGAGTCAATGTCCAATACCTGTCACAAACTGAAGAGATTGAAAAGCAATATATATGTTTAAAGGAATCTGGCATGCATATACCCTGGAAATAGGGAAACTTCTCTCTTTTCTTGACATGAAAAGTTAAAGCTTGAAAACTCTATGCATGTCAATCATCGTATTAGCAGCCAATGTCTTTCAACTGACTAGTGCAGAAATAAGTCCACAAAGTATATTCTATTACAGTCACTCAATTATCAAACAAAATATCGCTAAAAAGAGAATTTCAATATGACAGAAATACAAGTAGAATTTGCATTTTTAACGGCATCTGCAGATGGATTCTTTATTAAATGTAAGATCAAGTTAGATCTACTTCCATAACTTTGTTGTCAATTTCACTATTCCAAGCATTTACATATAATTGAAATGCCCTCTCAACAGGATAATCAGTTAGCTAGCAAGTTAGAAATTATCATTACTGACTGAAACATACACCATATTATCTGGCCCTAATCACCAAAATTAGAGGGCAATTTCTTCTCCAATAGTCTCGTATCTCATTACCATTAAGCCAACTTGAGGGGTTTATATTAAGGTTTACCAGTTCCATCCAGTGATATTATATTATGGTTTGGTTTATATTTTGAGGGTTTGTAAAATTATGTCTCATCAATCTTGTAGGTGTCTACAGCCCCTCAAAATGTTCACTGATAAGAGGAAGATCAAAAAAAGATGAAACTTACAGAACCTTATGACCTTTACAAAATTCCTGTGCCAAATTGCAGCAAATCTAATGTGATGTAGTTCCTTCGATAGAATTACCTAACATTTTTTGGTTCATAAGATTTTTGGAATGCCAGTATCATGGATTTCGGTCCATGTAAGCAATGGTTGTAAAGCTTTGTGGCAAATTTCAATGCTTAACTGAAAAAAATGCATCTTGACAATTTTCTGGAAGGTCTAACCGAATTTGATAGCCAAAAATGGGAACAAAAACAACCCTATTTATAGCTAATAGGTGCTAGTGACAAGTTAAAGGCTCCTCAATATACAAGCTCAAATAATATAAAAGGACAGAAACTGACAAATTTTTGAAGTTACTCCTTGTGACAATGCATGGTTCTTTCTGTCCAGCAGGTCTGACTTGAACCTGTAGCCAGAAGCTGATTTTACTATTATCCCAATATATAATTCAAAATTTAAAAAAAGAAAAAATGACCTTTCTAAGCACTGTCCAATTTTTTATTTCCATCAATACCAAAAAAGATTAAGGAAACAACAAGATAGACCATACCACAGATATAACATAGGCTACTCTTTGAAGAGTACAAAAGTTTACCTCCAGAGATATATCGTAATTTTTGGAAACTTTCTCAGCTAAATAAGGCAGTGGCTTGGGATCCTGCAGTTGCATTGCAATCACATAAGAAAGAATACAAAGGAGAGCATTCAATGTAAAATCTTGTGATTAATGCTACCTGCTTGGGAGCATCACAAGCAAAAGGTTCAAGAGCTTCCATTGTCACAATCCAAGGAGATATTGTGGTAGCTGAACAAGGCAAAACAAAGGCTATATCAACAACATTATCGACAAACTATTTAAAAGCCACAGCAATTGTAGAAGCAGGTTTCAGCTACAGCAAACATTTAACAGCTGTAATTTTGCATCAACAATTTAATTAACCCAAAGAAAAGATTGGAACTTGTACCAAAACTCTTTCCCAGGAAAGGGCCAAGTGGCACATATTCCCACGCTTGAATATCTCTAGCTGCAGTGCAGGTTTATCTTTAGTACTTCACCTAAAATATTAAGATAGAAGTAGGGAAAAGCTGTACATACCACTCCAGTCATTCATCAGCACCAAGCCAAAGATGTGGTCAGCTGCATCATCAACATTAATAGGCTTTCCTAATTCATTTCCAGGACCAACTACAGAAGCCTACAAATTGGAACTATAATCAATCAGGACAATGTCTATTAGATTTGAGTACACACATTGCATATGGTTAAAAAGCAACCATTCAGCTCCTCATTTCCATTCAGATTTCCCTAGACAAAGCACCATTGAAGGAATATGTGAAACAAGAAGCTACCATTTCCAGCTCAAAGTCGAGCTTCAAAGAAGGCCCAAAGTAAGGTGGAGAGTTGCCACTTGGATATCCTTGACCTCTACATAGAAATACAATAAAATAAATGAAATTTACTCCAAGGAGCAACAAGAGAATGAGTACATCAATGTACAATAAACAAAAGAGAAAACCTAAAAAGCTGTATCCTTCTATCTCTGGTATTCACCTTGGTTCAAGTTCAACTTTAAACATGAATATAAAAATAAGAAGTAAATTCAAGGTTGAGCAATATATTAACAAGTTGTTTTGCGAAGCATGGTCCTGTCAGTAAAATATAATTGAAGTGGAACATGGATATATAGTTTTTCAACCGATAACCCATCAAGTAAAAGAATCTAAACTAAGTATAGACACCAAGTCTTGGGTTTTGGAACAGCAGATCTTAACAAATCAGTTGTGCTTCCTGGTTGGTTAGAAGAATGAGATCCAGAGAACAAAAGAACTATCCATGACTTATTATAATATATCCAGCAAGATTCTGAGGAATTGAATGCAGTACTTGTTATAGTGCATTCCTGCAACCAATTTATTCTCTTCTTCATAACATGCCAACTGGTAAACAGTCTACATAAATATTCAAGACATATTATCTCAATCACCTAGGTCTGATGATGTCTGTCCCAGAGATAACAATGGAAGATGCCCGTCCATGATATGCAATAGGAAGATGGAACCTGAATGAACAATGATGTTGCATAAATGATGAGCTCTGGGTAGGTATGATTGTTTCAATATCCCTGAATCTATGACCAAACATGCATACCAATTTTGAGGAATTGGGTTCTGAGGCCCACGAAATATGGTGCCACAATTCTTTGCATGATGCATTGACGAAAAGAAGTCTGTGTAGTCACCAATGGCAATTGGAACAAGCATTTCCACCTTATTCTGGTAATTCAAACATGTATATCAAATGAATAAGCTGAATTTCTTCATCTAATGAATCCTTAATGGCTGTTAGACAGAATGCTATACCATCAGAACAAGACATTTTTTCCTCAACTCTTCATTATCACGCAAAATCGGCTCATTTGCTGCATAGACACGACACAAAAAAACTGAATCAGAGTAGAAAAAAAGATCTATATTGCATGCCGTTTTCCAAAAATTTCTCCTCAATTGACCTTACATTACCATTAGTCAAAGGATTCAGAATCATATTAGAGATCATCTCAATAAATCAGAACTTAACAAGTCTAAAGGAATAATCCTCAATGATGGTGCTAAAAATTCAATTGCAGTGAATCATTCAAGCTTTTATCTATGCTCAAATTCAACTGAATCCTCTATGTTTTAGATGAGTCATTTTAAGTCCTCTATGTTTTATATTGAACAAAAAGGCAAATATAAAGGATTTAAATAAAATACTCAGAATATATAGAACTTAGTGGACTTTGGCAAAAAGATAGGGCCTTCCTTAAATGATTCACTTAAAATATACAGAGAATTTGATAGGATTTTGGCACAAAAATAGAGGACTTTATATGTACTGGTCTCCATGTCTAAACAATGAGATCCTATCAAGAAAAATAAAACATACATGATAGTATTTTTTGTAAGGTAGTGCGAGCTTCCTTCCACGCAGGACGTCTCATTGCCAAAAACTTATTGAGGTTAGGCTGCCAATAAAACAGAGTACAATCAAACCATCAGCTTGCAATACCTCACTGTGCATCAACTCAAGACAATCCATGGTATAGTTAATATTACAATCCAATAAGAATGCATCCAATAAAATTAAAACAAGAAAAAAATAAGAAATAAAAACAATAGCCACTCAATCACCCTCATAAAAGCAATCACTTTAGCATAGGGCCATTTACAATTTTATATGCGCTCACATATACATTAAAAGGAGAAAAAAGAAGTCATTTTTTACATATTGCATATTCACGCCACCTAGTGCTACCATCCATCACCATGAAATTGCTATTCTATATATCTCTTTCACAAAGAAATTTATGAGAATTTCTCAAAGATTTGTGCTAACCAAAGTTCTTTAGTTGGCAAATATAATAATAATAGCCAAGCCTTCATAGCTTGGTGGTATAAACCATAATCTCCCAACTAGCCTGGTGGTATAAATCATAATCTCTCAATGCGATAGACCAAGTTCAATCCTTTCCTCCCCAAGTTATAATGTAAAAGCAATTGGCCAATATATATATAGTAATTTCAAAATGTTGTAGAAGACAATAATAATGGCTGCCTTCTGGTGATCATTAGTAGTAATTTCCTCTAATCCGAACATAGTGTTAGTGATCATTAGTAGTAACAAAAGAGTGACAAGCTTCTGCTTTCTGTCATTTCCAGATGAAAAGCACTACGAAGAAGTCCTAAGAAATGTCCATAATGGAATTTAAACCCAGCCCCTCCGCCGTGACGAGAGATTTTGCTAGGAAGTGTCAAGTACATTTGTCATTCGTCAAGACACGGGAAAAAAAAAAAAAAAAAGGGAAGTTCCCACGAAAAGTCATAAGCTTTTGCACTTTTATAATACACGTAATTTACGCTCCTTGTGAAATATATCGTCAAGATTTAAAGTCAAGCACTACTCAACAAAATTATTGAGTTATATAAATTGAAGATTTCAAAAATATAACTTCACATGCCGAATCAAAACCCTAGAATATCAAGAAACTTCCTCGCCATTTCCAAATATGAGCAATTCAGTAACTAACAAAACGATCAAGCCGATCACAAAGCTCAAAAACACAACAAAACACGAATCGAAACTTCAAAATCAATCGTAATACAGACCTCATGGAAGCAATCGCAGGAGTGTTTGAGTATCGGACCGTCGAATAGACCTGAAGAAGCGACGACGGAGAGGTCGAGAACGTAATCTCCAATCGCAACGCCCGGTCGAGGTTTGGATTCCGGTTCGGGCTTGAAAACTCCGAATGGAAGGTTTTGGATAGGGAAGTGAGAGTCGGAATCGACCGGAATGAACGATTTCAGCTCCGCCATAACTCAACGGAAATTATCGCCGTATGCCAGAGATAACAACGAGAGAGTAAGTGAGTGAGCAAAGCTAGTGAGTGAGTATGACTCAGTGAGTGGAGTGAGCGAAAGACGTTTGTTTCTATATTTGTAAGAAGTAGCGAAAGTTACGGTAACGTGATCGATCATCATCTTTATGTTTGATGATGTTTTTATAGGGGGATGAAAGTGTAAAAAATTTGAAAAATGCGGGGAGGTTGAGGAATTATCGAATTTTTAATTGGTGTATTTCCGTTTTATATATATGTAGGTTGGTTTGGTAGGGTAGGTAGAATCAACGGCCCAAATGTGATCCACGAGGTAGATGGATACCTCTCGTTCGAAGGTGGATCGTTTCACACCTCTTGCAATGACGGCGTTTTGTGGTGAGAAAACTCCTAATCCGTTGGGGATGGAGAAAAGACTGATGAGGAGTCGATGAAAGATCCGAGTATGGAAGGTAATAGAACAGATTTTGGTTTTAAAGGAAAAAATTAGGAGGAAATTAAAAGTCAGAGCAAGGTGGGATTTTCAATAAACGTCTCCATATTTGAAAAATGAAAAAAAAGAAAAGCGAAAATAATGATTCAAATAAGGATCTTATCAATTTTTATTGCTCTCTAAATTAGAGAAAAAGAAAAGCTAGAAAAATTATTTAAATTTAAATTTTATCCTTTCTTTATTCTCCCTCTTATTACTTTTTATGACTATATAAGTAATTTTATTTTATACTTCATTTTATTTTTAACAATGATTAAAATTCCTTTCGACTACCTTTCTCGCATTATCTAAACATGATAAAAAGAATCAAATATTTTCATCATTTTTTCTTTCTATTTCTTTTCTCCCAAAATAATTCTCCTCATATTCCTTTATCTCATGCTAAATATAAGTGTTGGAGTTGTTTTTATGAAGTAGTGTATTAGATACTAGAAGTAAAGAAAAAATGGGCTAAATTAAACTGCAAACGAAACTAAATAAATAGAAATATGTGTTTTTTTTTTTCTCCTATATGGTTTGGAAAGTTCCGAATACAAAGCAAATTGAAATTTTTTACTTGATTTGGAAGGGCAATTCAAAAAATAAGTAAACTTTTTTAGGACATAAAATTAATACTTATAATTGAATAATTTCCTTTATTTTAGTACAATCTTTTAACAAATTTAAGTTTATACTTGTTTGAAATGCATATGTATATAAATTTTCGGTAGGAGTGACCACATTTTACGATTTAGGTTTTTTCATCTCAAACCAAATCGTACACTTTGAATTAGAATATTTTTTAAAATCATTAATTAACAATTTGGTTTAGTTCGGATTATCAATTAAACCAAAATTTTTCATATGCCAACTTCCAATTATTTTTCAACCTTTCGTAGAAGCTACCTCGTTATATTATGAACTCCAATTTATTTAATAGAAAGAGATTGTAAAATGTTATTGATATCAGCATCTATTAGCTAAGCAATTAAGTTCTTAAAATGCTACATTAGATTTCATAGTTGGTTTAAGCTCACAAGGAAAAAAAAATGAGAAAGGAGGTCCTCAACAAAATCTTTACTGTTTAGATCATATTATCAGCATTAATAACTTCTCATTTAACTAAATCAAAACTTTAAATTGCCCCTCCTAGAAACAAATTCCTAAAATTGTAATGGAATACTTCGGAGATGCAAGGCTTTTCCAAAGGAATGTTACCACAAAAGAGAAGAGATGATATTTTATCATCTTACTTTATCATAATAAATGTCTCGATTAAAAAAAAAAACCGCACATGCCATTTAGATTATTAAATTTTTTTATTTTTTTACTTTAACGGAAGCAATTTGATTTAGATCAAGTATAGTTCGGATCGAGTGCTTAAACTAAACCGTAATCCATTTGGAAGAGTCAATTCGAATGGTTTTGGAGGAAAAGAAAATGTCATTATTTTCGGTCCAAATTGGTTCTATTTATGGATTGGTCTAATTTGGATGGTTTTTTTGTTAATTGCTATCTTACAAGATGATTCCTATAGATTACAAGATAGGTTTCGATTTTAAATTTAAGAGTAACTTAAAATGGAATCACAATTGCGGTTTCGTTCACTTTTTCTTGTTTGCAAATGCTTTTAGAAGATAGAATTGGTGATTTTGGCTTTAAGGGAAAATTCAATTCTACTTTTTATGGCTGGAATTATATCCTGCTTTCATTAATTAAAATTATTTATTAGCCTTCAACTTAATTATAACATGTTATTTTTAACAAATATTATTATATACTCATTTCATTCCATACGAAAGAGGTTACCATTTCATTACATTTTAATTCATTTCATTCTAAACCATTTCATATTTACTAAACGTAACAATATAATAGGATTTGAGTAAAGTCTCAAAAAGTACCATCTTGTATTAGCTCACCTCTATGTGTGATTAGCAAGAGATAAGATCTAAAAAGCATTTAATACTTCCACTATCATTTAAGATAATATCTTGACACAATAATTGTGGTGTGAAGAATATGAGTGTAAGGGTTACATGCATGTCATGTGTCAAAGTTGCATTACATACAATTGGGGAAACAACTTGAATCACAAGTGTAGGATAATCAAATGAGGTAAGATAAGGAGAAAAAATATACGATCTTGACAAGACTCTAACACATTTGGTGATAGGTAGGGAAACTTAATAGCATCAAACTCTACAACTGATAAAGAATGGGATAATGTTTGTAAGACTTATACGTATTCGGGGTTTGATTCACAGAATTTAGGGTGATCGAGAAAATTGTCCAATTAAGTTTAAATTTTACAATGAAACTAGGATTATTAGTAAAAGTGATCTCATGAATCTGAATTTAGAAAAATAAATAATAAAATAATTCATTATTATAATATTGAATTATATGTAAATTTCTCATTATTTATCAAAAATATGTAAAATAGGTTTTGATAATTAAAAAATCGATAAAGATAAATTATTAGTAAAAGTGATCCCATGAGTCTAAATTTAGGAAAATAAATAATAAAATAATTCATTATTATAATATTGAATTATATGTAAATTTTCCGTTATTTATTAGAAATGTGTAAAATAGGTTTTGATAATTAAAAGATCGATAAAGATAAATTATATACACACTAAAAATCATAAAATAACATAAATGATATTTAGAAGTATTTATTTGTACCATATATGAATTTATATATCGGTAGAAATATGCGAAATTACTTAAAATATGCAAAATATGAAAAAAATAATGCTAATTAATTAAATAAAATTCATAAATAATTAAAAAAAATGGAAAAATGAGGAAAAGTCCAAAAGTTGGGTGTAGCAAACTGGAAATAGAGAATGGAAAGCAACCAATTAAAATCAATTAATAAAAAAGTAAAAAAGATAAGAAATAAGGGACACTTGGCAAAGAAAAAATAAAGAAAAAATCCTAAACTCAACTATAAAAATAGAAGACCTTCATCCAAACTCATTTCTGACATTTTAGAATCTAGAAAAAATTAGGGAGAGGAGAGAAAAGAAGAGAGAGCAATTTTATAAAAAATTAGAAAATTATAATACAAATAAGACATATAAGGAGATCCTCAACCTAACGACCACGTAAGAGTGGACGGCCACCACCAATATACAATGGTGATAGCGCCCAAACTAAACGACAAGGCCACAATGATTGGCGGTGGCCAAAGCCACCAACGTGGATAAATCCGATTTTAGTTATTTTATTAAAATATTAAATAGTTGTATAAAATTATGAAATTTGGTATTTTAGGGTTTTTAAGTATGTAGATTTAGAAAAAAAATTTATTTTGATGAATTGATGCATAGAAATATACTATCTATAAGAAATCTTACAAACCAAAGTTATGTTTGATTTAGAAACAAATAATCTTAGGAGTATAATTTTAAGTAGTTTTAAGCTTAAAATTTTTATGTAAACTATTTAGATGATGTAAAATAGTACTATGAAGCCCTTTTTCAAAAGTGGGTTTTCGGAAATTTTAGATGATTTTTAGACCTTAAAATAATGCATAAAATAGGTTATTTTGGGCTAATTAGGTAATTAAATGAATAATTACTGATTTAATGTATAATTAGGTGTTTAAGGATGTTAATATCTAATGTAATATGATACATGTGGCATTTAGGGTATTAGATGTAATTATTAGAAGTATTATGTAGTAAATATGTGTAATTTTAGTAATATGTGAAATTAAAATTACCATAAATATGAAATATTATGTTAAATCAGATAATATCATAATAATGTTAATATATAACAAATCTAGTAGAAAACATAAATTTAGGTGGTTATATGAAAAATGTAAAATTTTCTCACATCGAAAATAAACTCGATAGTTACGTTAGGATATAAACTATACCATACAAACTAAGATATATGTTAGGGATTAAATATGATATTTTGGATAACAAAAAATAATGTAATTAATTTTACATTATGAGTCAAAATGAATTTCTAAGGTTTGTGTATAAAAGAGTACTCAAAAACTGAATTAGAACTTAAATTAAAAATCGATTCAAAAATTGAATCAAAACTTAATCTAAATCAAGAATAATTGTAAAAGACTTAAGAACCTAGTCAATTAGGTATAATAAAACCCTAAACTAAAGGTAATAATAGGAATTTCATAACAAAACCTATTTATGATAGTTATGTGAAAATTAAAACAATATTTGCATTATAGAGACTAGTGACGATGGCTTGTGTGAGTTGCATCTTGAATAAGTAAGTGGGGCGTCCAGGTAAGTTGAGATTAATACGTTACTATATTTCGAAATACTAATTTGTAGTACTCAAAGCCTTGAAATTATACTTGATTGTATTTGTTAGATAGTTAGTCATACTTTTGTGCTTGTTCTAAGCTAATAATATAATTTGGATTTGCTGCTCTAGATTGTATTTGTATGATTTGTTTAAAATGACTAAACACCTTAAACTAGATCTAACTAAATATATGAATTTTAAACATAAATCGAACCTACATAGCAACCCATTAGGAGAAATTTAGGGTTTTCTATCCAAATACTGCCTCCTACGAAAAGAACGGTACTGAATAACATAATTAATCCTTTCTTCATCCTTAGTCGAACTAAGTGACAGGTGAAGAAGTCGTGACAAGAGTTAAGGCAGTAATTCGAAGGTAATCGCAAGAGGAGCAGTATCTCCATTGCACAAGCTTGGGTTTGGTCGTGAGAAATTGCATTAAACGAAAACTCCTTAACTTAGATGTCACAACCCAGAAGGGGGGTCGAGTTATGCTAATACCACCATGTAATAAGTGAAGATCCAAGATCAAGTTGTGTGGATTTAATTTGAGAGAGCAATGTAGGTTGCTATGGTACTATTGTTGCTCAAAGAAGGCTTCGAGGTCAGTCCCTGTCTCATGACCGTGGTTGCCTCTTGCATCTAAGTTCAGGTTACTGCTAAAGCTCAGTTGAAGTATTTATTCTTTAGCATCCTTATGATCATCGAGCACTCTTCATCTCAATGGCAACCCAGACCTTATCTATCTTAATCCATTTTCATTGGCAAGAAGGGCCAGTTTCAGGTTTCTTTTCTTCTTCTTCTTATCCTACTTGCTTACCTTTTTTTAGTTTAACTTCTTGGTTTAGTTGAGGATTGTAAACTCTTGTTGATTGAAGACAATGAAAATGCAATTCACAATTCCAACCAAAAGAAGACTTCCTAAGGTTGAAGAACCATGTACAGTAGTTTCGAGTTGATTGAAAATCTCTCTTGCTTCAAACATTCTTTTTCAAAAACTTTTTTTTTTATGATCAGTGACTTTATATGTATAATGGATTGCCCCTTCCAAATGAATCGGATTGCATTATTAGATGTTGATTTCTCTTTCGAGTTCACCTACCCCAAATAGAAATTCTTTCAAGTAAATAGCATGAATTTCCTTTTGACTTTCTTATTAAATAATTGCACTTGAACTCTTTGCTGTTGTGCTTCGAAATTGCCTCAAGGGGCTCCTCTATTCTTTTCTTTTTTTCTTTTAATTCTTATGCGTACGTATTGTGCATCATCATCTAATGAGGGAGAGGCTTTAGGTAGTTGAATCAAGTTGTTTAGCATCGAATGTGGCTTTTTACTTCTCTTTTAGTGTCAATAAGCCCGGCTTTTAAGCCCTTGGTCATTAGCATGAACTCTTAAACGCCCTTTCTAAAATTGAACAAGTATATCTGAATTCTCTAACTAATGTAGGTATGCTTCATAAGCAAATATGAATAAACTATACATGCATTTTAAGCTCTGTGGTAGGTAACCTTCATTCTTCATGTGCATCTTTTGCATCGATATTAGTCTTTAGTTATGTCTCCATATGTCCTTCTACTCTCCCCCCTTTTCTTATAAAACTAACACTTTCTCATTGTCAATCTTTTGGAAGTAGTACAATCAATATTTGAAAGATTACAATCGTATTTTGAGTGGCCACTATCTTGAACCTACCACATTTAGCAAATTGGCATAATTTAAAGAGGGTCTCTTTACCACCCGAACTATAACTATTTGCAAATTGAAAGTCAAAATTCCATAATTGTAACTTGAAGGCCACATCTACAACTTGTCACGATCAAAAAATCAGCACGGTTTAAAAAGAGTAGACTCTTTATCACCTGAACTATGACTGTTTCCAAACCGGAGGTCAAAAGTCTACAGTCATAACTTGAGAACCACATCTTAAACTTACAACAGTTAGCAAGTTGATACAGTTTAAAAAGAGTAGACTCTTTACCACTCAAACCATAACTATTTGTAAACCAGGAGCCAAAGGTGATCGATTTGCATTAACAAGTGATAGGGAATTGGAGAGCAACGATAGGATTAACTATACGTATCATCTTGAGTTATGTGTGACCTCCTTTCATGATCTTGATAAAGACAATTGCAATTTGTAATGTGAATTGAGCATCAGTCTTGAGATGTGCATGTATGTTGAGCTTGGATTTTTTCAGTTTTTATTATTTTTCTTAATCCGATTTATATTGAACCCTATACCCATTTGATATAAATGATCAACTAAGAATTAAGGAAAATCTTGTCTTTTTTAATTTTAAAAAATTTTGGAGTCACCACCCGATCAGAGTCGAGAAAAAAGTTAAGTTATTTAATCTTTGATAAAATCAATTTTTTGAAAAAAAAAAAAGATTTTGAAACCAGAGATTTTGGATTTAGGAGCTACCTTATTAAACCTTAATTGGGTATCACTTTTAACTTTCTGGATTTAATTTTATCTTTTAAAATACCCTTTTAATGAAAATGCTTATTCACAAATAAATAAATAAATAAAATTACATCTACTTGTAAAAATAAGAGATTAAAATGAAATTTACAAAAGCAGGAAAAATAAAATTTTTACATATTTTAAGTTGTCTTGTAATCACTTATGGATGCTTATATACTTGCTATTTAAGATCAGACTTCTATATTTTGTTCAGAAAATTTTAGTGTGTTGTTCTCTTTTAATTTCAAAAAACAAGCCTATTTACATTTTTATCAATTCGATTTTATTTAAAGAAAAACTCTAAAAGGGTCCTAATTTTATTATATTTTATTCATTTTTTGAAAACTCTAAAAGAAGTCCTAGTTTTGAAAAAAAAAAAAGAGGGTTAATTAAATTTTACTTATTTTTGAAAATATTTTTTCTTAGTGATAAAAATTTGTTCTATTATACATTTTTTTTATTTTTATTTTTGTGACCAAAGAAAAGAAAAAAAAAACGAAGCTTCCCTATGGTTATCCTTTTTTTTTGTTTTTTCGGATTTTTTTCTTAGGTTTTTTTTTTTTTTACAACATAACCAAACATTAAAGAAGACAAAAAAAGGAAAGAAGAAAAGTAAATAAAACAAAATACAATAACATAAAACCAAAGGAAAACATAGCCGGACCAAGTTGGAGCAGCACAAGTCCACATGCAGGTTGAAGTTCGAGTCTTGGATAAAGTACTCCTTAAGTTAACTAAGACGCTAAATAAGAATCTAATCATACTCCTCTAAGCTAACTAACTTAGGTAAATAGATAAAGTGCTCATTGAGCTGGTTAAAATCCTAAATGAGAACTTAATCGTACTCTTTTGAGCTGACTAACCTAAGTAAATGGGCAAAGCACTCCTTGAGCTAATTAAGACCCTAAATGAGAACTTGGTCATGCTCCTTTGAGCTAACTAACCTAAGTGGACAGGGAAAGTGCTCTTTGAACTAGTTAAGACCCTAAATGATAACTTGGTCGTACTCCTCTAAGTTGACTAACCTAGACAAATGGGTAAAGCACTTCTTGAGCTAACTAAGACCGTAAATAATAACCTGGTTATACTCTTATGAGCTGACTAACTTAGGTGAACGAACAAAGTGCTCCTTGAGCTATCTAAGATCCTAAATGAGAACCTTGTTGTGCTCCTCTAAGCTACTAACCTAGGAGAACGAGCAAAGTGCTCCTTAAGTTAGGTAAGACCCTAAATGATAACCTAGTTGTGCTCTTCTAAGCTAAAACATATAAAATGCAGTAAATCTTACTATACAACAAGCTATTATTACGAAACTTGGTGAATATAACCAACTATCATTAAGAATTTCATTTAATCTATGCGAATAGGCAAAGCGCTTCTTGAGCTAGCTAAAAACCTAAAGAGAATAGGAGACAAGACAACACTCTTTAAGCTAACTAAAACCCTAAAATAGATTTGAGATGGGACAGCGCTCCTTAAGCTAACTAGAATCCTAAAAAGATTTGAAAAGGGACAAAGGGTAAGTGCCTTATAGTCTGGCTAAAGACCCTAAGAGGCAAAACTGGGGGATGTCTATTTGAAAAACCATTTAACTTGAAAAATTTACAAATGAGTAATTTGTTAAAAACCATTTATGGTGAAAAAAAGCATTAGGGATAAGGTATCTTGATTTGAAAAAGAGTTAATTGACAATAGAAACTACATTAAGAAGACTGACATAGACTAATGTGGTCAACTTAAAAGGTGTGACCATGTTGAAAAGGAAGCAAACGACATGATTTGAAAGCTTAGTCACTAAGGCTGGCATTATGGGAACCGTAACCAAGAACAAACAAGAACGATCGTTAGATGGGTCCAAGCTTGCTGAAAGCTTAAAGAAATGAAAGGGAAATGTGCGAGAGAATAGGGAAAGTAAATGAAAAGTAAGCAAAAACCTACGAACAGCTCCAAAGAATATGACGTACTAATGGAACTTCTGAGGACTCACAGCACAACTCGATATGACATACGAATTAGTTCGGTAAGGTTACTCACCACGTAACCTTGCTCAAGAGTTAGGGTAAGAGTGAAATGAGAGTAAACAAGACAGTATTCACGTAAGAAAGAATATTCAGTTGTATTAGTGAAAGTCTCTCTTTACAGCTACAATTACATAGGTCATTTATACCTGAAAGTTAGGGCAACTTGCCTAAAAGGGAAAAGACAAAAAGGGTATTGTCCTAATGAAGTAATGTATAGGAATACAAGAAGGTAAAAATGAATATTGAAGAAAAGTAATGATTAGTGTGGTAGATTCTACATGTGATCATATACACGTGGCGAAGATATATTGGCGAGACCGTTAAAGGATGCGAATAAAAGATTATGATCAGATTACTAGTTCAAGCAAAGGTATCTCTCTTGGTCTCTCGGTAAGGGTGATGCCAAGTAATTGGTCAGCTTGTAGCTGTTGTCTTGGCAATCAACAATTCGACACACTTTAAAGAGATAGGCAGTCATTCAGCTCGGCATACAAAGTGACTTAGTAAAGAGATACTTGGTTTTGGCAAGAGTTGGCTGGAGCATGAGGATTTGCCTTACTAGCCCTTCCAATCTTTGTACTTAACTGCAGGTCAAAAGCCCAGTAGCCTAATTCCTATCAAGCATGGATTTGAAAAATGAATGGGGAAACTTACAGAATACCTTTACTTTCTCTCTCTCTCTTTTCTTCTTCTTTTTTTTTTTTTTTTTGAAAGTTTGCTAATGGGTATAAATTCTTATTAAAGAATCAAATGTTATAACCATTCCCTTCCTTAGTAACCATGTAAGGCATCTCATTCTCAATCTTTGAAAATATCTTCAACCCTAATGTTGAGTTACTTGGTGGGGCCTTATAATTTTAAACATTTCTTTTCTAAGGAATAAGTAACTCATGACTAGTCTAGTTGAAGATGACCTCCTTGCTTACATTCAATCTAGATTTCACTCTTGGGCTACTGCTCCAAAAATTATGATTCAATTTGTAAGCAATACACCTTGATCAATCTATTAGGTATTTTTCGATTCAGCATTATGAATTTAAGCTTTTGGTCAAATGGTTTCAAGAGGGATTAATGGAAAGAATTATTTTAAAAGATTTACTTATTTAACCTGGATATACAAGTCAAGAACCTTTAGGAAAAACTACAAGTGTACTTGTCTCAGTTCTAAAAAGAATTTTATTTAGGATAAATTATTCCTTATGATCATAAGATCTTTTATTAAGTGTAGGTAGTATTGAGGGTGGGAAGACTTTGTGTTTGTTATTTGGGATGAATATGTAAGGTTTGTATTTTTAGGTTAGGCATGTGATTCAAGGCCTTACATTTTCTAGGCCTTCTTTGGTTGGGGCTTTTCTCTCGTATATAAGACTAATTTTCAAGCCTTTCTCTCTTTTTCTTTTCTCTCTTTCTTTTTTTTTTTATTTATTACTTTATCCCGTTATTTTTTGCTCTTGTTTCTTTTCTTTAGCCTTAGGAGTGATAATCTCTATTGCTAAGTTTTTAGCTTTAAGAGATTCAAGGCTCTAACTCCATGGATTCCTAATGTATGGGCTTAGGCAAAGTGTGTACAAGCTTAAGATGTCTAAAAAGGAGTTGGCTCTTTTTCATTTCAAAGAAAACAACTTATTAGAAATAGAGATCGTCTTTGAATTAATGTTATTGAAACAAGCACAAATTAATTTTATCTTTCTCTCCTAATAAGTGACCCTAACCTCCGAATTGCCTTAGTATGGGGTGATTCTTAATAAGGTTTAAATTGAAAATATTCCTAGAATAGGTTCAAAGAAGTTAACAAAGGATATATGTATGGGAGATTTGAAAATGAATGCCTAACTTCATTTTAACTTACGTATCAAATTCAAAATTAACCTCTTTTAAGGAATGAGTTTGAAACTCTTTACTATGATGTCACTTAACTCTTAAAGTATTTAAGGTTTAGTATGTAGGATACGGTTTGCCTCTTTCATCCTAAACCTTTTAAAAGTGAGTTACCAATTCCTTAGGTAAGAATCTATATTTATTTGCCCTAAGGTAGAGATTGACTTTGGCCCTTAGTTTTTTAAAATATGCTATAATGTGAAATGATACTTTTCATTTGATCTAAGTTTAAGACTGGGGTTGTACTTGACTTTATGTTTTAACTTAGTTTATGGTTAGGTTTGGTTTTCAATGGACCAAGGGTTTTGGCTTGGTTTGGCTACTTTGATGGGTTAAGGTTTTGGGTTAGTTGCCTTAACAAGCTAAAGGTTTGTGTTTTGGGCTGGTTACCTTATGGGCTAAGGGTCATTTGGGTCGACTGCCTTATAAGGCTAAGGGTTGTATTTGGGTCAGTTGCCTTAACAAGCTAAAGGTTGTGTTTGCATTGGTTGCCTTAACATGCCAAAGGTTCTTGTTTTGGGTTAGCTACCTTAACAGGCTAAGGGTCATGTTTAGGTTAACTACCTTAACAAGCCAAGGGCTTTGGTTTGTCAATATCTCATAAGAATTTGTAACCGTTAGCAACTTTTCTTTCTTTTCCATTTCATTTTATTTATTTATTTATTTTTGTGAGAGAGAAAGATAGAGCTTTATTTTACAAGAATTGAGAAATCTAATTGCAAATAAGGATGGTGATTTTGGGGTTTTATTTACAAGTCTATGGAATTTATTTACATTTCCCTAAGTGATAAGGAGCAATGTGATAGGAATCAACCCCCTAAACCAATCACAAGAAGCCGAGCTACAGGACTTCAAGGGCTTGTACTGAAAATACTAGCTCTAAGCCATAGCTAAGATAGGGACTCTTATGTTGACTTGTCTGTCAGATCCTCACGTGTATCTAATATGCTCTTGCCTAACAGCGAAGTCCTAATCCAAAAGACAGCCCGGAACTAGCTGAGTAAAGCTACCGACTTGATCCGGTGGTATTTAACTTCAAGACAGTTGACCTTTTGCTAGGATGATTGACCTTTGACTTAATCCAGATCAGGTCAACCTTTGACTATAACACATTCCTACTTCCACTTACATTGTATCATATCCTAAATGTCTAGCTACCAAGCAACATGTGTCTCCTGACACAATGTTCCAGAATGATTCTTTCTTTTCTATACTGAATATTCTTTGTCCTTTTTACCCCTTTTTAGTATAACTCATGTAACTTAATTATAAAATACCCTTTTGTTTTTTCATACATGTAAAATAACCCTGGTGAGCAAGTATATAAACCCCCACTTTCCTTGTATGCACATACACATCCTTTTTAATACAGAAATTACTCATTTGAGCAACCTTAGTGTTCTAGTTATCTCTTAACTCTCATCTATTTCCTTTAGTAAGGAGTAGTGGCGAGTGCCCTTTCAGTTCAGACTAATATGTCATATCCAGCAAATTGTAGGTCGAGTAGGATAGAGTGATGAGTCATATCCATTCGGTAACTACCTGAGTTTTGCTAGTTTCTTTTCTGTTTCCTTTTTTATTCGTTCATTGTGGTACTTCTCCATGTGTATGAACCCGAAGATGCATTAGCTTCGCTGGTATCAAAGCATGGTTTCACAAGGGAGTATGTGAAGTTGCAATGAAGATTTTGTTCGCTTTACTGTTAGTGGCTACTGTGTTCCTTCCATAGCTACTGCCGTGTATTGGTGTGATAGCAAGTGTGGTTTCATTGTTACTCTGTTTTTTATCACAAAAACAAAGTAAGTTCATTTTTACTCTATTTAGTGACTATCAGATATTAAGGTTGTTAGTAGTTTGTTAATCTGTTAAAAAAAAAAAAGTTTTACACTATGTCAGATTTAAGTCTTTAAGGAGTTATCAGTGAATAGGGCAGTGGTGCTCAACTTGGTCGTAGTCATAATGGTAGTAATACCCCAGGGTCCATTAATAATAGACTTAATAGGCTCACAAACCTTATTGAGAGTCTAGTAAAAGCAATGTAAGTAAATAGGCAACAACCCCAAGGTGTACAGCCGCCTAACCCATAAGAGAATACCCCTGAGAGACCCCATGGCCAAGGCAACCGAACCAATTGCCCAGTTCGACCACATCAAGCTAGAGGAGTAGCGGGGGAGATTGAAGAAGAAGATGAGGAACTAGATGTTGAAGAATTTGGGGAGGAAGGAGAGGAAGCTGACTATTACCCATTACTAAGATGAAGACGCCGAGCTTTTTGAGGGCTAAATAATATCAAGGTTTAAATCCTACCCTTTAATGGAAGTAGAGATGTCGATGAATACTTAGAATGGGAAGAGAAGGTCAAGAAGGTGTTTAACTATTACAGACACATGGATACTATCAAGGTTTGACTTGCTGCGTTGGAGTTTACTGAGTATGCGACAATGTAGTGAAAAAATCTAAATGCAACACGAACAAGGGATGGAAGATGAGGTATCAGAACTTGGGACGAGATGAAAAGGTTATTGAAAGGTAAGTTTATGCTTGAGACATACCTGTAAGATATGTTTGCAAAATTGCAAGAGCTTTGCCAAGGAAACCGATCTATTGATGACTATATCAAAGAGTTTTAGATGTTGATGATCTAAGTCGATGTAGAAGAACCAGAAGCCCGTTCAGTATCAAGATTTATTTCTGGACTCAAGTATGAGATTCACAATATCGTTAAAGTATAAAGGTTTTATACTTTAGAAGAGGCGATCAAAATTGCGTAAAGGGTTGAAAAGCAGAGGAGAAATGTTCCGAGTTGACCAGGGTAAACATTCTCCTAAGCTCTCATATCACATCGACCAATTCAATTCGAGCTTAAGAGGCCATACCAAATCGAGGAAAGGAATGACTGACCTGATGAACGCTGAGAAGACCAACATGGTCGAACAGGATAGTTGAGCCAACCAGAGACTAGACCGACCCTGAGAACCTATGAGTAAGGCCAACCATCCGGATGGAAGACTAGCAAGGTGAAGTGTTTTAAATGCTTAAGCTTTGAACATATGGCTACTGAATGTTCGAACCGACGTGTCATGATACTTTGAGGAGACGTGGTGGATAGTATCGACAAGAGCGACCCTGAGGAAGAAAAGAATGTTGGAGAACCCAAAGTGGGAAAGGAAGAGGAGACTTATGTCTATGCAGACCAGGGAGAAGTAATGACCCTAGTCCTAAGACGAGTCCTGAGTTCCTTGCCAAACTTTGAGGAGAACTAGAGAGAGAATCTGTTCCATACCAAATGTACCATCAAAGGCCAATTGTACACAATCGTTGTAGATGGAGGAAGTTGTACTAATGTTGTTGCACAGTCCTTTATGCAAAGGTTGGGTCTGCCGACCTCAAAGCATCTCTGATCCTATAAGCTACATTGGCTTTTATGATAAGGGTGTTTTTCACATAATTGAATAAGTGACCATACCGTTCAGTATTAGGAACGTATATAGGGACGAAGTAGTGTGTGATATCATCTTTATGGGAGCTTCACATCTGCTGCTTGAACAACCTTAGTTGTTTGACTAACGTGTTACTCACGATGGGTATAAGAATACCCATGCCTTTGTTAAGGATGAAAGGAGGATAATATTGCAGCCACTAACCCCATTCTAAGTAAATGAAACCTATAATCAGCTCATCCAAGCTAGTAAGAAGAAAAATCTAGTAATGAGCCACAGAGAGCTCCGACGTTCTTGTTGGCTAGAAGATTGATGGAGATGAGGGAATTACAGGATGTCCCAAAAGAAATCCGAAGATTGCTAAATGAGTTTTCTGACTTATTTCCAGAAGAACTGCTTAAAGGATTGCCACAAGTCTAAGGCATAGAGTACTGCATTAATTTGCAGCCGGGTGCTGCCCTGCTAAATCGACTTGCATATAGGATGAACCTTGAGTAAGTTGCTAAGCTAAAAAGACAAGTAGATGAACTTGTTGAACAAGGATACATGAAGGAGAGCATGAGCCCTTATGTTATACCAGCTTTCTCATCCCAAAGAAGGATGGTTTATGGCATATAAGCATCGATAGCCAAGCAATCAACCGAATTACTGTCAAGTATAGATACCCAATACTAAGGCTCAATGACATGTTAGATGAGCGTAATGGCGTAAAGATATTTTCGAAGATTGATTTGCGAAGTGGCTACTACCAAATTTGCATGAGTCTAGGCGACGAATGGAAGACCGCTCTCAAGACTAGGCATAGACTCTACGAATGGTTAGTTATGCCATTTAGACTTACGAATACACCGAGCACATTCATGAGGTTAATGAACCATGTGATGCGCCCTTTACTTGAAAGATGTGTGGTTGTGTACTTTAATGACATATTAGTATACAGTGCCAACCTAAATGACCATGTTCAATATCTTCATAAAGTATTTAGCATTTTGCGAGTTGAAAAGTTGTATGGGAATATGAAGAAGTGTACGTTCTACCAAAGTGAGGTGATTTTTCTAGGATTTATTGTCAGGAGAAGGAATCCGAGTAGATGAGGAGAAGATCTGAGCTATTCTAGAATGACTGATGTCGAAGAATGTCATTGAAGTCTGAAGTTTCCACGGCTTAGCTTCTTTCTATAAGCGATTTATTAAGGACTTCGGTACAATAGCCGCCCCATTGACCGAGTTGACGAAGAAGAGTGAAGGATTCGGGTGGAGCGACCAAGCTGAACAGAGCTTTAGAGAAATCAAGAAAAAACTTACCTAAGCACCTGTTCTATCGTTGACAAACCCTTTGAATTAGAATGTAATGCATCAGGAATTGGAATCAGTGCTGTCCTGATGCAAGAGCAATGACCCATCGCCTACCATAGTGAGAAGCTTAGTGGTCCTACCTTAAACTATTCTGTGTACAAGAAAGAATTGTACTTTCTTTATCGAGCCCCTACCATTTAACAACACTACCTATTACTACGAAAGTTTGTTATTTACACTGACCACAAATTATTAAAGCATCTAGGGAGTTAGAATAAGCTCTTGAAGAAGCAAGCTAAGTGGTTGAAGTTTATGGAGGGTTTCTCGTACGTCATCCGACACAAGAAGGGAAGTGTAAATGTACTTGCTAATGCTCTGTCACAATGACAAACCTTACTGACCACTTTACAAATGAAATTATTGGGATTTTCACTCATTACCGAATAGTATGCTCATGATCCTCATTTTGGCCCCTTCATAGAATAATGCAGAGATGGAATTGTTGTTAAAGGGTATTATCTTAAGGATGGCTACCTACTTAAGGACTGAAAACTGTACATACTAAACTACTCTACGTGTAAGCTATTTGTCAGGAAAGCTCATAGCGGAGGATTATCCAGACATTTCAGGAAGACCAAGGCAGCTAATCTGTTAAGGGAAAACTTTTATTAACCTGGGTTAGCTAAAGATGTCCATAAGGTAGTTGGTGGTTATGAAGTATGCAAACGAGCAAAGAGGAAGAGAGAACCCCATGAGGAGTACATGCCCTTGTCGTCACCAATCTTATCTTAAGTTGACCTTAGTATGGACTTTGTCTTAAGGTTGCACCGGACATCTAAAGGACAATATTCTATCTTTGTTGTAGTGGACCGCTTCAATAAGATGCATACTTCATTTTGTACCATTGGACTAATGATGCTTTATATATTGCTGATTTGTTTTTACAAGAGGTTGTCCGACTATATGGAGTACCGAAGACTATTGTCTCAGACCGAGACACAAAATTCTTGAGCTATTTTTGGAAGACTCTTTGGAGAAAACTTGGAACTAAACTTGTATTCAGCTCCAATAGCTACCTTTAAACTAATGGCTAGACTGAAGTAGTGAACTGAACACTAGGCAATCTACTTAGAGCTATTGTAAGGAAGAACTCGAGGGATTGGGATCTGTACCTACTAGTCGTGAAGTTTGCATACAAGCAGACTATCCACAACACTACAGGAAAGACCTCATTCGAGGTTGTCTATGGCCTTAACCTAACCATTCCCCTAGACATGATCGGTACCCCAACAGTTATTAAAGAGAGTCAATTCGAAGTAGACTGAGCCAAAGAATTGCATAAGTTACACCGGTTTGTCATGAGGAAGATCGCCAAGTTCAATCAGAGATAACAAGAGATTGGCAACTGAGGCCACCGATCTATTTATTTCTAGCCAAGAGACTTAATATGGATTCACCTCTGCCGAGAGTAATTCCCACACTTAAGACAAAGCAAACTATCTCCTCGAGTTAACGACCCATTCAAGGTCCTAAAGAAAATCAATCACAATGCCTACTATATCGAGTGCCTGATGACTATGGTGTCTTCTTTACCTTCAATGTATCCGATCTAATTCCCCATCAACTAACAAAAGACCCTACGAGTGTCCTAGAAGAATGAGTAGAAATCGCTTTAGATTTGAAGACAAATCTTTCTAACCCCCCCACCCCCCCCTAAAAAAAATGGTAGGAATCAACCCCCTAAATCGATCACAAGAAGCCAAGTTACAGGACTTCAAGGGCTCATACTAAAAATATTAGTTCTAAGCCATAGTTGAGACGGGAACTCCTATCCCAATCTGACCTCTTGCCAACCTATCTGTTAGATCCTTACGTGTGTCCAACATTCTCTTGTCCAATAGTGAAGTCCTAATCCAAAACTAGTCGAGTAGAGCTACCGACTTGATCCACTGGTGTTTGACTTCAAGACAGTTGACCTTTTGCTAGGATGATTGGCCTCTGACCTAATCTAAATTAGGTCGGCCCCTGATTACAACACATTCTTACTTCTGCTTACGTTGTATCATATCCTAGATGTTTAGCCACCAAGCGACACGTGTCTCTGACACAACGTTTTAGAATAATTCTTTCTTTTCCGTATTAAATATTCTTTATCCTTTTTACCTCTTTTTAGTATGATTCATGTTACCTAATTGTAAAAATACTCTTTTATCTTTTCATACATGTAAAATAACCCTAGTAGGCAAGTAAATAAACCCTTACATTCCTTATATGCGCGTACACATCCCTTTCAATACAGAAACTACTCATTTTAGTAACCTTAGTGTTCTCGTTATCTCTTAACTCTTATCTATTCCCTTTAGTAAGGAGTAATGGTAAGCAACCATTCAATTCGGACTAGTGTGTCATATCCGACGAATTGTAAGCTAAGTAAGATAGAGTGGTGAGTCATATCCATTCGATAGCTACTCAGGTTTTGCTAGTTTCCTTTATGTTTCTTTTTCGATTCGTTTATTGTGGTGCTTCTCTGTGTATAGACCCCAAAGACGCATCACAATGGCTAGATGAATTCTATTGAAGAACTATTTACAAAAAGGGAATACTACAGAATGAAGAATGATGTACGAAAGGGAACTTTTACTATCTTGAAAAATTAGAATTCAAAAAGACAAAGGTAAAGAGCCTAACATTTATTCTAGATTATTATTTAATGAAACTTGATATTTATTCCATAATCTAGGGAATCCTAATCTAACTCTTGCAATAGAGTAGCAATTCTATCCAACATCTCCAAAGCCCAGTCCATGGTTTTCTCGCTCTCTTCGACTGGGGCCAACAAGGCTCGACTAGTAGCTTCAGTATGTCTAGCCTTTTGCTTTCAATAAGTAGCTTCAACTTACAGTAGCTATTTATGAATTCTAAGGGCATCTAATAGCCTATTGGCCCTCTAATTGCTCACTTGTTAGTTACTTGCCATTATCTATAGGCTAAAACATTTCCTGGACAAAAAATCATTTATCAACGAAACAAAAGAATGCATATGGAAGCATATAGATGCTAGACCCTTTTGGGTTAATACATTATTCCTTAAATTGCAACCTTACTGTTTGATTCAATGTTTAGAAAAGAATAGGTACAAAAAATGATCATATTTCTAAGACACTTAAACATTAGTGGGGTTGCAACTTCTAGGATTAGTGTTTTAACTCATGGTTTAATTGTATGCAATTTCGATGGGTTCTAAAGGTTCTTAAACTTTGTAACCTCACATGTTTTTGAAGAAACGGTTCCTTTGTTACATTGAAGTTTAAATAGGGTAGTCTAATCAGCCTTGAGTGATGGTTACCCCATAACACTTGAAACCTACACAATGATCCCCCTCTTAGGGTCCTAAGACAGTCTAGGTCAGACCGTATCTACCCTACATCTTTAATGCAATCATTCCCCCTAATATCTTAAGTATATTGCATGTAAAATGAATATAGCAATTAAAACAAAGTATATTTACATGAAATGAATCGTAACATTGAATAAATAAAATGGGTATTTTGAAAGGCAATTTTAATTTCAAAAAGTTTTTAAGTGGCTACCTCTCTTAACGTCTCTAATGGAGTTGCCAACCTATCGAGCTTGAATTTTTTTTGTTTTTATTATTTTCCTTAATCTAATCTATATTAAACCCTATACCCATTCGATATTGACTAAAAATTAAGAAAAATCTTTTTTTCTTTTTAATTTGAAAAAGATTTTAGAGTCACTACCCAATTGAAGTTGAAAAAAGAGTTAAGTTATAATCAATTAGATAGATTGGTTATAACTTAGTTATTAGTCTTCGATAAAATCAATTTTTTTAAAGGATTTTAAAATCAGAGATTTTATATCTAAGGCTATTTTACTAAACTCTAATCGAGTACCACTTTTAACTTTTCGAATTTAATTTTATCTTTTAAAATACCCTTTTGATGACAATGCTTATTCACAAATAAATAAATAAATAATTACACCTACCTGTAAAAATAAGAGATTAAAATGAAATTTACAGAAGTGGGAAAAATAATTTTTTTACACATTTTAAGTCATCCTGTAATTGCGTATAGGTGCTTATATATTTGCTATTCGAGATTAGACTTCTATAGTTCGTTCGGAAAATTTTAGTATGTTAGTCTCTTTTAATTTCAAAAAACAACCAGGTTTACATTTTTGTTAATTTGATTTTATTTAAAGAAAAAACTCTACAAGGGTCCTAATTTTTTGGTAATTTATTCTTTTTTGGAAAACTCTAAAAGAAACCCTAGTTTTGAAGAAGGGTTAATTAAGTTTTACTTATTTTTGAAAATAATTTTTCTAAGTGATAAAAACTCATTTTATTATACATTTTTTTATTTTTATTATTACTATTTTTGGATTGAAGAAAGGAAAAAAATAAGAATAAAAATAATAAATAATATGGTTCTCCTTTTTTTTTTCTTCTTTTTTTTCTTTCTTTTTTCGGAATTTTTTTCTTAGGGTTTTTTTTACAACATAACTAAACACTAAAGAAGAAAAAAAAAGGAAAAAAGAAAAGTAAATAAAACAAAATGCAATAACACAAAACAAAAGAAAAACATGGCTAAACCAAGTTAGAGCAGGTGCGGGTCCATACACAGGTCGAAGTCGGGTCTTAGGTTGGTTTGGGTCACGCACTGATCAGCTTCTGGTGGCATAAAGTGAAGAATAGTGGGGAGGTCATTTTCGATTGATTTGCTTACTAAAACAAATGAGAAAAGGTGTTTTTGTGAGTTTTTAATTGAACTTAGTAAGGTTAAGTTCAATGCCACTATGAATGGTGATGGTTTGAGGGTAGTGGAAAGGAAGTCGCTAATGGTGATGTTTAGAAAACAAGTGTAGCAACAGCTAAAGGTTGAAGGAAGGTTGGGTTAGGGGTTTTGGATGATGGTAAGCACAACTGTATGCTTAGTTTGGCTCATAGTAGTGGCTATGGTGGTACTTCACGTAGTTGGTTATAGTAACTAGGGTTAAAGCACATAAATTGGGCCAAGACTCTTAGAGGGCACGACAGAGGATGGAGGAGAGTGGGTTAGGAAGCTTAAACCATAGTGGTTATATTGGTAACTCTAACTCAACTCAACGAAGTCATGAGCTTGTTCTATTTCTAGATAGATAGTGCCACTTGTAGTAAAGAGAGAAAGGGGTTTAGATGTGTGATTTGTGCAAAGATGAGTGAACATGTTGAAGCTCAAGCATGTTTGGAAAGAGGCATTAATGGCCAAATTGGCCATGAATGTGGACCTCGGATTTCAAGTGATTAGGTGATTTTGATCCTTGAACTGGATGAATTTGAATAGATTATTGGTCAAAATTGAAACTAAGTCATGCCTAATACACGATTCCACCAATTAATTGTGTGGAAACCATAAAAAAATGGCCCTCAAACACATGCCACTATAAAGAAAATATTATAAGGAAAACTAGGAATTAGGTAAGAAGGAAGGAGAAACACAAGGGGCTTGCACATGCAGATGTACCCCCTATCGTATGTGAAAGTCACACAACTAATTGAAAAAAATAGTAAGCGCTCACTTGGGCCACGCTTTAAGGCTTGTAGCCCTATTGTGATTTTCAAATGGACTAGGTGTAAGCTTAGTCCAATCTCATCTCCTTTTGTTTTTTTTTTTAATTTTCTTAAAAATCTTCCACTCTTAAAAAAAATATATTTCTAAAAATTTCTAATTATTATTTCTTTTTTTTTGTTGAATTTTCCTTTTTTTTTTTTGCTTTTCTGAATCAGGATCCTTTCCGTTTATTCCCAAAAAATAAAAATAAGAAAATAAAATTTTAAAAATAAAATAAAATTCTAAAAATATAAAGGAGCAAAAATGAGGTGTCTATAATATATACATGAGCACATATGAGTCGAACATACGTCATACGTAAGTTGAACACATGGGTTTGAACATAAGCCTTAAGACATGAGCATATAAGAAATGAAAACCTAAGTTAAAGTTAACCTCCTTTAACATAAGTAGTTGTGAGTTGCACATGTGAAATAAACATGGCCCCCTTAATATGAGCACTCGTAAGTTGAATATGTGAAACAAATATGAACCTCTTAACATTGCACTTTGGGGCTAAATATGTGAAATGAACACAATGCTTCCATGTGAGCATAAAGTATGAATTTGAACATAAAACTTGAACACAAATGCATAAGAGTTGAGTGCAAGTCTGCAAATTAAGCATACATGAACTAGACGTAAGCCTTGCACACGAACACACGAGAGTTGAACCCTTGAGTTCAACATAACTCCTTTGGTACAAGCACTTGTGAGCTTATAACATGAGCATACGTGAGTTGAGCGTGTAAATTGAACAAAACACTTTTGGCATGTGAGTTGCACATGAGTCTAGTCATATAAGTCAAACATGAGCCCTAACACACGAGTCTTAAGCATGAGTGAACATAAGAGTTGCACATAAGCATTGAACATTAGAGTAAACACATGTCTTTAACATTAGAGTTGAACGTGAGTAAGCATGAGCCATAATCACGAGCCTTAAATATAAGTTAACATAAGAGTTGAACATGAGCCTTAAATATGAAATGAGTCTTAAACATGACATGTGCGAGACCTGAACGGGATGCGAGACTTGAACATGACATAAGGCCTGAATGTAGCATAAGTCCTAAACATGATGTGAACACTAAATAGGATGTGAGGCTTGAGCATGGCATGAGTCTTGGCATCATAGGTTAGATACAGCGCTTGACATGTGAGTTGCATATGAGTAACTAAATCACGAGCCTTCTCAACATAAATGTACATGAACATGAGCTCATTATATGAGTTGAATATGAAGCATTGAACGTTAGTCTTCTAACATTAATAAATGAGCTTGAACACATGATTCCAACATGTGAATTGAACATGAACTTACAAACAACATATAAGTTAAACATTATTGGGAATGTGTGAGTTGTGCATGCTACTTATTATCATCATACGCTGTAAGAGCCCTTGCATACATATACATATTATGTCCAGCTCGTGTAAGTAGATGTTGTATTTATTGAATGAACTTTATCTTACTAATTCTCTTACTTTTCTTTATCTTTGTAGGTGATCACTTCTTCCTCCTTCTCCAAGTGGTAGCAATTGCGCATAGGCATTATTACTACTTTCAAAATTCAATAGGAGCAAGCAACACGGCATCATATGTAAGTATATTTAAGTAGTGCCGTTTAACGAACAGCTCCAGTAATGTTATTCTTCATGTTAAGCAAAGGAGATGTTATAGATTAGTATAATGCATTGAACACTATGAGTACGCATGTGTCAACCACCACATACGCATTGAGCCCCATGCATACGTGCGCTTCGAGCACCGTGAGCACACGTGCATCAAGCCTCGCATGCATGGATGATTTAAGCACCATGTATAAAGAGTATTGTATGAAGCAAGTATAATGAGTAACAATCGTCACCATCCAAGACTAACCTCTTCATATACCATATCTCATTTATAATTTTCATCTCCTATGTATTAACATGTGGAGAAGGGATAAATTAACAAGTCTTGATGCCTCTCTTTCCCCTATGACACCATTAATGAGCCATGTTATATTATAGTGCACTAGTCTTTGAGAGTCATGATACTTTAAAGGGGCATGTTGATTTAGCCTTATGACAACACACTGTTTATACATAAACAATTATATAAGACCTTTGTTACATATGCATATAGATAACTGACCACTTAGGTAATAGACATTATCTTAAGCCTTGTTTCATATAATCTTCTTGGTTACTCAGTTGTAACTCTTACATTTACTTATAAGTGCAAGTTATAATTGAATATGTAAAATCAATAATAATGAAGGTCATTGACCAACTTTCTTGCTCTTTTATTCCCTTAGCACTTCCGTTAGCCTTCATGAAGGTATCATGTCATTGTGCAATTGGAAGTGGTAATTCTCCACTTAATAGTAGCTTGTTAGAAGATAATGTAGTAGGACAACTTCAATCCCCTTAATGACTTGTAATGCCTTGAAATATAATGAAGGGCATATCTTAACTAAGTAATAGCATGACCAAGGATAATGCAATCCTTGCTAGAGAAGACATTCTCTTGAGTCAAAACATACTTTGTTCTTAAAGGCTCCACACACTTAAGAGTAATGTCTCAAGTCAACAACGCTATTATCTAGTGTAAAGTAGTATGATTGCCTTGTAATCTCTTTTTTTTTTTCCTTTAAAAATGATACCATGCAGTAAGAAGCAAAGGCTTAACTTAGTCATACTAGTATTAAGTGACATGAACTTTAGATTTTTGGATTAACAACTTTAAGATTGCTTAAACTTTTTGAGCTAAGGGGCCTTTTATAGATATAATCGCGAGACTACTTAGACTCAATAATCTAAGAAGTTTTGTGTAGAATAGGTACAGTTGTGAGACTATTTAGACTCAAAGATCCAAGGGATCTCACGTGTCATTTCACGTATTGAGGCAAGACTTCTGCTTGCTAATGATAATATTTAAAAAGTCCCCTTTAAGAATTGTTCAATTGTATATATGCAGTGATAATAACATTGATTTCTTGGGGTCAACAATTTTTTCTCATTAGTCAAGAGGGTATTTCTCACTCCTTAACTGCTTTACGTAACCTATAAGGGTATTACTTGGGTTTGAATGTCGATACATTGAAGTGCTCATCAATGGGATTGTCTTTGCTACTTGATGGTAAAAAATAGAGCAATTAGTTAGTATGATAACTATACACCATTGCCATGGCTTGTTGTACACTTAGGAGGCAATACTCATAGTAGCTCGTAACACACAAGCTAAGCTCATCATCATATGCTTAGGAGACTTATATCTTACTAGCTAGCAGTGATGTGTAAACTATATGTTACATTCATTATTATTTTCTTTTGATCAATGAAAGGGTTTAGTTTCTCCTATTGGATGTAAACCATTATGTGAACTTAACTTTGTGCGCTAAGGAGACTAGCCTCTTAACCTACGGTGACAATAATAATAGAAGATGGCTAATAAACACAATTGTAATCTCATAGAATAACATCAATGATAGAGAAAGAAGCTTCTTTCATTAATGGGAAGTAGTCATTAGAAAAATGAGATAAAACCAGTGAAAATACATCTTATTTGTTTTGAGTTCTCGTACTTTCTAGCTTATAATGTGCTATTTACTTTCATAATATCATTGGTTCTTTATAGCTAGTTGTGCCTCGGGGGGTTCCACTAAGGGTGTCTCCCCTTCATTCATATGCTCATAAAAAAAAAATACTATTTCAATCAAGTAAGACTCATTATGTGTAAATGGGTTCTTTGTCACAGGAATAAGGACATCATTCCAGTTATAGTGACCTTTTATGCATTAATGACATGTTGAAGGCATCACATTGTGATCATACAATTATGTCCTTATGAGGAGATAATAAGATACAGGCGCATCAATTACATAAAACCATATAGAATTATGGATGGATCCAAAATTGAAACCTACCTTAATGCGCCCCATTGTCTTCATGGAAGACTCATAAAAGCTATTTAACATGATTGGTTGTTTTGCCAAGTGTCGAATGTTTATCTTTACAACCTTGAAAGTGGACATTAGCATAACATTGAGTAAAGATCCATTGTCAACAAATGTCCTTCTAATAGTTTAAGCATTGATTATGCTTTCTACATATAGAGGCGATTGTGATTAGGATTCTTTATGCACATGTCAACACTAGTGAATGTAATTACAATTTCTTTCATTGAGACAATTCCCTATGTGGGACATGTTATGGTATGTTTCTTATATTATCCCTATGCAATCCTCATGAGCATAGTCATTGCCTCAAGTTAGGCATCCTCATCAAATTCGAGGAGGTCAAAGAAATTTCTAACATTAGAAGTTTTTAACAAGAAAAGAATAGCGTTATTATCTCTGCTTTCTGTAATTTTGAGTCCTTCACCTCTATCTTCATATGCCTCAGCAAACTGCACGTTTATTTTCTCTAACTTTATAGGGTATGAGTGACAACATTCATGATACCACATTGGGTGTTACGAGCCAAAAGTAGGTTATTTCTAACATCGTTGTTTTTAATGATCAGTTCACCATTTTGAATTTGTTCATTAATTATCTTCTTTAAAAGCCCAACAATCTTTGGTAGGGTGAACTACACTTCTATAAAATTTGTAAAACTTGGGTCATCCTTTTCTTCATTCGTTGGTAAGCATTTGACTCACGAGAGTCTAATGTTGCCTTGGCATAGCGATTGGTTAAGCATTGCGTACACCTTCCCCATCAAGCATGGATATGTTAAGGATGGCCTATAGTTCGCAAGTTTATTGTTTCTTTATTTCTTCGCTCCTTTTGGATTCTCTTCTTAAATTGAATTCACTAATATATGCTTGTTGAACCTTAAATTTTCACCATTTTATTGTACAATCGAATTATTAGTCCTTTACCCATTCTTAGCTAATATGATAAAGGAAACCAAAGAGAGTTTCTCAAGGTGCATTACGCATTCAGTAAACATTCCTTGAATACAATTCTTCACCAACTATTTTTCATCTTGAATATCTAAGGAGCATTCTCTAAAACACTCACTAAAATCCATGAAATCTTCTTCAGGCTTCTAACGAATCCTTCTCATGTTGGTAAAGGTAACCCTTTCTCTAGTAGAAAAGAACTTTTCCAAAAACATCTTATACATACTTCCTTACAAATCCACTAATCTTGGAGAGAGATTGACATACTAGGTATATGCCTTCTTAGTGAGTAACTTAGAAAACTCCTTTAACTTCAAGTCATCATCTAGACCATACACTTCTAAAGTCTCAATGGACTTTAATAGGTGTTCTCTTGTCCTTCTCTTCTTACCATTAAATAGCATAAACTTTAGACTCACATAGTCTTTAGGGTACAGTTTTGTAGCGATGCGCTGATGGTATGCGGGTTTTAACTCAAGCACCCCCGTTGTAGATTTTGCCGATATTTCTCTTAAGTACATTTCTAGATCTTTCTTGGTCACAAATGAAACCCTTTGGGTAGATGCTTCTACTCTTATTGACATTGCAAAGGTAAGATTTATGGAAGCAAGATTCCCAAGTGTAAGCTGCATAGATTCAACAATCCTGACACGTGGGGTAGCTGTTATACCCCGAAGTCGCAGAGTCACAACAGTCCCACCGTGTAAATCATTCTATGATAGTAACTGGCCTCACAGTGCCTACCATAGACATAATCTACATAAGGCGTTGACGACTCCTCACTTTGAAGTAAACAGTTCGATTAATAATTATACTACAATTATGATAAATATTACAATTTCTAATAAACATAGATAATTATAAGTAAGTCCATAGAGTTTCTCAGGAAGTTCTACATAATCACCACAGTTTATTAATTTACAGAATAACTATCGGTTTTTAATCGTTAACTACAAGGTCATTTTAGTTACACATTATACTAATTAACTTGATCCTCACATCCCTGGCTTCACAAGGACTAACCTCTGGGTAATTGTAGGGCGGCATAGTACTTGAAGTGATCACAAATCGGAACCTGCAAAAGGATCTAGGAGGGTATGAGCAACTACAGCTCAGTAAGTTGAATTGGAGACTCATGAATGCATACAAGCATAAACAGGGTTATCAAACAATTATTTTCATGCAGTGCAACAATCAAGTGTCATCGCACAACGTAGTCCGGTCCGTTGTGAAATCGAAGAAATTTCACCCCCTCCAATCCGGGTTGAGGAGTTCCATGTTATGCAGCAGCTCACAACCAAACCCAGGTTTGTGCAATGGAGACCTCGCTCCTCCCGCGACTACCTTCAAACCATTGACTTCACCCCCGCCGCGACCTCCTCTCCTGTCACTTAGTTCGACTGAGGATGAAGAAGGGACCATTTTGCAATCCTGCACTATCCCTTTTGAAGGGGTCGATATTTGGTTGGAGAATCCTATGATCCCCTAACGGGTTGCAATGCATGGCATTTTTGGTTATTAGCGACTAAGATTAAATTCTATTTAGGGTATTCAAACAATTTCATACCAATTCAATCAGTCACAAATCACTCACAATGCAAGTTTCAGCACGAATTCAAATACATCAAATACATGCGTAAACTACTTACAGTCACAAGCATATATAAGCCTAAGTTTTCGAGCACTACAAAACTAGTACTCTATTACAATAAGCAATAACCCAACTTACTTGAAATCGCTCGATCGCTCGATCCCTTAGTCGCAAGCTGATTTGTTTTTGAGTATCTATAATACAAATGGGTCTTTTTAGTACTTATATTTTATGGATTATTATTCTAATTCATAATGTAACTCATTTTCCTCATGTATACCTATAACGTACTAATGATTCGTTGTACTCTATTTCGGGGTTCGAATCCTAAACTATATTCTAGTTTTAATTCCTAAGTTTTAAATAAGCTCGAATCCTAGTGTAACATTAATCACATTACGCTTGGGTATTCAAATATTCTATTGGGTTGTAATTTGGTATCATAAACTATTTGGTATACGCTAACCCTAATTGAGGTATCGGATTTATTTCCAATGTGTGAAAATCTTACATTTTGAGATATTTACTTAAAATTAAATGTTATTTCAGATTTATTATTTTTCTGATTTCTATTATAATATTACCTAAATAACTCAAATTTTTAGATTTATTAATTTACAATTTCACTTATTACTAATTTCTTACATTACTTACCTAATTTCCCTAATTAACCATACTTAATACTCTAAAGGCTAGGATTAGGGTTCCACTTCAGAGATTAACATCCCTAAACATATAATTAATATCTAAATTAGTAATTAACATCCTAATCACCAAATCAATCCTAAATCACCCAATTTTTCCATCATTTTAGGGCTAAAAATTAACTTAAAAATTTCAAAAATTAATTTTAAAAAAAATGGCTTCATAGCACTGTTCTACATCATATGAGAATCCTACAGAAAAAATTTGAGCTCCAAACTACACTCCTAAGCCTATTTATTTTCCGGTTTAATCATGCTCGGTTTTGAATAATTTGTTAAGGACCCTATATTTCTAAACATAATTAAACTAAATAAATATTTTTCCCTAAATCTACATACAATAAAATCTCAAAATAACAAGTTTCATAATTTTCTGGGCAAAATAACTAATTTTACAAAATTATTCAAAAATCGGGGTGAATAAATGACTAACCGGTTCGAAGCTTTCTGGCAGTCCAAACCCGGTCCAAGGTTGTCGGCCGGTCCAGGCGGTGATTCTAGTGTAGGGTAGTAGTGGTGGTTCGGTCCCAGGTAGTGGTGAGTGGTGGGTTTAGTTCACTTGCCTAATCTGCATAGTTTTCTTTTCTTTTTTTATTTTCTGGATTTTCTCTCGATTTTTTCAGTGTTTCAATTTTTCTCAGACTCTAAACTGACCAAATGAATTCTGAAAATTTTTCCCCTATTTATAGACAATTGTAGTAATTAATATGCATTAATTTGACAAGACTTTGCCCAAATTCCTTGATTTTTGGCTTTTAGGTTGTCTAATTCTTATTGGCTAATTTTTCTTTTTATCTTGATTCAGCTTATCCTCTTCTGATTTTTTCTGATTTTTCCATAATTATTTTATATTTTTCTTTAATTATTTGCTTAGTTTTCGGCCAATTTAGGTAATTACGCGTATTTTTATCTACACGTAAATACATGTGGGGTACACGTGAACATTCCTAATTATTATTTTGGTCATTCTAAAATTTTTAGTATACATATAATCTATCTCTAGTAATTTATTAGTTATCAGATTACACTTTTTGCCTTTTTAGTAATTAGCAATTATTATGCTTAAAATTTGAAAATTTTATAGTCTCCTATTTTACTACTTATTTTCTTAAATTTAAGTTTACAAGGTCATTTTTATTAATATTTCTCTTATTAGTTTATAATTTGGGTTTGATTGGATCCTTTAGTTGATCGCCCTAAACCTTGGGTTTTAAGCTCAAACCTACGGTTACTTGGCTTGGCTTTAGGGCTTATAGTAGCACATAAAGATGACGAACCTTTAATCTAGACCCTTTGATTCCTTACTTCGAGTAAGGAGTATCATATAGTTATGGGTTCTACCGCTAGAAGTTTCTCTTTGACTCTAAGAGTAACCTGCTCATTAACAACTGAATGATTGAGGAGCTTATGGAATATGTTGTTGCACCATGTTAGAGGGGTTGGAAGTAGTTGGTCTTTGTTATGCAACAACGAAGGCAGTTAAAGTAGACGCACATTAGGAAGAATCACCATGAGTTTGTTCAAATTCTAATTAGTTTCTCATAACTCGTATGTTAGTTGTACGTTATTAAGAACAGTTTCTTGTGTCACTTTTTTAACTCATACCTCCAATTGGAGGTAGGTTCGAGTCGTTGGTCACAATAAGGACATCTTGCTCTTAATTATCATTATCAATAGGATCAATTGGTCTTCTTCTTGATGGTACCATGATGCAAATGTTAAGTTGTCCCTTTCTAGTGGAGTCTCCATAAAAATGTAGTTATGAAGGGTATAGGTACAAAGGTCACATGTGTACCACATGTCGAGTCATACTACATTTGACTAGAGAAATGACTTAAATCACACGTATAAGATGATATAATGAGGTAAGGTAGGGAGGAGAAGTAGGCGATCTCAACAAAGTTCTAACACGTTTAGTGATAGGTGAAAGAGCTCAATAGTATCAAACTTCACAATCGATGAAGAATGGGATAATGTTCTTCAAATGTTTAAGTGTTCGATCTTCAAGACAAAAATCTAACACAGTAACAATACTTATGCTAAGACCTCCCTTGTTCAAATGATGGATGAAAAAGGGTATTTATAAGAGTTGGCTATTGATCTCATCCATAAAATTATGATGTTGATCAATGGTTAAGATCAATCCCTTTCCTTAATGGATCCTTGTATACATCCCATTTTTGTGTACCCTAAAGAAAAAGGCCAATAACCAAAAAAAAAAAATTTTTTTAATGGAAAAGAAACAACAAAAAAATTGTAAAAAAATGAACAAATTAAGAAAAAACCTAAAAAAATTAAATAAGAAGAAAAAATACAAAAAAAAATTAGAAAATCCAAAACAACTAAAACATTAAAAATTGAAGAATCGTAAAAAGCGTCGCATGGTGGTCCATTTGAATTGGTTTAGGGCGAAAATAGTTTTCTAAGACCTAAAATAGCTTTTAGAGTCAAAATAAGTATATGCGATTTGATTAAATTAGGAATTCTAAGCAAAAATGGGAATTTATTGAAAATCGATTTTTCTTACCTTGGTTCGACTAACTTATTTTAAAAGTACACATTTTTAGGAATCATGGCCTCAAACTGTGCTTCAATTTGATCTAAAATGAATATTTTGTAATCATTTAAAGTTCTCAATAAAAGCTGAACATGGGTAGAAATTGGGAATTAAGCTCTTAATTTGGTCAAATTAGATAAATTTTAAAAGTATTTTGACCATATATTTATTATACTCCACACCAAGTTGAAAAGAGGAATATAATTGTTGGGGAATTAATCGGGTTTTACTTAGGGAGTTTCTTAGGGAAAAAAAGAGAGTAAGAAATGAAGAATCTAAAATAGACAAATAGTGAATGAAAAGGGAAAGGGAAAAAGAAAAAGAAAACAAGAAAAAGGAAAAGGAAAAGGAAAGAAAAAAGGGGAATATGAGGTGATATGTATTGACCTAGGGTGATACTAAGTGACACCTATATGTTGGTGTTTCGTGCCACAATTTGTTGTTTGCTACATGGCATTGATGTGGTACCACTTAAAACGCATCACGTGGCGCTTGTAGGGTCAAACATTTGACCCCACGTTCTCGTTCTCTTTTCCTACTTGTTGAAGAAATGCTTAGAATATATGAAAATAAAATGGCAACTTTGTACGTGCATTTTTCTACTTGATTTGAATTTTTATTGAGGGAAAGTATGATAATAAAAATGGTAAGTTATACAAACACAATATTTTCACTCGATTTGAATTTAGTAAATTAAATCCTCTTAATGCAAACCGATTACAAAATAATCATATGAAAATGGTAATAAGACATAAATGAACAATTTCACATCTTTAATTTATAGGAATTTGATTAAAAAATGTGTCAAAATCGGATCAAAAAGAGAAAAAAAAAAATAAAACTTGAGATATCCATTAAAGATGTAACAAAAATTCATTTTTTTTTTTTTCAAATAAGGAGGTTTCTTGAACCTCAATCCCGACTCTACAGTATAAATAAGATCTTCTAACATTCATTCCAATTCATATAAATAATCAACAAGCTCTTACATTTAAGAAATTACCATTTCTCTCTCTAGAAGCTCAAACTATGCGACTTACTCTCTCTTTCTCTTCAATTTCTCACTCCTAAAGGCAAATAAAAAATATGGGAATATTCTTCACTCTCTAAGGATCAAAACTCATTAGCCAATTTCATTTAATTATACTTCATATAAATTTAATTTTATTTTGAATCAAGAACATTTAATTCTAGAGTTTGCTCATGAAATTCTTTGTCTTTCAAGAAAATTAGGAGTCTTACGCCTAAAATTTCTAAAAATTGATAGAGGGCTTTTGAAGCTCAACGCATTGGGAGTCAAGAATCATTACCATCTCAGCAAGAACTGGTCTAAAAGTGATCAAACAGGTTACCAATTTACTTGTGCATGAGATAAGTTTCTTTTTCCTTGTTTGTTATTATTTAAATTGCTTATTTGATGCAAATTTAATCCATGATTCATGAAATAAATTGCTTGTATGATTTGTATAATAATGTACCATATTTTAAAATTAATTTATTAAATTAGATGTAATTTATGTCATTCACATGATGATATATAATATAGCAATATGTTGTGAAATATGACATGCCTAGGTTTTTTTAACTATATAGTATATTGTAAATTATACTTTGTAATATATAAAAATATGAATTTTAGCAATATGTGACATATAATATGTATATTAAATAATTTTGTAATATATGATATGTGAACCATGAATGCGACAACACATATAAAATCAATATTTACTTGAACTTTATAATTACTAGGTTTCCAATTTGTAAATTAATAATGTAATATGGAAAATGATAATAATATTAATAAATAGTTTTGTAACACATGATACATAATTTATAGATTGTAACATAATGGATAATTAGTAAATTTTAATAATTGAATGGAATTTATACATGTACAATGAAATATATAATGTTGATTATGACATTGTGTAGTTTTATTTAATTGTTTGAGACGGATAATATAAATTAATTATATAATATGACACTATAACATATACTCATAGTTTGTAATCTTGTAAAATTTAATAAAGTGATAATATGATATATTTACATGTTGATAGTTTGTAATGTTGATAATGTACATAAAACTTGAAATTAAATTAAAATAAAATATGTCAATATGTATATAAGTTGTTGATCACCAACTAGGGTTAGGTAAAAAAATTATGAATCGCTAATCAAACCATAAATCGAACTAAGAAAACAGTATTTTTAATGAACCGTTTGATCATAGTTCGGTTCGATCATATATAAACGATTTACAGTTCAGTTTGAGAAAATGAATCGAACCATTTGGTTAAACAAAAATAATTTCACACAATTGTTTTGTTATTTTTTTTTTTATCAATCTTTATGGATTTCACCAAACTTTTCATGTCTTCTTCTTCTTTATCTTATTTTTGAGTAAATTATTAAGATTAACTTGAGTGAGTTTCATCTAAAATTTCACATTTAGAAATTTTTCTTTTGTAAATTGTTATTTTCTTATATGTTTTCAAATTAAAGGTCACACCTTAGTGCTTTTTACGTATCTCTTATTTCTTTTCTAACCTTTAGTATGTCTCTTTTGCTTTCTTTGCATTGCTTTTTGATAGATAACTTTACTTCTTCCTCCTTGTTATTTATTCGATAGAATAGAGGCTCTTATCCTTGTTCAATCAAGTTGAGTTTGTTAAGATCTTGTGCAGCTTTTTACTGAGTATCATTACGCATGATAAATATATGAGAAATTAATCAGAGACATATGAAAGTTCAATGGAAAGGAAAACATATTATTGGAGATAAAAATGTTTAGTGAAAATTTGATATAAACGGTTCAAATTGGACTAAATTGGTTTTAATTAAGTTCGAAAAATTTATGAACCAACCCATATGATAATGTTTGATTTAAAAAAAAATGAGCCATTATATTAGGTTCAGTTTGGTTCAGTAAGGAGGGGCAAATCGTAGTATCGAACCAAACCGAACCGTACCCACCTCTATCACCAACAGCTAGTAGAATACAAATAAGGTCGGACGACTAAGTCAACAACTATCTCCTACATTTATAGAACACGTCAAATATCATGGCTCCACTATCCAATATTTGTAGACGAGAAATCTACTTATTAACACCTATCAAACTGCCAACACCACTCCTCTACAAATACAATACCATTACTTAACGATAAACTATCTAATATTTCACACACTTGAGCCTATTTACTACCTTTGTGTACTCTTACTCACCGCGTACTCTTACTCATCGTATACTCAAATCTAACTTAAGTATCGGAGTGACCATATTAGATAACACTTTGTACCCCTCACTACCATCTATCTTACAAACTCATTTGGCTATGTGAAGCCCAACTTCACATGAATCTTTACTGGCCAATATCCAGATACGACATTACCCATTCACCTAAATATCCTCAAATTGACTTAAGGGACAAACTTTATCTCTTTTTTAGGGTTTTTTTTTTTTTTGTTAGGTATTGATTGCTAGGCACGATTAGAGGTGTGCAAGTGAGTTAAACGACCCACTTTGGCTTATAGATTAAATGGGCTAATCAATTCTGGCTCACTTTAAAAATGGGCTAAAATTTTATTGGCTCAACCCATTTTGGTTTGCAGGTTAAACAAATTAACCTACAAACTTTTTAACGAAATTAATAAATTTAAACTAAATTGTGAAAAATTAAAAATATCGACACTAAGTGATGTTGGTCGTTCATGAGATAAGACTCCACTTAACTGGAGAGACTATGGTGATTAGCGAGATCAGACTCCATCCTATTGGAAATGGCGAGTGACGTATTAACATTGGTGAGTGGGACTATAGGAGAGATAAGTACTCAGACTTAGATAGAGTAGAGTGAAAGAGGAGAGGAATAGTGAATGACTTAGGGACTTAGGGTTAAGGTTTGACGAAAAGAAAAAAAAAAGTGACTTATAAAGTTGTAAAGTGAATTCACTTTTAGTGCTATTCAACAATACTACGTACGTGTATGGCCTTTGAGTCGATTCTGTCACATGCATAGCTTGTATTCTAATATTAAACGCAACTTCAATTTTAATTTAAATATGTTTTTCTTTTCAATAAAAAGCGGGCCAATTCTGTCTACCACAAGTTAGCTCATTAAAACTCGTAGGTTAAATAGGTTAGGCCAATTCGGCTTGCTTTTTTATAACCCGAAAAAATCTGACCTAAACTTGTTTTAAAAGTAGGTGAAGTGGGTTAATCTGTAAGTCAAAACTCGTTTGCACACCTTTAAACATAACTATTTATGTAACATTGTTCAATATGTACATTATGTTTGGGATGAGGGAGATAAATTGGAAGAAAAGAAAAAAAAAAAGAAAGAAATAAGTAGAAATGAATATAGAAAAAAAATACTTATTTAGATAAGAAGAAAATAAAAAGGAATGATTGTGGATAAAATGTATTTGATTTTTTTTAAATCTTAGTAGAGCACTAGAACGCTCTTAAAATTTCATAATTTCTTTTTAGTGAAAAGATATTCAAATAAATTCAAATGTTTTCCTCCCTAATTCTCTCCAAATTGGAAGAAAAGCTTTTTGGTGGTGTTTACGAAGAATTTTGAGTAAAAATTTTTTCGTCTCCACTTTTCCTTTTTCTTTTTATTTTTTGGTTTTCAATGAAAAGAAGGAATCAAGAAAAAAAAGTTTCCTCTTCCTTCTCTCTGTTTTCTTTCCTTCAATCCAATCGTAGTGATAAGCTCGTACCTAACCATCTTCAAAATGACCTGAAGGACAGATTTGCCATCTACAAATTGATTGCTTGGTTCGACTATTCATGTAACATCAGACAACGTGCAACCCTATTACCTAACCTTCCTCAAATTGATCGGACCACATTCTTTAAAGCACTTAGTCACGCACAGGCTTCAATTCTATGCAGCAACGAACTTCGATATAATAAATACTAAATATAATAGGCATTAAAAAATAATAATTGTCGACATTAAAATGATCTTATCAATCTAGGGCTCTGGCAGCAACTTTTGAAGATCATTCGTCATCCAACTTCAAAAGACTCAAGCAATAAAAATCAAAATTCCAACTCCCACTTTACCATTTAAAAGAAGAAGAACAAAAAAAGAAAACCTAAAACATTACACCATTGAGCATTAATTGATATTTCGGGGTTAAACGACCACGAAGCAAAGCCCGAGTCCGAGCAAGAAAAGAGCAGAAGATCCCTTGAGACCGTTAGTTCCAGAAGGTGCGATGGGCCCAGGAGCTTGGACCTGTGCAGCAGCTTGCTTAGAGGGTGTTTTTGGAAGTTCAATATGGGGTTGATTGTGTTGGACATCCACGTGGAGCTTTAAGCCCTTCTTGCAGCTCTCGGTTTTGCTGCTTGTGAAGTAGCGGGTACCTTCTTTGTCAAGTGAGATGGCATTTATGCCGTCCGTGAACATCCTGATGGGGTTGGTCACATCGCACGACTCGTATTGTTCCTTGCTCTTTAGCTCCACCACGCTTTCCTGCGCTGCGGAATATGCAAACCCTGCACCATACCAACCGCGAGTTATTTCTATCATGGACACTGGGTAGTTTTAGCTCCAGTCATTCAGTTCGTCAGTCACCAGTACCGCCCAGGGTAAATCCTCAGGATCACAGGCCGCCCATGAGAGTATTTACAGATTGTTTAATACAGTTCTTATACTAGCATTCGAACTACGGACCATCTGGCTCTCCGTTACCAACTTAGCCAATCATATTAACAATAATGGAAAGTAATAATGGATCCATGGATCCATTTCAAGAAACTACATCAATCAACTTCTTGATTTTTGTAAAGTATAAAATTTATGTTAGAAAGTATGAAAAAAATTTCTTTTTCCCTAGATTTTTAACAATTATTTTAAAAACCGAGATGCACGTTAACAAATACATTAAAATTTTTATATTGTTTACACCCGTCACTTAAAAGTAAATTACATTAAATTATGTTCGTAGCAGTAGGAGGACTTTTTTGTTTTCCTTTTCCCCTTTTACAATTTTAAAAATATTCGGTCACCGTGCAGTATGAATTTTATACATACCACTAGCTTTCATTTACTAAATATGACCTCTTCCCGCAATACTATTCGACTATTATGGAAAAATAAATTTTAAGATAAGTATTTTTAAATGGTGGAAATCAGCCTATGAACCGGTGTCCTTAATAGTTAGGATAAGGTTTTATTTTGTGAAATAAAATAAAATCACCCCCTCCAAAAATGGAGCAATATAGAGGAAAATTAGAAATACATTTCCAAACTATTCATTGGAAAGATAAAATCAATATGAGTATCTTCACTTTTATAATTTTCCATTTTAATACTTAAACTTTAAATTTATTCATTTTAATATCTTAATTTTTTTGATAAAATAAATTTATATCTTCATTATAACAATAATCACTATAAAATAATAAAATAATAATATAAATATACAAACTTTCATTTTATTTTTATTTTAATCCTCAAATTTTATTTTGGTACTTTAACTTTTCAAAATGAAACAAGTAAGTAATATTTATATCGGCTATTATAATAAAAATATTAATTTATCTTATTTAAAATGTTAGGATATTAAAATAAATAAATTTAAAATTTAAATACTAAAATAAAAAAATATAAAAGTCTGGATACTTATAATGACTTTATTCCATTAATTGTATGATAATAAATTCTTTAAACTTCTTTAATACATTTTATCTTTATACATATATAACCGAGATAATTGCTAAAACCTTAAAGCCATTTGTATATGTAACCTGGCATTAACGGTAATTAAAGGATATACTGATCCTTAATTTAGGGATAGAAATTATATCTATATTTATTTTTATTGTCATTTAGCTACTTGGCCAATCTCATCATGCAAGAGCAGCCTAGGGCAATACAACTACACTGCCAAAGAGAAAATTTATTGCTCCAATGTCTGAAATTTGAATACTTTAAAAATTATTATTAAGAACAAACGATAAAATTATACTTTATGGAATTTCCTCGTAAAAGATAAACCAAATTGGAAAAGAATATTCCAAAAATGAGGTAGATGCCATTTTCTTTTGGATCTTTTATGTATTTGAGACATCAGATAAGGTTTTAAATTTAAGAAAAGCCTTTTTTTTTTATACTTTTTACTCGATTTAACATCTTACAAAAAGATTAAATACACATGAAATGTTTCTCCCATTTTTATTCTATAAAACCCGTTGATTTATCTCTGCAACATGTTTTGTAGAATCAAGAAAGCGAAAGTAACCATACATAGCATGTTAGAATGTATTATCAGAACTATAAAAGAAAAAATTAGAAACCTTAACTTAATTGTGTCCATGTAAATGATGATAACTATATCTGAAGTTGAAAATTTTCGGGGATATCTAAGGTTCCGTTCACATCTAATCCATCATCTTACCGTTAATATGTGTACACAAACACATGGAGGATTTCCAACGTCAAATGATGCAATACTACTATGATCCTAAACTTCGTTGCAACATAAGAAGCCGCGATAAACAAGAGTAGAAAAGGAAGCTTACAGAGCTTATCCCCGACGGTGAATATTTTTCCGGTGGACCAGTCAGCGATGCCGGTATAAGGGTCCCAACCCCGATCTCCTCCGACGACATGGTGCCTATGAGCCTCGACGATAGGGACGACGAGGTAAACTGCGGCCATTACCATCAGCAAAGTTCTCGTCCCTAAAGCCATTGAAACTGCCCGCTAAAGTAATGGAATATTACTTCCCAAGAAAAAACAAATTAATGAATCCACCGGTTTTCTTGCTATGTTCTTCTCTATTTATAGAGGGCAAAAGGTAAAGTAGAGTGGAGGGTGCGTGCTGGAGAAGAGACCACGTTTTTGAGTTACGAAATAAGTCACCTTTTTCTAGGCACCTCCCTTTGTACTCTAATGGGTTGAACGTTGGGTTTTACTCGCAGGTCATGGAAGTTGCTTCATTCATAAATGAGAGAGAAAAAGGTTCCCTATCTGGGTGACACATATATGATAGGTAGAATCAAGTTCTATCTATTCTCCCCAATGCAGCAAACAATATTTCAACTTTTTAAATCGGAATTTATTTTACAACACCCTAGAAGTATAAAAAAAATAGATCTTTTTTATTTATTTTACTCAATTTTCTTTTTATTTATCCTTTTAAGATTTTATTATATATAATCAATAGTTAAAATTATAAAAGATATAATAATATTATATGATATTTCGAAAATCTATTCAATCTAAATAATTGATATATAAATTAAGAAATCTATAAATTTTTCTTATATCCCCATAAATTCTTAAGTCCACAAATTTGTTACATTTTTATATATGTTAAATGATTATTTTTTCACTCTTTTAATAGTTTAAAAGGTTTAAATGTGCATTTGCAAATTTCCATTTTTATTTTCATAGCATCCCTAGATTATGATTAGTACTAAGCAAATGGAGAGAAAAATTAGAAAGAAAATAAGAAGTATAAAAGGAAGAGAGAAAAATTATTAAGACTTGAGAGATAAGAGAGAGAGAGAGAGAGGTAATTTCAAGTTTAATATTCTATTTCATGGCTTGGTCCCTTTCTTTTTTCTTTTAATAAAATATTCTTTAGTTGAAAATATATAGAATTATTTTTTATTTTTCATTTACTAGTGTTATTTAATAATTCTTATAAGATGGGTACATAAGACTCTGTACTTGTACTTTATATAATTTAGACCATAGGTTTTATGGTTAATGCAAAGTATGAAAGCATTATATTTGTATCTTAATCTATGGAAGTAGTTTTTAAAAAATTACTATTAAAAATTAGTCAAAACCGTCCTATAACTCTTGATAATTATTTAGAGTCAACTCAATCAAGCAAAGTAGGAATAGGTACCATATATAATAAGATTGCTTGTTCACTTCTATTGGTTATTTAAAAACATTTATAAAAAAAATTTACAAGCTATTTTTAATAATACATTTTTAATAAAAATTCTAAATTATATTTATGAAAAACATAAATATAATATTAGGTTTGAACTCAAACTTCATTTAAAAATTTGAAGTTTAAGTTTAATTGAGCTTCAAATTATATATATATATATGTGTGTGTGTGTTTGTATGTTTAGTTCAAGTTTGATTGGTTAGATTGATTAAGCTCAAATTTTTTATAAATGTTTTTAGATAACCTTAAATTCATTTGTATTTAAAAAATTAAAAATAAATAAATTATATTAATCTCGATTAGACTCATAAACTTGATGATTTTAATATTTTAATGCTCAAGTTTAGTTTAATTTACTATTCCAGTAACTTAAACTTTAGCTTATTTTGATTTTTAACAAAATAAATTTGTATAAAACTTGAGTCGAATTTGAATATTTTACAAATTGATTTAATTTATTTAGATTCCTTGACGTTAACTGCGCTGAAACTTTTCCGTATAATATAAGTTTATACATACGAGACGTGTAAAGCGCTCAACATGTTAAATATGTTTGAAACTTTTTTTGTTAAATATGTTTGAAACATGAATAATGAATAATTTCATTGCACGGGGAACACGAAAGATAGGTAACGTAATATGTGTGGTCGCCGGAGGGCCACATGGGGCCACATGGGACTATTGATAGGAAACTGCATTAATTGTACAAGCTTTTTCTAATACTATATATATATTTTTGTCAAGATTCTATATTTATGAAACACATAAAAATAGATGTAATTTTTAAGGAAAATCTGATGTGTCATATTGTTAAGTGGAGAATGATTGCAAAAATAGATGTACCCACACCTATCTAATTTTGCTGGAGAATTGAGAATACACCACTTTTATAATTCTACTTTTATATGTACATCAGTTAAAATAAGATGGAATTTTAAAATGTATTTTAGATTCTAAGGGAACATTTCACTTTTGATAAAAAAAAAAAAAGATAAAAATTAAAATTAAATATAACAAAAATATTCAAAAGGTTGATAGAATTTAAATTCCAACTTCTCTCTTCTTATCATCGATTTCAAGTAATCCTTTTTAAATTTAGTATACCTTATTTTCTATTATTTTTGCATCTAAAAGTATGGTTTTGAAAATTGAGACTTTAAAAATGCTTAATTTAAAGGATCAACAATCTAAATGTATACGGAACAAATATAATACTTAAAATTTGTATGTATATGTTTCAGATTTTCTATTATTGTATCTTGTACATTTGATTAACAAAGTTCAATTAATACTGATTATGTATTGCGATCCATTTAAGGGAGGTGTTAGTATGATTGAGATTTTTCGTATGATATAAGTTTATATATATGTGAAAGTAAAGCGTTCGAGATGTTATATGTGTCTGAAACATGAAATTTGTTTTTTTTTTTCTCGTGAATATTTTCATGGTTCCTAAGATGTGTCATGGATGGTCGCCGGAGGCCGCATGGGAACTATTGATAGGAAGCTGCATTTTTTGGATCCAAGTGGTTGTCTTGAGGCACTTCACGACTTCAGTTCACGGAGTCGTTTCACCAAACGAAGTTTCTTGATGGATCATCAATTATGCAAGTACTACAAAATGGAATATAATATATATATATATATATATATTACTATATATGGGGAGAAAAGGAGTAAAAAGTGTTGGGATTTTTATACTAATAGAGGGAAATAAACCTCTTTTATTATATCACGTAAACTTATTATATTAATTTTATATTCTATTTTTATAGGACATCTAACTTAAAAACTTGCACTTTATTCAAATTTGCATATTATCTAATCCTCCACTATATTTCAAGATTTTTTTTTTTCCAGGATTAAAAGTTTGTTTACTGTTCTATCATAGGTAAATTGGAAATTTCCTGTTCGATAATATTATTTCAATATAGAAATGTTGTATTTCTATATATCAATTTTATATTAACTTTTGAACTTACTAGAAAATACTCTTTTGTGCACCGTATAGTAGGTTAGTCATCCACTAGTTAAAAGATTAAGAGGTAATCCTGCTATATTTATTGTAAGTTTCTTGAAGAAAAGAAAAAGGTTTTTAGATTTGTTTGAGATTGTGGAAGATTTCATATATATATATATATATATATATATTCATTCGTAACTTTATATTTCAAATTATAATTTACAACTCTACGAGAAAAATAATTTTTAGCTTGCTTATATTTTGTACTTTTTTTTATTTTTATATGACTTAATGTAGGTCCAAAGTAATATAATCTTTTAAAATTGATGCATGAAAGATAATTTATTAGAGTTATAGGAGTTTTGAATTCTTGACAAACGCACATAAGGTAGCATAAAGTAAAAAGATTAAGGGTGAGAGAAAATATGTTTAGATGTATAAATTCTGTCTTGTGTGTAAATCCTTTTCAATACTACCACTTCAATCATTAGAAACTCACTGGAAAACTAATTTATTATCGAACATAATGAGATAACTTCAGTTGTTGCATCCTTTGTGATTTCCTAACTTATTCTAGCCTCTTCCTAATCTAATCCTTCAACACACTTCTTGCACCACTTTCCTAACTTCTTGAACCTCTTACTACACTCAAAATCGATGATTACAAACAAATCTCACTAAATTTAAAATCTCTCAACAGAGATACTCGGCTTTTAGATATCATAACACACAACTTCATCGAAGATCCTTACACACGAGTTTTTGTTAGTCACAATCTTAAAAACTTGAAGTAAAACACAAGACAACTTTTGACATACAACGTATGTTCACAATTTCATATATTTGGCCGATGACTAGTCTCCAATTTATAGATACAGTTGAACTCATCCAAAGTAATAGGTTTTCTTTCTTGGTTAACTGTAAGAACTAATTCTCTTAATGTTTGGAAAATGTTTTAAACTCAAACGATTTGGTAAAAATTTGATCACAAATATTTGAAGAAAACTTTCAAATTAGTCCAACACTTCCTAAAAATATTTAAACATACTTCGAAAACATTGAAAAAAAGGATCAACAAAATAATATTTTCCTAAATTAGGGATAGCACGACAGCTCATCACTTGAATAAGCTTTCAACAAATGGCACGAAAACATTTGTTTAGACCGAGAACATGGCAACTAAAGATTATTATTCTTAGAGGTTTCAGATAGAACAATATTTAAAATCAAAATGAAGTTTACCATCAAAGTCTTCTAGTTGGAACAATTTTAAGCAATGTCTAAAATATTTTTCCATAACAAGAACAACTTAACACATTTATTAGAAAGGAGAATTGTACATATAAATAAGACAAAAATACTTAAGTTAGTTGACCTACCTAAGTATATTACCCAAATATACTTAGCTTATAAATATCGAATTCTCCTTAACTCTCCGATTGACACTTAGCATACAATTTAAATACATATCATTCTTCACAAAAGAGAGAGAGAGACTAAAATCCACCTAGAGGGATGTACATAAGTGGGGAAGCTTTATGATAGAATATGATAAAAATCAGATTTTTATCATATTCAGTTAAGTACCTAAGATTTGTTCCAAACCAAATAAGGTTTTCTAGCATATGAGCTTAAACTTCTTGATGACTTAATAGGATTCTCAAAGCCTGGCCATCTACAAACTAAATGAAACTAAAAAACCTTATATGAAATAGGTAGGTTTCAACAAATATTGAAGGTTATGAGATGGGTTTCAGTTTTTATTTTCTAAAACTCCTATCTTATAGTGTATACGGTATATCATCTTTACACAAAACACCTGTTTTAGAATTAGTATTTTAAGTTATATAAGATGTAAAATCCATGTTGCCCTATGCCCGTCTTATAAAATTTATACCTAAATATATGTTAGCTTCCGTAATTTGGAGTGGTAGTTCCCCAAACAGTGTTTTCCGACTGTTTGGAGGTTTCATCACTCTATTGCAATATAGAGGGAGGATATAGAGAGAGGTAGATGGATGAGTTGAACCTAATGGGAAAGATAAATACCAATTGGGCATGTTATATCTAGCTTGGTTAGTGCCATCCTGTAGCATCACCTGACAAAGATTGATCGAAATGATGCCATGCTGACTGCTGAGTCATACGGCACGTAGAATAATTAGGTTAGCTCCATTTTTAGTTTCATATATCGAGTAATTTACAGGCTAGATGCATACATTCAAAGTAGAGGTAAATAAATTGTCACGGTTCCTTTAACAACATAAAGGTATTATGCTACATACATCTTGTAGCATGTTTTACTTTGTTTAACATCTTGGAGGAATTTACATGTTTACTATCGATATAGATAAATATTACATTAATATTAATTATATTGAATTAATTAGGTAAATACCTTTATGTTATATTTATTACATACAACATATGTTGGCTTTTGTATTTATGTTGCATGTAATAGATGGGACATAAGCATGTTTTGAACCCACAACCTAATCAATCTCAACATGCACTTTAACCACTAGATTATGCCATTATCTTTATCATGCATCCAATACAAATAATAAATAAAGTTAATAAAATTGCATCTATTAGATATAATTTAGCAATTGTGATATCCAATCCATCAAATCATATCTTATAAATACAACATGTTTATTGCATCTTATAGATGTCATTTATCATTGATATTTATGTAATTAATTTTATGTAATTCATATTTATGTAAATTTTTCTTTTTAGAATTAATAAACAAATATTATGCCCAAAATCCTTACTAGGGAGTACCGTTGCACCAATTGAGATTCCATGAGCTTTGCAAAGAGGCAACTCATAGATGATAATGCATATACAAGGAGGGTCTCATGTACGTTGATCTTCATCCTACTCAAATGCATATGAGTCCCCTTCCTGGAACAAATAGAGGGGAGGATAGAAAATAGATACAGTTGGATCCGGTCCAGTTAGTTTAGCGTTAGCCTTAGCTGGTGGTTCAATCAGTGATGAATTCTAGGGGAAGAGGATATGTTAGGCTACTCCACTACTTCTTTCTTTTTTCCCCCTTTCTTTCTTATTTTTTTCCTTTTCTTTTTTTTTTTCCTTTTTGATTTTTACATATGTAAATTATTTATATTAGCATCGATGTCATGAGTATGAATTAAACTTCCTGCATATTCTTAGAAATATGTTCTTCATCTCAAAGATACTTTTATGAATAGTTAATATTAATTGATATCTTATTGTAGATGTGTTTGTGTTGTTTCAATTGAAAAATTTGGATGTCAATATGGATTAGAATAGTAGAAATAGGAGTTGATGGAAAGGCATGAATATGCATTTTGAAGTAGGAACTTAATTCCAGCAGAAAAAAAAAAAAAAAAAAAGAAGTATGAACTTAGTTGTCAAGAACATTATAGTTTTAATGGCATAAGTACGCCCAATTGAATGGGCTAAGTTTGATTTCCCCTACCCTTATTGTTGTAACATTATCAAAAAGAAAAGAAAAATAGAATGATCTTAGTTTGCATTTTGTTTTTAATTGGTGAGATATATATTGGTTTTAGTTTTATTAGTTATGGAGTTAGAATTTATAGAGCAAATTTATACTTTTTTGTTACAGTTCCACATGAAAAAGCAGTATCGACTGAGTATAATACTTAAGTTTAAGGGGTTTTCTCGTCTATGAGAATAGTCTTTTAGGTTAAACACTCTTTTAAACATAAATCGTATTATTTAATGCTTTCATTAAGAAGTTTACTCTATAGAAGAGGTGATCTGTAATAAGATAATTTAAAATAAGTCAATATAGACATTGGCATTCAAAAAAAGGTAATGATTTTATGTTCTTGTATAAGAAAATAATATAAATTAAGTGTGATACTTAAGCGGATTATTTCTTTGGACTTGAGTTGTAGCATTGATAATTTTAACCATATAAAATGAATTGTTATGCTAAGTTCATGATCTCATTCACTCATAATAAAGTCGTGACTTAGAACTCCTATCCCATTGCATTTATCTCCCGATTTTTAATCACAATTTCCATATCCAGTATTTCCTTAAGATTATCTTTGAAAAGTTGTGTTTAATAGGAAAATGTTTTTGAAGCAGGCAACAATTTTTTCTACTTTTTAGTTTTCAGTTTTCAGTTTTCATTCCCTAACCAATTGGTACCCCATCTGACTATGCCTATTGTAATAGCTTTAATAAGACATAATTTAAGAACAACTACAGGGTAGATAATGGAGATACACACTGGGGCATAATTACAGGGTAGATAATGGAGATACATACTGGGACATAATTGGACAGCACAATTTAATAAAAATCAAATCATTTTTGATAACTTTAATTAGCATAGCACAGGCTCTCTTCATCATCACCTTCAAATCAATCCTTGGGAGAATAAAAGAAAATGATGTCGGACTCATCAGGCGACCGAAAGCTTACTTTCTTCTTTAACCTCTGGTTTCCACTTCTAGTGCTTAATGAAGAAACCAGCGAATAAAGCTCTTCCTCTTGATCTTCTTTGTCGTCGTCGTCATCATCATCATCACTATTTTTACTCTCATTCTTCTTTAATGATGAACTTATCATGACTTTGTCCCGCAACTGATTGAACGATGATGATGATGAAGGAGAAGAGTATGGTTGTGGATACACTTTTTTATGTTGCTTAAACACATGGAGTTCACCTCCATAAAAGGAGTCTGGTTCTGTTCCAGGGGAAGCCACAATCCATTCTTCCAAAGTGAGCCTTTTCTTCGATACAAATTTCACATTCTTCTTCTCTTTTCTTCTTCTCTTCTTCTTTGGGTTTATGCAATCTGGCTTGAGTAGTTCAATGAATGAACCATGGTATTCATACGATGATGGACTAGGGTTAGGAACTTTGTTCCTTGTTGAGCTTCTAGGTGCGCTAAGTTTTGCACCCATTGAATTGTTATGGAATTCAGTTTGCTGCAATAGACCGATTTTCTTGTAGTGAATCACCTACGATACAAGAAAGGAAAAAAGAAAAAAAAATTCAGAAAAACGATACGGATTAGAGTGCTGTGATGGGCATTTCACCAGTGGGTTATAAAGGGATCAAAGGGGCGGAACATTCAACAAAATGGTTTTATTCTAAGGCACATTTGGTAATCGTATAGCTTAGTGTCAATCAAATATGCTTTTGTTATATTCTTAATTGCATTGTTATGATTGTCATTTATCTTACTTTGGTTTTTTCAATGGACGGGCTAGGGGGCATAGAATCTCCAAAATTGTTTACAAGAAACGTTGTCTCTTGTCTAGTTGACTGATGAATCATACGTGGATATTGGGTGTCCAATGAAGTCAGCTGGACGTGTGTGCGATGTCCAAAGCTACCCTTTTCCTTAGATGGATATGAGAAAAAGGAAAACACAACCAACCAAACTGCGTTGTGATGTTAACACATGGCTTTACAAGGTATAAATGATTCACATATGGTTTTAGAAGGTCTATATGATTCATAGTCAATATTTAAGTATAATATATAATCGATAGGAGTAGGATCCTTATAATTTAATGATACGAATACCGGTCTTTTAATGAGATAGATTATATTCAATTTTTTCTCTTTTATAATTGTATTATACATCAATTAGAAAAAAAAAAGAAGAAAGTATAATATATGCTCCTTTATTGACAATTTTTTTTCCCTCATGAATTAGGAGACCTCTTTATATATATATATATATAATAGAAAAATGTGACCACGATGCTCTTTTATGATCCTGGACTTATTCTCTTTCTTAGGCACAATATTATCGTGACCGTTATAAATTTTAATAAATTCGTCCATCAATAATAATTCAAGCAATCTGATGGTATTTATAAACAATTATTTTTTATAAATAACTCTTAATAATATTTTTTTATTAAAGGACAAATTTTTAAAATTCTTCATTTTTCAAACTTTGGTATTTACTTATTCCTCAGACTTTTAACTGTAGAAATATAGTTTTTTTTTTTTTCCTTGTCGATAGTATCACTTACTCTTAAAATTTTATCTTGCATCAATTAAATATACTAAATCACACTAGTAGGGGGTTCACTAAAAATGTGCATTAGCAAAACCAGCACTATATGATGACATAAACAAATATGATTTAAATGACTCTCTCAGATGTATAAAGGATTTGATTAAATTTTTCAGTCAAAAGAATAAGAGATTTAAACAACTGTCCAGCATACATATCCCAGCTCTTAATACATTAAAGAAATTCATAATATCACACCATCTACAATTAGCAATATTTTTAAAGTCTAATATATTCTTTGACCATAAAACAATTATTATTATTATTATCATAATTGATCTCTTTACTTTATGATTTTCAATATCGTTGAGTATTCATTGAGGAGAGTACCCATTAAAACGTAGGATTCTCCTTGAATATCTGTTCATTTGGACATAACGATAAGATCTCTTCTTGCTTTTCTGTACATCTCTGTCCTCTCAAACAACGAAACTACCCATTTGGATTTATTCTCGACAAAACCTGACGATGCTAACAAATCAGAGCCGGCTAACCATAAAAAGTATGTAAAGACGCAGAATTCATTGTTTCGCATATGTCAAGCTATACGTTTATGTAATTTTTTCCTTTGTTTGTAACAAAACGGGTGGGTTGAGAATCTTTCTAAGACTTGATTCACGTGGGTGAAGATACTACCACTTAGGGCAATATTACTTTCGAATGCGATATTTTCTTTCTTTAATCTTGTCGCACTCTACAATCACTAATATTTGATGGTGCGACAATGTATCAACCAACATTATGCTCGAGGCTTAGTGTGACTTTCTTTCGCCTAAAAGATTTTTAGTTATGTTTTCGGGTGTAAATAATTTAGGCATACTAAAAAACCAGTATAATAGTTCGATTAGACAATGCACAAGTTGTGTTTGATTTTAAGCTATTTAGGTAGTTTATCAAGTTAAGCTCAATTGTATAATACTTAACTCGATTGTTTTGCTAGCCTAATTGAGCCAGAATCAAGTTTAGAGGAGAGTAAGGTGTGGATGATATTTAATATTGTCATTAGAAGAAATTATCAAGCAAAAATGTACTTATCCAAATCAAGCTCAAGCTTGAGCTCGCTACTTTCAATTAAGCTTCCAATTGAATATTCTAAGCTCAACTGAGTTCAAACTGAGTTTGAATTTAGCATTATACCATCTCGAATCAACTCATTTATAATATTCACTTCCAAGCATATATAGCACGTATTTTAAAACTTTCAATGACCAAAAATGAATATAGCATATTAGTACCATTGCAACATTTTTCAAAATAAAAATGGCAATACAAAATGATGGTACATGGTAAGTAATAATGAAAAAACGTGACTACTAATTAAAAATATGATAAATTTAAAAATTTTAGAACAATAATAATGACTATAAGGCATGTGACCTATCCTTTTAGAATAATTGCTCCTAAACCTAGTTTGCTTACATTATGATCCAAATCCATTGTATGATGTTGTCACCTACTATATTAGTTCATTGTTTGCTTACACCATAACATAAGCATGTAAAATTCTCTCTTATACTCTCCAACTTTAAGTCCAAAAACTTTCCTAGCTACTTAAAAAAATAAAGGGGTCTTTAGATAGGGTGAATAAGAGCCAATAAGTAAACCCTTCTATATTATGCACACATATATGCCATACATAATAAATCACATACTCAATTTTGATGCAATAAATATCCATTTGATAGTCTTATTTAGACATGGCAAGCAATACAAGGTGTCCATTCCACATAACCATCACCCAATAGTAGTCTAATCATCTCATCCTAGAGTCGTCATTGGTATTAGTCACCAATATAATTAATCCAGTATAATCATCTGCACAGGATTGCATTTCATTAGTGCGATTGATTATAGTTCTCTTCCAATTAACTAACCTATATGTCAACATTAAATACACTTTTTCAAACTTAGCTATTCTATAAGCCTCACAACTAGTTATTTAGGATTCTAATCGACTAAAGGATTTGATCGAGTCTAAATTATAAAATAAAGTTAGAAATATTAGTAAAAATGATTCCGTAAGTTTGAATTTTAGGAAAATAAATAATAAAATAAAAAAATATAAAATTTTCAATTTTTAGGTATATTACTCGTTATTTATAAAAAATGTATAAAATACATTCTGATAATTAACGAATCACTAAAGATAAATTATATACAAAAATAATATTTTTCTTAAATTGTTAAAAATATCAAAATTAGTTGAAAAATTATGAAACTTGTTATTCTGAAATGTTTTTGTATTTAATTTTTATGAAAATATGTCCCGTGATATATAATCCTTAAGAAATTAAATAAAATTAAGTATGTTTAGAATTATAAATAAATAGACTTAGGAATATAGTTTCAAACTCAAAATTTTTTAATAGACTATTTAGATAATATAAAATAGTGTCACGAAACCTTTTTTCAAAAATGAATTTTTGAAATTTTTAGATAATTTTTAGGCCATAAAATGATGTATAAAATGGGTTATTTTTGGTTAATTACCGATTTAGTAAATCATTATATGTTTTAAGATGTTCAAATCTGATAAGTATGATATTTGTATCCTTTAGGGTGTTAGATGTAATTATTAGGGTAATTATGTAGTAAATAAGTAATAGAGAAAAATAGTTAATTTTAAATTAATTTTGTACATTAGGGTAATTAGGTGTAAAATCTGATTTAGGATAAATTTAGACATTTTGAAATATTAATTGATGTTGGGAGATGGTAATTAGAGTGATAGAAATATTAGATGTGTATTATGTACTTAATAGGTGATAATATATAATATGCAATTATTGGAAATATAATAAATAGAAGATATTAGAATAAAAATTGATATTATATAAATAATATTAATATATAATAAATCTAATAGAAAACTTAAATTTAGGTAATTATATGAAAAATATAAAAATGTAATAATATAAAAATTTCTTACATCAAGAGTAAATTTGATGTACTAATAAGGATTTAAATGTACTGAGTGGAATAAAATACTGATTTGGAATAATTATGGTATTTAATATACTTGAAAATAATGTGATTAATTTCATATTATGGGTTGAAATGAGTTTCTAGGATTTGTGTATAAAATTGTATTTAGAAACTGAACTGGAATCTAATTTAGAAATTGATACGGAAACTGAAGCAAAACATAGCCTTAAATCGAGAATAATTGTAAAAGAGTTGAAAACCTAGATAATTGGACATATTAAACCCTAAACCAAAGATAATAATAAGTGTTATATGATAAAACAAACTTATAGCAATTATATGAAAACTAAGACAACGTTAATATTATAGGAATAATTGGTGATGGACTGAACGAGTCCCACCTCGAGTGAGCAAGTGAGGATTACACTGCCGTATTTTGGAAGCTTAAGATTATACTTGGTTGTGCTTGTTAAATAGTTAGTTGTCTACATGTGCTTGATTATGAGTGATGCTATAATTCTGTTTGTTGTTCTGGCTTGTATTGTACGAGATGATTGATTATCCTAAATTGGACTTAATAAATATATGACTTGTAATCATAAACCAAACTTACATAGCAACCTATTAGGGGAAACTTAAGATTCTCTGGCCAAATACTGATCTCATCAAAAGGGATAGCACTAGATAGCATAATGGGTCTCTTCTTCATCCTTAGTCGAACTAAGCGACAGGTGAGGAGGTCGCGGCAAGGGTAAAGTCAATAGTTCGAAAGTAGTCACGGGAAAAGCGGTGTCTCTATTGTACAAGCCTAAGTTTGGTCGTGAGCTATTACATTAACAACAACTCCTTAACTCGGATTAGAACAAGCACGATTTTTCTAATCTCACGATAGGCTAGACAACATCGTGCGATGATATTTGCTTAAACATACATTCCACCTAATAATTTGGTTGATAACCTTGTTTGTGTTTGTGGTTGTGGTATAGTTTTAAGTCTTCATCTTAACTTACTGAACTATGGTTGCTCACATCCCTATAGCCATTATTGCAAGTGCTAGCGATGAAGCGACCTATAATCACCTTGATGCTAGTAACTGTGGGATCTTGGAAAATGAGGATGTAAACTGAAGACAAAATACACTTTTTAGTTAGATTTATTTTAAAGTTTTTGGCAATAGTTTAGAAATTACTTAATTAAATTGTGACTAGATCACTTAATCTTATAAGATACTTTGATTATTTTAATGCAAGTATATACTTTGCTTAAGTTCATAAGTAAATAACTTTTTCTAAATTATGAACTGTTTACTTTAAAGCGGGGTAGTCGTGGACGCCTTGTATAGATCAAGTCTAAAATAATGGTTGTAAGGCCAATTTCTATCTTAAAAAGGTTTGCATGGCAGGATTATTACGTCTCTGCTGCTTCAGAGTGTGACATATTCAACACCAAATCTAAATAATAAAATCACCATGGATTGCTACTTTCAATACCTAAGGACTCTTGCTAGTCTTGGCATAGGTGCACTCATTTTCTAAGTAAAATTAAGTTCGTTTGTTGACTATTTTACAAGTATAATTGTCAAAAATCACGATTCTACCAAAACTTTAAATATAGGAAACTGGTAGAATTACGTAGAATCGTATAAAATTAATAAAATAGTAAACTTGTAAAATCCATTAAAATTCATAATTTTAGCAAAAGTCTGCGCTTAAATGATTTTACATTTGTTTTGACTCAGAAAATCATTATAAAATCATAAGTTTGTAAAATCGTATAGTTTACTTATGATTTTAACAATTATACCTACAAGCACACCTAATAAATAGTAATGTTACCCACTTCTTTCACTCACTTAAACATTCAAGACATTTGAATAATTCTTCTAATGATTCCATTTGATAGATAAATATTGAAATGTGTTTATGAGTGTCCCCAATTTGCTATTTCAATTATATGCGAGATATAATAAGTTATAAATTTTATATTTTAAATGAAAAGGGTTTAAATATTTTGGCTAAGAGAAATGAAGTGGAGAATCTATAATTAGGTTGCTTGAAAATAAGATGGTTAACCAAAATTAAAATACATTGGTCAAAAGGGGATTTGGTTATTTGAAATGGTGGTTTTCCACCGCTTATTAATTTTGTCTCCTCTTTCACTCTAACTTCCTCTAATTTTGTGTTTATATAAATAAATTTTGATTTCCTTAAGCATTGTAACTAGATAAATTCTTATCATATCTCAATAGTGAACTAAAATCTCTAAAGATCTACAATCTTAACTAATCTTTTCTATACGGCCTATTTCTTTTGAATTTGTTTCTTGGAAGTTTCATCATTAATTCAAATTCCTATGACCTATGGAAATGATGTCCTTAGTGAAATTCTCATTCCTTACATCAATTTAGAAATCCTTTATTTTAGAGTCTTTTTAGGTTTTGGATTAATCTAATTCTTGAATTCCAAATTTTGATTCTCAGGGTTTAGGTAAATTCAACTATCATTGATTCTTTAAGATGTTGTATATTGAGTTTTGGGATATATGCTAGTTTGTGAAGTGTAGCCTAATCTTTTTTTCTTCTTTGGTCATAGTAAGAGAAATCTTGCTAAAGTAACTTGTGAAAATGAGCCTACCTCTAGGTGAGTCTATTCCAATGAATTTATTTTATGTTTATGGGTTCTTTTTTTTTTTTTTTATACATCCATATATGTAATTCTAATCCTCATGTTAATTTTTTTTGCTTGAAATCTTATATAGGAATGTATAATTAAAATTACAGTGGTAGATTTACATTACATAAAGTGGAATGTAATTAGATTAGCAACTAGATGTTTATGAAAGTGGTTTAGTCTAGCTAAGTCAAATTAAAGTGCATTTAAAGTAGTTTAGTTTAGAAACTACAATCGTAAAAGTAGTTTGATTCACTACAAGTCTAAATCAACCATTTCAAATGCGTTTAGGTTCAAATTGACCAATGAATTAAATCAAATCAAACTATAAACTCCCATATATTACACATTCGATAAGCTTACACTTTCCTCAAATGCACTATTTAGTATACATCACTATAGGTATACTCTCTTATAATAAACTATACTCCATTTTAAAAAGATAGTGGATCAAGTTTCTAACCCATAATGCCTCAAAATTCCAGAGTGTAACAACTATGCTGCATACTATGACTGTAACAAGAGTATATAAGACTTAGAATCGTTATCTAAATTACCTAAAGTCAAATTGATCAAATAAATCTTTTAAGCTCCAAATTGTAACTTTAAAAGAAATAACTAACCATTGATAACTATAGTTTCTGTAGTGATAGGAACCCCTTAAACCAAGATATTGTCTATTTTGACATGGTACACTACATAAGTTTGTCTTTGGGGCTAGTTACTTCTTAGGAGGTCTCCGTTATAGGAGTTCCAATCAACTCCAGACTGTTACATTAAAGGCATACCAGTGATTAGAATCCACCACTTTTTATTTAAGGGATATCATAATATCTCTTACATATAGGATTAATGTCTTTATCGGTTCATTATACAAATCTAAGACTACACTAAGTAAGGACTCTAGAAGTGCTTTCTCATAGGTTAAAGAGGTACCCCCATTGATATGCACTCATGGATGAACACGCAAATCCAATATCACGCGTAACCAAAAGGGTGGGTCCAAGCCATAAGATAGCTCGAAAAGTAAATGATAGTCGAGGGTTAGTAGAGGTTCTCGCGTACCGATGGTGGATATAACGCACCAATACCTCATACAAGCTTAGGTCACACTTGATATGATGCACAAGAATAACTGGAGGTCATTCGCTACTAATCCACACTCGAATAGGCTAGATAAGAGTAGCTCAAAAGTAAGTAAGAGGATACTTAGCTCAAGAGAGGGTAAAAAAGAGTTTAGTATATTCTCTTGTGGCTATTACATTATGTGATTATTTATAGTACCCAGTTAGGGCAAGTTCTACGTTATAGAAAATTACAAAAACAAAGCCCTATTTGCTAAATAAAAGGAAAATAATTTATAGGGAAAGCATGAAACTGTATACAACAAACGTCCTCTGTTAGAAAGGATAGTACACACGCATTTTTACTCTGTGATTTTGACAATATTGTGAGCCGAGTAGGGGTGGGCTTTTATTTAGGTCTGTTCGGCATCAGAAGTTTAGCACCTTGACTGTTAGGGTTGGACTAGGCTTGGTTTAAGGACGGCTTACAATTGAGTCAGCTTCAAATGGTTGGCTCCTAATAGTTATCAGCTCGACCTTAGCACCATGGAGATTGCTATATTCAAATTTAGCGTGTAAATTAGTGCATAGCAGAAGGTTTGGTTCGGTACATTGGTTGGTCACCTCGGTAACACCTTGGATAGCATGGAAAGCGAAGTAGCTCGATAGATTAGACTGGGGCAAGCACTACTTCTCGGCACTTAACTCACCTCAGATAACTCGGCGGATCACCTGTGAGTGCCTTCGGGCTCAGACGTATGTAATCGGTTATTAATCCCTATCACCCCCTTCGGAGTGTTTGAATTTTGGGATCAAATCTAGTTTAGGTCCAAGTTGCTCGTCTTCGAGAGTAAAAGGTTAGAGGTTAGCAATGTTGAAGGAGTCTGAGACCCCTTATCCTTCAAGTAATTCAATCCTATAGGCATTAGGGTTGATCTTCTCAAGTACTTTGAAAGATCCGTTGACCTTAGGAGACAACTTGCTCTTTCTCAAGTTTAGGAATCATTCCTTACTAAGGTGTATCCAAACCAAATCACCTGGTTGAAATTCTCTCTTCCTCCGTCCTTGGCTTCGCTTCTTAAGCTTAATAATAGCTTAACCCAATTGCTCTATAACCTTTTAATGCATTGCTTTGATGGCCTCAACTCTCTCAATGGCTGGTCAGTCATCATTAAGCATCGGCTAGGGCGCTTGGTCCAATGGCAGCTTGAGGTTAAACCCATAGGTAACCTCGAATGAAGACATGCTTGTTACACTGTGAACGGTCTAATTATGAGGCTCAGATCCTAGTAGGCTGAGTTTCGTCTGATAGCAACTTGTAGCAAAGTTCCTACGGTTTTGTTAACAACTTCAGTCTATCAATTGGTTTATGGGTGGTAGGACGTGCTGTATAGCAACTTGGTTGCCATTCACCTCTACAACGTCCTCTAGAAGTGGCTAGGAACTTAGGGTCTCGATTTGTAACAATGGTCTTAGGAATTCTATGTAGCTTGATCACTTCTTGCAAGAGAAAAAAAGAGATAGTTAAAGCGTTGTTAGTTTTGGAACATGGCACGAAATGTACCATCTTACTAAATTGATCCACAACCACCATGATAGAGTCCTTCCCTTGGGACATCCTTGGCAATCTTAACATGAAGTCCATACTAAGCTCAGATCATGGTTTAGTCGGGATCAGCAAGGGTTGGTAGTGTCCTTGCTCGGCTTGACTCTTCGCTTTTTAGCAAGTCGCATACTTTCCTGGCATGGATTAGACATCTCTCTTCATCCTTAACCAAAAGAATCTAGAGGATAGTACCTCATAAGTTTAGCGCAGGCCAAAGTGTCTTGTTAATCTTCCTCCATGCGCCTCACGTACTAGCAGTTCTCATGTGGAATAGGTCAGGATATATAGCCTTCTCTTCCTGAATAAGTATCCGTCCTCTCTGTGATAGTCATCTACTGTCCATCCTTCCTCACAATGGGTGTAGATAAGACCAAAGTGTGGGTCCTTAGCATACAAATTCTTGATGGTTGAAAAACCCAGTAGCCTCGTTTGCAGCTTAATCAGGAGGGTATGTTGTCTCAATAAGGCATCGGCCACTATATTATTCTTGTATTTTACGACATAAGAAAAACCCTCCATGAACTCAACCTACTTGGCTTATCTCCAGGATAACTTCAGTTAGCTCCTTAGATATCTCAAGGATTCATGATCAATGTAGATCATAAATTTCGTAGGCAGCAGATAGTGTTGCCATACCATTAAGGCTTAGATTAAGGAGTAGAACTCCTTGTTGTAGATGAAATAGTTGAGTGTAACTTCTCAAAATTTCTTACTAAAGTAAACAATACGTCAACCTTCTTACATCAGCACAACACCTATGCTTAATCCGGACACATCATACTCTACTTTAAATACCTTGTCAAAGCTCAGTAGAGCTAAGACAAAGGGTGTAGTTAGCTTCTCCTTCACATCCTCAAAACTCCTCCTCTCTTTCTCACCCTATCTGAATTCAATATTCTTCTTTAAGAGTTTGGTGAGTGGGGCCACAATTGTGCTGAAATTCTTTATAAATCAGTGATAGAATGATACTAGGCCGTAGAAACTTCTCATATCGACAGAATAGGTCAGCTCAGGCCATTCTATAATCACTCTTATCTTTTCTTCATCAACCTAAATGCTACCTTTGCTCACAACAAAACTCAAGAAGATCACCTTGGAACAGTTAAAGTTGCACTTCTTTAGATTAGCATAAAGCTATTCGGCTCGAAGTTTTGTAAGCACTTGTTAGAGATGCTTTCGGTAAGTTTCCAGGTCGGGACTGTATACTAAAATATCATCAAAATAAATTACTACAAACCTTCCCAGTAATTCTCGAAGCAGATGATTCATAAGTCGCATGGATGTGCTTAACGCATTGGATAGCCCAAATGGCATTACAAGCCATTCATATAAACCATGTCATATCTTGAATGTGGTCTTCTAGTCATTACCTTTACGCATTCAAATCTAATGGTACCTAGCTTTAAGGTTGATCTTAGAGAACACTCTTGCTCTGCTCAATTCGTCTAGCATGTCATCAAGACTAAGTATGGGATACCTGTACTTGATGGTGATTTGATCAATCGCTCAGCTATTTATACACATCCTCCAAAACCCATCTCTCTTTGGCATTAATAAGGTCAGTATAACGCAGGGGCTCAAGGACTCGCATACATACCCCTTCATCATCAACTTATCTACTTGCCCTTGCAGTTTGGCAGCCTGTTCAGGATTCAACCTGTAGGTAGGCTTGTTTGGCAGCGCGGTTCTTAGCCATAGTTAAATGGCATGCTCGATACCTTGATTTGGGGGTAGACCATTCTGCAACTCTTCCAGAAACAGATCAGCAAATTCTTCCAGTAGCGTTTTTACTTTAGTCGGCAGCTCTTCCTCCTCAGGTCTCATCTCTAGAAGCCTCCTTACAAATAGATAGGTTAGTCCCTCTAACTCCATTTCTCTTTTCAGTTTGGCTTAGGTCAATACCAAAGCCTCTTTCCTCAAGGTTTGGCTAAGCTGGGGTTACATAACTTTTACTTGCTCGACAGTCATAGGACTCAATTTCAACCTTTTTCCTTCATGCTCCACAGCACATGTGTTCCTTCTACCGTCATACGTAACTGCTTGGTCAAACATTCATGGTCATCCAAGTAGGAGATGTAATGAGAATCAAGCTACTAGATCTCTGACCCGCAGCAGAGCCCGAGGACTAAAGAGACTGGCACGATGAATCCTTCTATTCTAACCAACCCCTGTTAAGGCCGAGTACTTCCTTGCTGAGTCACCTTTAATGCTGTGCCATATGCCTGCCCATTTTTCTATGGTATACCAAGTTGATGATTACTCTCTAGCATTGAGCTGACCAATTACATGGCATCTTCCTTGCCGAAAAGTTGAGAGAGAGAGTCCGGACTAATGAAGCCATTCCTACTCAGACAAGCTTATCTATCCATAATTTTTGTTTACATCTCTTAACAACCTTACTCATGCATCATCGCCACGTATACCGTATCGTATGTAGAATCTGTAGTACTAATGATTGTTTTCCTTGTACATTTATTTTTACTCTTTTGTATCATGTACATTGCTTCTTTAGGAAATGTCCTTTTTGTCTTTTTCCTTTTTGGGTAAGTTGCCCTAACTTACGGGTATAAATACCCTTATACTTGTAGTTGTAATGAGTAGATTATCTTCAATACACTTTTGAGTACTTTCTTCCTTACATAAACACTGTTGTTTACTCTCGACATCACTTTCATCCTTTCCCTTAAGCAAGGTTAGGTGACGAGTAACCTCATTGGACTAATTCGTACGTCATATCGAATTGAGTTATGAGTCCTCAAAAGTTCCATTGGTGTGTCATATCCTCTAAAGTTGTTCGTGGGTTTTTGCTTACTATTTCATTTGTTATTCCACACCCCACCCCCCACCCCCCCTTTCATACCTTTCCCCATTAACCATTTTCAAGCTTTATGTAAGCTTGGACCCATCTAGCAACTGACCTTATCTGTTCTTAGTCACGATTTGCAACATCTTAATATCAAAGCGGAGGTTTTGTGTAAACTGTAGTAGTTCTTCTTGAAGTTCTGTTATACTCTATTTTGCGTGTATAAAATAGAGCAAGTTACTGTATTCATTTGATTACTGTGTTATTAGCTGCTTACTTTCCGAAGTATTTGTTGAGCTTTGAATTTGTGAAGAAAAATGATTGACACAAGTATAAATGTTGGTATTGGTGATGACAGTAGAGTTGTCCACCATGGACGACAATCTCAAGGAACTCCTAAAAGTATTGACGAGAGGTTTGATGAGATAGCTAACCTTTTAGTAGATCTAACTCGAGCTGTTGATATGTTGTCTTGCCAACCCACTGAGGCTATGTAAAACATCCCACAAGCTGCTCAACTTGTTAGAGGTTAGAACCCAGCTTGACCCGTTTGAAGTAGATGGGTTGGCGGACGAGTAAGGTGAAGGATAGACCTAAGGGAGCTTGACGAAGAGGAGAATGAGTATTTTGAAGAGGAGCGTATATGAATCCCCAGAGTATCCGACCATGTGAAACTTCGAATTCCGAGTTTCAATGGATTTAGGAATGCTAATGAGTATTTGGATTGGGAAGAAAAGGTAAAACGCGTGTTTGATTACTATCAATATGGGGATTATGAGAAAGTGAGAACTGTTGTTATTGAGTTCTTTAGATATGTCGCTATGTGATTGAAGAATTTTCAAGCCATGAGAAGGTGAGAGGGGTACCAAGAGATTAACACTTAGCCCGAGATGAGGAGGGTACTTAGAAATAGATTCATGCCGGAAACATTCCTCCAAGATACGTTCACTCAGCTTTAAGAGCTGAGACAAGGAGGCTAAACTGTTGACGAGTATGTTCAAGAGTTTCAAGTGCTTACGATGTGTTGTGAAGTAGAGGAACCACTAGCTCAAATAGTCTCAAGGTTCGTTACGGGTTGAGAGGAGACTTTCGGGATGTTGTAGAGCTCCAATGATTCAACACGATGGATGAAGCTGTTAGGATTGCCCAGCGAGTAAAGAGGTAAAGAAGGAGCTGAGTACCGGCAAGGATGCTAACTAGTCGACCCAGACAAGCAAGTCACCGAGCTCAATTAAGTACAGAGCCTAGCAAAAAGATTAATGTAAGAGTCAAGAAGAAAGGCTAACTTGAAGATGTAGTGTCAACCCAAACGTATGAGAAGGGGCAAGGGTTTGCTAGGAAGACCAGCCAGATCAATTACTTTAAGTGCTAGAGGTTCAGACATATGGTTACTCAGAGCCCGAACCGAAGGACGATTGTCATTAAGGGAGATATCCCGAAGTTAGAAGTAGAGAATACGGATGAGGAACCCCAAGAGGAGGAGGTTCCTGCCAAAAAAGAAAATATAAAAAAAGAACTGATTGAGGAAGACGTATTTCCTGAGGACTTAGACCAATTACTAATGGTTGTCTAGCACACTATGAGCGTGGAATCCTCACAAGAGGAGGAGTAGAGAGAGAATTTATTTCATACCACCTGCAAAGTGAATGATTAGATGTGTACCCTCATTGTGAATAGTGGAAGTTGTACCAATGTAACATTGGTCGATCTTGTTTCAAAACTGAAGCTACCGACTATTGCACATCTCAACCTATACAAATTGCACTAGTTGAGTGAGAAAGGAGCATTACATGTCACTCAGCAAATACCGCTGCTGATCACTATAGGGAATTACTCTAACCAGATCCTTTGCAACGTACTACCTATGTGCGCTTCCAATGTGTTGCTGGGTAGGCCATCGTTATTTAATAGGAGAGTTATACATGACAGCTATAGAAACACATATATGTTTGAAAAGGATGACCAAAAGATGCCGCCAAATCCGATGCTGCCAAAAGAAGTTCACAAGTTACAAATGAAACTCGCTCACAAATTGAAGAAAGCTCTGGTGATGAGTAGAGTCAAGCTCTAAGAGGTCATCAATGCTAACCAGCCGACCCTATTATTGGTTAGGCAACTATTAGAAATAAAGGAGCGAGGTAAGCTTCCCTAAGAAATCAAAGAGTTGCTAGATAAATATGTCGACCTATTCCTAGAGCAGTTATTTGAGGGGTTGCCCCCAACTCGAGGCATAGAGCACTGTATTGACTTAGTACTCTGCACTACACTGCCGAATGAGCCAGCATATCGGATGAATCTCGAGTAAGCTTCTGAACTCCAACAACAAGTTAATGAATTGCTAGAAAGAGGCTATGTAAGAGAGAGTCTCAACCCTTGTGCCGTGCCTGCATTTCTAGTATTGAAGAAGGATGAAACCTAGTGGATGTATGTAGATAGCCGAACCATGAACAAAATCATGATCAAATACAGGTATCCGATCCCGAGGCTAGAAGACATGTTAGACGAATTGAGTAGAGCTAAGATTTTTAACAAGATTGATCTTAAATCTAACTACCATCAAATCCGTGTGAGGCCAGGCGATGAATGGAAGACTGCCTTCAAGACTCAACACGAACTTTACGAGTAGATGGTCATGCCTTTCGGCTTATCAAATGCCTCGAGCACTTTCATGAGATTAATGAACCATATGTTGAGACATCTCATCGAGAAGTGTGTCGTAATGTACTTTAACAATATCCTAGTCTACAGTACCGACATGCTAAGTCACTATGAACATCGCAAAGCAGTCTTGGATATCCTTCATGTCGAAAAACTATTTGGCAATCTAAAGAAATGTTGCTTGTGCTAAGAGAAGTGGTATTCTTGGGCTATGTAGTTAGTAAAGGATGCTTGCGAGTTGATGATGAGAAGATTTGAACAATTGTCGATTGGCCAACTCTTACTACTTGTGCCGATGTAAGAAGTTTCCAAGGACTGACTTTGTTTTACAAAAGATTCATTAGGAATTTTAGCACCCTCATTACGCCACTTACTGAACTAACGAAAAAAAAAAAAAAACCGATTTTCGATGGGGAGAAAGAGAAGAGAGGAGCTTTGCTGAGGTAAAAGAATGGTTAACCTCTGCCTCGGTGTTAGTACTACCTGACTTTGAAAAAATTTTTTAGTTGGATTATAATGCATCGGGCATTGGAATAAGCACTGTCTTGATACAAGAAGGTTGACTAATTGCCTTCTACAATGAGAAATTCTGAGGACCACGTTTGAACTACTTTGTGTATGACAAGGAACTTTTGGCATTGATCCGAGCAATGCAAGTATCGCAATATTATTTACTACTAAGAGAATTTGTCATATATACTGACCATGAATTGCTAAGATATCTCCGAAGCCAAACCAATTTGTCGAAGTGGCAGGCGAGATGGGTTGAATTCCTTGAGGGATTCAATTTTGTAATTAAATACAAGTAAGGAAAGAGCAACGTAGTTGCAGATGCTTTTTTGAGGAGACATGCACTTTTATCAAAACTACAAACCAAGTTGTTTAAGTTTACGAGTATTAAAGAACAGTACTCCGAGGATGTACACTTTGGATCAATAATTTCGCGATGTATGGATGAGAGGACAGTAGATAAGTATTATGTGGAGGATAGCTACCTATTCCGAGGGGCAAAACTGTGCGTACCGACTCGTTTTCTACGGGAATTATTAATTAAGAAAGCCCACAATGGAGGACTCTTCGGACACTTTAGGAGAGGAGGACCTGTAAACTATTGAATGGTCGATTCTTTTGGCCGAGAATGCGAAGAGATGTGCATTAAGTTGTCAAAAGCTGTACCGTATGCAAAAAGGCCAAGAGCTAAGCCGAGTAAGGGAAAGCAATGCCCCTACCTATTCTAACAAGGCCATGGATTGAATTGAGCATGGACTTTGTTCTTGGACTACCAGGAATTGCCTAAAGCAAAGATTCTGTAATGATTGTCATGGATTGGTTCAGTAAGATGGTACATTTCGTGCCTTGCACCAAAACTAATAACGCTTCGACTATTACTTCTCTTTTCTTACAGGAGATTATGCGAATACACGGCGTGCTGAGAAGTATAGTCTTCAATAGAAACCTGAAGTTCTTGAGCCATTTTTGGAGAACCTTGTGGTGTCAGCTAGGAATCAAATTACTCTTCAGTACCTCATGTCACCACCAAACTGATGGTCAAACAGAGATGGTTAATCGTACTTTGGGGTCACTGCTTCGAGTTGCAGTAAGCAAGAACTTGGCTGATTAAGATGTCTACTTGCCAATAGTCGAGTTCGCCTATAATTGGATCGTACATCATACCACTAGGTAGACTCCCTTCGAGGTAGTTTATAGATTCAATCCTGAGTTGCTCCTCGACGTTGCCCCTCGACTATGCCCCTATACCAGCACCTGTGCAAGAGGTCCTTGACGCTTCGACCAAAGTATAATCTCTTCAGCACATTTATGATAAAGTCACTCGGCACATCAACTAAGTTGCCAAAAAAATGCAAGAAATGACTAAGAGTAGATCGGCTAAACAATTTTAGCCGGGAGACATGGTATAGTTATACCTCAGCAAGGAACGGTTCCCAAACAAGAAGAAGAACAAATTATCTGTAAGAGCAGAAGGACCGTTTAGAATCCTCCAAAAAATCAATGACAACACTTAAAGGTTGGAATTGCCTGAGGACTATGGGGTTTCTAACGCCTTCAACATTGCCGATATCAGTCCATATTACCCTGACGGAGAATTAGGTGAACACCATTCGAATTTGATCCCAAATCCAAAATAAGTCGTAGGGAATGATAGGAATTAAGCTATCAGACCTCTGACCCACAATCAAGCCCAAAGACTAAAGGAGCTGACATGACAAATCCTTTTATTCCAACCAACTCCTATCGAGGCCAAATACTTCCTTGTTGAGTCACCTTTAATGCTGTGCCGTATGGCCGCTCATTTTTTTTGTGGTATGCTGAGTTGATAATTACTCTTTAGTGCTGAGCTGACCAATTACTCAACATTTTCCTTGCCAAGAAGTTGAGAGAGAGAGTCCAGACTGACTAAGTCATCCTTGCTCAGACAAGCCCATTCGTCTGTACTTTTTGTCAACATCTCTTAATAACCTCGTTAGTGCAACATTGCTACGTGTATCGTATCATATGTAGAATCTGTAACATCAATGATTGTTTTCCTTATATATTCATTTTTACCCTTTTGTATCATGTACATTACTTCTTTAGGAAATGTAATTTTTGTCTTTTTTTTCCTTTTTGGGCATATTACCCTAACTTATGAGTATAAATAACTTTATACTTGTAGTTGTAACGAGTGGATTATCTTCAATACACTTTTGAGTACTTTCTTCCTTGTGTAAACACTATTGTTTACTCTCAACATCACTCTTATCCTTTCTCTTAAGTAAGGTTAGGTAGCAAGTAACCTCATTAGACTAATTCGTACGTCATATCGAATTGTGCCGTGAGTCCTTGGAAGTTCCAATGGTGCATCATATCCTTTGGAGCTATTCATGGGTTTTTGCTTACTGTTTCATATGCATTTTTGCCCCCCTTTCGTACCTTTCTTCATTAATCCTTTTCGAGATTTTTACAAACTTAGACCCATCCAGCAATCGGCTTTGTCTGCTCTTGGTCATGGTTCGCAACCGAGGTAGGACACACTCATGGGCAACATATCACAAAGCACTTCATCTCGATACTTGCCAATAAAGATCGGTACAGACACCTATTTGTCCACTTATAGGGCTTTCTTATCACTAAGTCAATGAAGCTTATAAGGTTTTGGGTAGGGTATGATCGGCAATTTCAGCTGCTAGACCATAAATGTAGAGGTTACATTGGTGTAGCTCCCATTGTCAACGATTAATGCGCATAGTGATTCATTCACCTTGCATCTAATATGGAAGAGATTTTCTCTCTACTTGTCTTCAGTGTCTTCCTCAACATTAGAGCGGTCGGCATGAAGTTCCCTTCCTCACTGTAGATAACTTCCTCATTGGAGATCTTAGCCTGTCCATCCTCTTTCAACTCCTCTACTTCTTCAACAGTACTGTCGACCTCAACTGTCGGCATCTTGTCTCAGATCACCATTGTTCAGTTGTTCAGGTACTAAGCGATCATGTGTTCAAATCCTTGGCATTTGAAACACTTGATCTCATTTGTCTTCCTCCCTGAACTCTAGCCCTTCTCAAACTTCCTTGGAGGTTCCTTCTCCTAGGCTCGGGTAGTTGAAATAGGTCGAGTCTCAAAAACCTTACTCAATTTCGTTCGCACTGGTCTGCTTAGAACAGTTCGACTACTTCTTGGTCAACCAATAGGGGGTCGGAATGTTCCTGTTCGACACTTTTCTATCCTCTAAGTGGCTTATATTACGTCATCAAGTGTTCTAATGTCTAGGGTTTCCAGCCCCAATCTCATACTTCAATCCATTAATGAATCAAGATACCGTTTGATCTTTGGGCTCTACAACTTCGCATTGGATCATTAGCATCTAAAATTCTTTAACGTAAGCGTCCACACTTAATCCTCCTTGTCTTAGTTATTGCAGTCTCTTGAAGGCATCCTGCAGATAATAGCTCGGCACAAATCTTCTCTACATAACTCTCTTCATATCATCCCAACTCCTAATTTTTCGTTCTCCTTCCCTTCTTCTAGTAGCTTGCAAGTTCTTCCACCATAAGACAGCATAACCAGTGAACTTCAATCAGTAAGTCTAAATTTTATGTTATTGAAACTGCTTTTCAATCTTATCTACCAAATCCAGGTAATCCTTGGCATCACCACTTGTAGAGAAACTTGGAATACGCATCCTTAATCTTTCAACTCTAAGGGCTTGTGCATTTTTTTCCTCAAGCTCATAGTACTCCTCTATCTCATCATCCCCTTCTACTTCCTTCTTAATTTCTTCAAGCATTAACCTTCACCTAGCATCCTTACCAATTCCTTCGGCTTAGGATAGTCGAGCTGGGGCATTAACTCAGCTAAACTAACTATTGGCTCATTGCTGCTACTCACGTTCTCTAGTAGGGTTATTTCTAGCTCGCTACTTCTTTTCTTGTATAACAGTCACCAAACTAGCTACCAAATTGGTAAGCCTATCTAATCAATTAGCTACTGATTGAGGCGTGAAGCTTCCTTCTTGCCTTTGGCCATGTCGAATGCCACTTTCTTAGTTTCCCAAAGTTCCTTGAACACTTGAGTCTGACATTGATGGTTACTTCACAATGATGGTCAGATGAACAATCACCCACACTTTGTTTTGTGTACCGAAAACAGGAGAAAAATAGAGTACAAAACACTGCTTAACTACCAAACTCTAATATGAACAATAGAACCTCTATCACATGAGAGCAGCGACAAACTATTAAAAGAATACAGTAGCAGAACCCAGCTTCAAATGTAACCATACGCTCTGATACCAAGATAATATGGACTCGTGGATAAACACATAAACCCAATATCACGCGTAACCAAAAGGGTAGGTCTAAGCCCTAAGATGACTTGAAAAATAAATGATAGTCGAGGGTGAACAGGGGTTCTTGTGCACCGACGATGGACATGACACCTCATACGAACTTAAGTCACACTTGATATGATGTACAAGTATGGCCGGAGGTCACTCCTATTAGTCCACGCTCGAATGGGCTAGATAAGAGTAGCTCAAGAGTAAGCAAGAGAATACTTAGCTTATGAGAAGGTAAAAACAAGTTCAGTGTATTCTTCTGTATATTCTCTTATGGCTGTTATATTATGTGATTATTTATAGTATCCTGTTAGGGCAAGTTCTATGTTATAGAAAATTACAAAAATAAAGCCTTATTTGCTAAATAAAAGGAAAATAATTTACAGGGAAACATGAAATCGTACATAGCAAACATCCTCTGTTAGAAAGGATAGTACAGTTGTCAAAAAAGATAACACCGCGCGTTTTTAATCTGCGATTCTAATAATATTGCGAGCCAAGCGGAGCAAGGGTGGGCCTCCGCTCAAGTCTATTCGACGTTAGAAGTTAAGTACCCTGACTATCGAGGTTGGACTAGCATTGGTTTAGGGATGACTCACTGTAGGGTCGACCTTAAATGGTTGGCGCTTAACAGTTATCTGCTCGACCTCGACACCATGGAGATTGCTATATTTAGATTTAGCGTGTGGACTAGTGCATAGCGAAGGGTCTGTTTAGTACGTCGGCTGGTCACCTCAGCAACACTTTGGATAGCATGGAGAGTGAAGTAGCTCGGTAGATCGGACTGGGGCAAGCATTGCTCCTTAACGCTTAACTCACTTCGAATGGTTCAGCAAGCAACCTAAGAGAGCTTTTGGGCTCGGGAGCATATAATCGATCATTGATCCTTATTACTCATATTATGTCATTTTACCCTGTACAGTTTGTCCTTAGTGCCACCTACTTCCCAAGAGGTTACTCATCTTAGAAATACTTTTCAGTAAGCATGCTTAATGTTAGAGTTTCGATGAACTTTAAACTATTACACCAACAAACATCTTGGTGGTTAGAGTTTTATCACCTTTTATTTAAGAAAATATCATAGCATCTAAAATTTAAATATCAACTTAGTTATTACTAACTTTATTGGTTGTCTTAGTCTTTAAACTAGCTATTGCATGTGCCACTCCCATAGTATGAATCATAGTATCCTTGAAAAAGCAAAGTCCCTATTTGTATTATCATTAGCTCCTAAAATAAAAAAAAACTTTACATAGGCAAGCTATGAAGCCTAGTATAAGATTAATGTATCCACATACTTCTGCTATACTACATGCAAACATAAGCAAATATATTAATGCACCATCTATGGTATTTATAACAACACAAATGTATAAAGCAATGATAATTTTAGGTTTTCAATCAAATAATTTCCTTTATCAACTTTTTTTTATCTAAAAATCAATTTCAATTTTCATAAATAGATTTATGGATCTTAAGAACATGAATTTGAAGATTCCAAAACACAGAGCACTAAATCCCAAGAATACAAATCCACATGCTTTAAGAACACGGATTGCTAGATCCTAATAACATGTTTTCGAAGATTCTAAGATCATAGATCCCTAGATCCCAATAACATGGATCTTAATACTCTAAAAGCAATGATTACTAGAGTTAATGAACACATGTCTAAATAGTCATAAGCATACTGAACCACTTAACTTAAGGTTTGCATTACAAGCTCATCATACAGTAAGAAAGCATAATCTCTAGCAAGCATAGATTCATATTAGTTATTTATCTATTTTCTAAACCTACATACTCAAACAACACATAACAATAACCCCAATACCTAAACTCCTCTTAAATTATTGATAATAATTCATGTCAAATCATAAATCTTGTAACATGTCATAAATTAATATGTTATATGCTAAATATTATGATTTTTAGATCTATTAGTTGATTCTTTACCAATTTACTTATTTAGAATTTAATTACATTCATTGCAGTGTCCATCAAGCTTATTTGTTTAACTTAGGATTGTGAGTAATTGACTGAGGAAGGGTAGTGGTCAACTGGCCTTATTGATTGGTCCACTTACTCTTCTAACAATTGGGATTTGTCTTAAGTTGATCATAAAAGTCTCAACTTATATTTTCCATTCTAAATCTCCAAAACTTTATCTTTATCCTATAAATATACTGTAGGTTCATCCTAACTCAACTTTTACTTAATAACACAATTTTCAATTGGTGTTTCCCTATAAGATAATATACATTATCTCAAATTATATATTATGTGTCCTAATAATGACCCTTTTTTTAAGCACTTGATACAATACAACACTTTTACGGTTAACAACCCTAACTATGTTATATTCTTCATATTTGTGATTAATACATAATAGATGGTTTGATGAGATCAAATTTGGAATGAATTTATTGATAACAATGCTTAACTTATGGTTAAAAAGAAAGAACTTGAGTTTTGTCGTAAGATCATATACTAATCTCTAATCCAAGATCTCACCCTTCATCATGAAATGAATTTTATTAGGAATTTATTACTAAACCCTTATAATATACATTATGGCTTGATTGTGATTAAGTTTTTTTCTTGGCATTCATCCCAATCCCTTTTCCTTGTGATAAACATAAAAATCAAAAGTTAGTCTTCACAATTTTCCTTAGTGATGGATTGCTTACCTCCAGACCCCTTACTCGTTCCTGCCTCCGAGGCCTTTAATCCTTTACCAAAAGGATCCTCTCCTATCAACTTACCATGGATGAGCTCTGGTACATGAAAGAGCTATAGAAGAACTCCTTAAGGTCCCAACTCGGAAATACTCTACTCTGCTTAGACACTTGCTCAGTTGTTGACCTACTGAGTGCCGAGGCCAACCTGTCAAGTCCAAGGTCTATGTACACCAAGCTTTACTCTTCCAGCCTACTAAATTGTGGTCTCATCCAATCACCTTAGTCAATCTAAGCACAATTTAGCTTAGCTTAGCCATAGCGCCCTAAGATTTCAAAATACGAACCCATTGACAGGCTACCACTTGTCCCCTACTTTTCTAACACTTATATTATATTCCTTTTTATCATTTGTCTTATTTATCATTTTTCGAACATATTAAGGATCTCTTTCTTACATTTTCTTTTATGTAATTTTCCATTATTGAATTGTTACCTTAAAGGACATACTATAAATAGTCATTTCTACTATAGCCGCAATCATCTTAGGCCTCACAAATGTTGAATATTCTTGTTCTTATGAGATAACCTTCTCTGAATACATTTCTTCTACACTCATATTTAGTATTGCCAAATAGCTCAAGATTACTGGCAAGTACATTTTAATATTAGATTATGTGCCACATCAAGCGAAGTATTAAGTCATATTGTGTTCGTTGGTACGCTATATCCTACAAGCAGCTTCACGGAAGCTATTGTGTTTTTCGACCTATCCATTCCCTATTTCTTCAATATCTTCATGGACTTACTTGGTTACAACTCCTACAATATGCCCTAATGATCAACTCAGCTCTTAGGCACATCACTTAGTTGATAAGATTTTTTAATTGTAGAAAGGAGCAAAATAGATCGAATATAGAATGGTGAGAAAAGGGGATGTCATAAATTAATATGTTATATACTAAATATTATGATTTTTAGATCTATTAGTTGATTCTTTACTTATTTACTTGTTTAGAATTCAACTACATTCATTTTAGTGCCCATTAAGCTTATTTGTTCGACTTTGGATTGTGGACAATGAACTGAGGAGTGGTACTAGTCAACTAGCCCTATTAATTGATCAAAGATGTACTCTTATAAGAGTTGAGATTTTTTCGAAGTTGATCATGAAAGTCATAACTCGTATTTTTCATTCCAAATCTTCAAAATTTGTATCTTTATCCTTTAAATCCATCATAGATTCATCTTGACAATACTATTTTCAATTGGTGCTTCCTAATAAGACGATACTCTTTGTGGAATTTACAACAAATAAGTAATCTGATATCTACGGAATAGGAAAGGAGCGTCAGAAATATACCTCTTTATGGCACAACCAAACAAGATATCCTTATGTGGCCGCATAATCGTCAGGGAGATTGTACGGCTAAATCTGTGTACTTCCATCTTCAAGTTGGAAAGTTAGAAAACATTTAGTAGAAAGCATCAACTTTTGTTACTATTCAGAGTGCAATATGGAAAAGTATTTGGAGATTGAAGACCTTACCTAAAATTCAATAGTTTTGGTGGTAAGCAGTGTTCGAAGTTCATCCAACCATACAAAACTTATTTCATTAAATGGTAAAGATAGACCCTTTATGCCCTTTTTGCCTTGAAGTGGAATCATCGAAACATGCCTTACTATGTTGCAGATGGACTGAAGTAGAATGGGATGAAACCCTAAGTGTCCAGATTGTGTGAGACCATATTACTACCTTAATTGCATGGTGGAGAAGGTGGTCAAAGGCAAAAAGCAGGAGAGATAAAGAAAGTTGTGATTTTCAAACTTGTATCATAAAGGTGGCCTGGTGGATTTGGAAAGAGAGATGTCATGTATGTTTTAATATGAGAGCGCTTTACCCTAATGCAATTGTATGGAGATGTGAGAGATGGTTTAAAGAGAAGATGACTGACCATTCAGGGTTGATGAAAGGAGTTAAGTGCAACAAGTTGAAAATATAGCTACTTTAAAGAGTAGTGAAGAAACTAAGGTTTCTTGGTATAGGAAAGGAAAAGAAAAAATTGAGGACTCTGTAAAGGATGGACGAATTGAAGATGAGGATTTGATGTGGGGCTTTGTGTTTAAGAGGATGTGTCAACTATCTATAGAAGGTTTGGTTTCTCTTTCAAACAGTAATTTCTCTTATAGGAACACGTTAGACTTTAAAGCCCTAGAGTTAATGGGGATTGAACGATTCTTGTTTATTCATTTTGATGGTTCTTCTATAAGTCCAAAAGTTAAAGTAAGGGTAGGAATTGTTATCCGATTGGGATGGATCTTTTGATTGATGGTGGAGTGGCTATTAATTTTTCCCCAAGCCCAAAAGTAGCAAAGTGTCAGGCTTTTATCCAAGCGATTGAGCTAGCATAGAAATATAATAAATTTGCTACATTTGTTACAAATTATGTCACTTTGTTTCAGGTTATCATAGGTGATAAGTATTCACTACATTGGAAATTGTTGCCTTTTTTAATGATGTCAAGAGACTTTTAAGCAGTATTTCAACTTTATTTTATGGTTATTATTTTGTGAGAACAATTAATTATTTTATAGTTATTATTTTGTGAGGAGAACAATAAATCAAGTGGCCGACTGGGTTGCTTCTAGTTACAAGAGCAAAATTTGTCCAAAGAATTGGTGTATCAATACCCCACTCTCTCTCTAAAAGCTCCTTTTTGGTGATGATTTATCATGTTACTTTGAAGAATTTGGCAAATGGTTTTGTTTGTAATTAGTTTGATGTTGGTTGGAATTCAATAAAGGAGCTCTTATGATGGGAAAAATAAAAAAGACAATATTCTTTTATCTCAAATTATATATTACATATCCTATGTGTGATAACCCATTTTTCTATGCCCTTGATATAATACAACACTTTTCACAATTAAAACCCCAATTATGTTCTATTCTTCATATTTGTTATATGGTTTGATAAGATTAAATTTAAAATGAATTTATTGACAAGATTGCTTAGCCTATCATTGTAAGGAAAAGGAAAAGTTTTGTCTGTAAGATCTTACTCAAATCCCTTGATCCAAGATTCACCTTTCATCACAAATGAATTCTATTAGAAACTTGATACTAAACTCTTGGAATTTACATAGGGATTCCGATTCTTGTTGCTTTATTGCTATTAAGTTCTTTCGTTGGCGTTCGCCACAATCCCTTTTCCTTGCGATGAATGTAAAATGATCAAATGTTGGTCCTTAACAATTTTCTTAATTAATAAGACGATCTCAATGGTGGAAAGGGGGGGAATAGATTTAACATAGAATAACGATTTCCAACTGGCTGGATAAGGGGATAGCGATGGCGGCATTTTAGGGTCATTGTTCTCTTATATGTCTTGAAAAATTGAATCCATTAATCCACACCTGCAAGTCTTTCATATTTGCATTCCAAAACAGATCAACACTAAGCACAACGACTATTCTTTTTCATTGGCCAATCATTACCTTCATAATTTTAAACAACTGTACTAAAAAATTATCAATAAGCATTAGAGAAAATATTTTTTATCCAAATGAGCTTTAATCGTTTCCCTTTATTACATTCCACAAGATGACAAGTATTAATTTATTTCATATTTTGTGGATATAAAAACTTAAAAAAAATAAAAATATATAAAGTAAAGATGCAAAATATATAGCCACCAATAGACGCAAGCTACTGGAAAATGGCCTTTATATATGTATATATATTTAATATTAGAGAAGGGCCTCTCAAAATAGCTGAATCCTATGCCATTTTACCTTCTCATCCCTTCTCATAAATTCCAATAGCAGTTTAACAAACGCCTATATGAAGAAAAGTTTTCATTTACATTAAACACACTTAAAAATAGTAAAAAAAGAAAGTATAAAGATTTTATATTTAAAAAATTAAAGTAATTCAATTTCAATAATTAGACAACGAATTTGTAAAAGAAATGAGAAATGTGAGAAGCTCGGTAAGCAGATATGTCGACCAAACAAATACAACAACCGGCCAGTTAACTTCTCATAGCAGTGGTTTTTGATTTAGCTACAGCCGCTTTGGCAATTCAAGAAATAAAAGGTATATAAGTATTTCATAAATACCCACCCTTTTCTTGGTACATGTAGCCTCTTAAATATAATTCTTATGCACGATGTGACAAATTGGATTGATGTCGAAATAACTCATGAAGGTAGTCCCCTGATTAAGGTCGACTGTGAAATTGCTACCTTTGATTCGCTCGAAAGGCTGTCCATCAGGGAACGAAAAAACATATATACATGAAGATTATGATCACGCGAGACTGTTAAGTGTCCGGAGATAACATATAGAAGCAGAAGCAGCAGAAGGGAGAGAAACTAGGTTGGTTGAAATTGAATCCTAGGCGGCTCTAACCCTAGAGAATGTTGCGTCGCTTATATACGAGAGTTAGGGCTTCGGCCCAAAAAGGGGACCCGAAAGCTTTCGAATTAATTTGTTGAAAAGATTAGGCCGGATAAACAAGACTAAACCATTTTTTCCTTTTCTTTTTTTCGTTTTTTGGTTTTCTAGTATGGTATTTTGATTTTAAATTTTTTTGAAAGAATAGTTTTTTTCTTTTGTTTGAATATTTTTTATGAAAAGAAAAAAGAATTCAATAATATATATTATATCGTGGAAATAAATTCTCTTCATTTTCATTATATCAATTTTCATCAATTTGCAAACCAATTGTTGTAATTACTTGAATTTTTAAATTACCTTATAACATTAGACGTTATTATTTTTTCTTATAATCTTAACTATTAATTACATACATATAATAATATTTTAAAGGAAAAAAAATGAGAGCATGAAAATAAAGAGAATCCAATTTATAGTGTAGACACAATTGATTATATACATAACATTAGGCCTAACTTGGAAACATCGTTTTGGGCCCTAAATCTAGTAGCCGAACCTTAGGATATCACATCATCTAAATAGCATTACTATTGGAAAGTTCATCAATTTTTTTTTCCCTATCAACTAAGGTTGGATGTGGCCCAACCCACTCCCACCCCACCCCCAAAAAAAAGGGTTGGATGGCATGTTGTCTATAACATATAACTAAACGGTAAAAACAAGTGAACTCATCACATATTTCTTTGTTTATAAATTATTGCTCTAATGCAATGTATGTATTTTTTTAATTGTACATAGAATTTAGCTAGAAAACAAAGTTCTTTAGTATCATAAGCAAAAAAATATGATAGAATAATAAGTAATTAGTAGGACTGCAGAAAGTTATCTACTATTTAAATCTTCATCAATAATCTTTCTACTATTTGAACGAGTAACTAACGTGACGGTGGAAAATAACTTCCAAATAAAAAACATGCGACGATATATATATATATATATATATATTTTTGGAAATTATTGCTTTGCTACAATTTTTTTAATTTTGTGCATATATATTATTTTCAAATGTCATGTTGGTTATTCATTCAAATGGTAGAAAAGTTACTGAAGAATATTTAAATAGTAGACAACTTGCTGGAATCTTGCTAGTTACTTACTAATCTATCCTATTTTTTTGCTTGTAATACTAAACAACTTTGTTTTCTAGCTAAATTTTATACCATTAGATTTGTCTGTTGTTGTATGTACGTATATACATATATAGACATACTTACAATGCTAGCGAAATTCGTTGTCTCAACTAATTTTTATATATACCCTTTCAAATATATATATACGCACACATACATATATAACTATTATTAAGAGAACAGATAATCATTCGACTCCGTATATATAATCATAGTGCAAATAACTTTTTTCCCAATAACTGTCTTATTTAATAAGTTTTTTCCTAATCATATTTTATCAATGTTGGCAAACTGGAGTTGGTCCCTACAATTCAACCGATTTAACTCCGGTTCAAGTTTCAATCAAGCTCAATTTTTCCCTTAATTTTTTTATCTCCTCTCATATTCCGGTCCACAACTCGGTCCTGATCTAACATCACTGGTATTTATCTCCCAAACTCTCTCTTTTTCTTTTTTCTTTTCTCTTTGAAAAAAGATCTTATGTCTACTTGCATACTCTTTCTCTTTCTCTGTTTTTCCCCTAATTCTTATCAATGACATACTTATTTACTAAGAAAATAAGAGGAAATTTTCATTAACGGAGATATGTTTTGGAAGGCCACGATGTCAAGCTGCTCTACAGTCCCAAGGCTTCATTTGCATTTTATATTAAATACTTATACATGATTAATATGAAATTCTTTAAACTCTTCGGAATTGTTTCTTTAGGTATATGGTAACTTCTTCAAATAAGCAAATTACTTGTAAATATTATATTATTAATCTGTTATAATAACTACATTAATAATGTATTATTGCGGTTATACATATATTTTTTTATGCACTTTTAATACTGTACATGCATAATATTTTCTTTCTTTTTTGAATATTCATCATTTAAATTGGATTGTACCATTAGGTTTAGTTTTTGCATACACATAACATGTGCATATCTACTATTGTGTGTGCAAACTTAAGATGTTGGAATAATTTATTTTTAACTAATTTTTGTACCACCACGTTGATATTTCACTAGTTCATTGTTTCTTTTCTCTTTTATAGCACTGGTGAAGAATGTTTCATGTTTTTTTTTTCTAAGGGGCACTATTATATTAATAAGAACACAAGCAATATTACTTGGTCGTTTAAAAAATCATTTGAGGATCCGATTCAAGAACCTTTCTTAGTTGAGTTAATATGAAGGTAATTGTTTGGCTTGTATATCGGAGATAGACCACTCATTTAACTAGACATTATTCTTCACGTCAAGTGTTAAGAATCAATCTCTTAGGTTTTGGCATCTTTTTTTTTTTATGATAACGAAAATTATGATTTAGTGAAAGAATGAGGCAAGTGTCGACTAGTTTAGTGTATAAATTGATGGATTAGGTATTAGATCAACAAGCATTTTACAGTTTCAGTCTTCATCTTTTGTTAATCAATAAAGAAACAACTTATTTGCTCAGTGAGTAGGTAATAGTTTAAATCATATTAAATTCCCTCTGGTTCTATGACCATATACGTCCCTGTCATTACATTACATTTCAAAATTGTAAACTGTAGGCCATTAGATTTGCGAAAATATCCATTTGATGGTAAAAATATCATTCACAAATAGCAATCAATCATTAGAAGTTTTTCAAGAATGGGGTATCTTTATTTTACATATAACGTTTTTTAAACTTTCCCATTGCTTAAATGGTTTATACTGAGCTTTTATAGTTCTATCTGACAGGAGCCCAAAAACAAAAATTAAAAAAGAGTTTGTTTCTTTTCTTTCTTTTGTTAGTATCACCTGCTCGCGATGATAACGATGAAGAAGGGACAAGAGTAGACTACAATAGATAGCTTATTTTCATAGTAATTGTAGTGCTACTAGACAAATTTATAAATTTATAGGTTGTGTTTTCATGATACTTTGTATAACTTAAAAAATCGTTTAGGAATATTATATATGAATATTCCAGTCTTTGGATAAATTTTAAATTGTTATATTTCAATTGATTTTTACAAATTGGTCGAATAACTTATTTGAAAAACAAATCTCTAAGTCCTATGGTATTTTAAATTTTATGAATTGTTATTATTTGAATATAAAATATCAACTACAAGTTTTGAAAAGCTTTAGTCCATTGAGGAATTTGTTCATTGTGTTTTATAATTATCACCAATTTAAAACTCTTAGTGACGGTTCCTTTTTCGTAGGACGGTGTTTAATGCTTTTTTTTTTGTGACGTTTAAACATCATTAATATATACCAATACTATTGTAACTTAATAATATGTTTACTGATCTTCTATTAGGATAAATTAAAATTCGAATCTTTCCTCTCCATAATTGGCAAAAAAAAAAAAAAAAAAAACCACCATCAATATCTTTATAAATAACGTTTCATCATGTTGTACATACTATATGGTTATTATTTGGCAACATTTTAACATCACCAATAATTTCTTCTACGTAGGTCTAAGACGTTTAAATGTCAATAAGTGTAATATTTATGTAATTTTAGTCGCTTTTTTGTGATATTTAAATATCATTAAATATAATCTTCTCATAAAGTTCCATATTGTTATATGAGATATATGGTTATAATCTAATTACATTTGAACGTAATTAATAATTACTTATCTATAATGTTTAAATTTTACTGGACCTCATACTATTTACAATGTTCATATCTTTTGTAACATTTAACTTTTAAACATCACACGTTACCTTTTGTACACCTAGTGTGTGTCCATTCGCGACATTTGATAAACGTCACAAATAGATTTTCATGACGTTTATTTTGGTACTAAATATTAAATTTCATGTAGTGATCATCGTGTGCATAATTTTATCAATTATAAGCATAACACTATAACGGAAGAATATAAATTTTTTGAACAACCAAACACAAAACAAAAAATGAAGGGAGAGAAAATTTAATATCTCAAAGTTGGTGTCTCAATTGTGCTTTCACAATTCAGAATTTAATATACAAACAAATGAAACAACCAACATGAATATTCGTTATTTAAATTATTGGATTCTTAATCATGATTGACTGTGACACCATTGTTATAAAATTCAAGTGACCATAGATATAGATCGATTAAAATGTAACCGTTACTAAAAATCAAATCCAATGATCATCAAGTAACGAATAAGTGACACCACATGGATCTATGGTCCTAAAATCATATCCTTTGACTTGCATTCCATTAATGATGATCATTTACGCCTGCAACGATTGGACTTCTCCCCGCCTTATGGTTGTTGGATGGACGAGGCATTTTTGGGCAATCGTAACCATACCACTGGAGGCAATATATTGCATTAGAAGTTTTCTTTGGAGGGTCGCTTGAAATAAATCTCGAACGTGCATTAACACTTTCCATGTTGAAGATGCCTGACACCAAAAGCATAAACATGCACAAAAGCAAAATGTTTGATTTTGTTGCCATGCTTGATGCCGTTTCTTCTCTAAGAACTTTGTCTAGTTTAATATTGGTTATGAGATTATCACTAATTATGGTGTGTATTTATAGTTTGTCTAGCCTAATTGAGGTTCTTAAGGATTGCATACATCAGTGGCATGTTTTCGACTAAGACGGAGAGCCATGGTTTTGATGTTGACTACTCCTATTAGAACTAATTTCTCGCCCTAAAATACTGAATGATTTCCTACTTTCTCTGTTATGTGAATATCTGTATTTTATATCTATAAAAGGTTCTGCAATTATAACTCTATCATAATCATATGAATGGTTAGAGAGGGGATGAGAGTAGAAAAATGTAAAATCTAATGTCATGTTTGATACGTAGTAATGGATTGAAATAAAATCACGATTCCGAGTTCTATTCTTTTTATCTATATTTAAAAGCACATTTAAATCGCAACTTCATAGGATAAATGATTCCAGCTTCAAAGAAGAATTTAATTTTACTTTCTTAAAAGCGGAATCGCAACTCCATTCCTCTCATATTTATTATTATTAATTAAATTACTTATTTAACCTTCAATTTATTTTTAATATTTAATAATTAAGGTTATTTTTTATAATTACTACTATATATGCATTTAGTTTAATTTCGTTTCCTTTCGTTCCATTCCATGTAAAATATTCATCATATCACTCTTTGCTCCATTTCAATCCATTCTTACGTATCAAACTTGACATAAGAACACAATTATTTCTATCTATTTTTTGAAAACTAATGAATTTAAACTTAGCCTCTCCCTCTCTCATGCTATACATAATCACCCCCTTATTATTCTACCCACATTGTTGTCATTTGGGACATCTTATTGCTTACATTTACAAAAATCTAAGAAGTTTTTTCCCCCTTTTTCCTCTGAAATGAAGCACTTAATTTTTAAGCAAATAGTCAATGTGTACCAATAATTTCTTGGTTTATATTTTTTTCACAAGTAAAATTCAAATTATGAAGTTAAATGCACTTAGAATATCTTCACATTAAATTTGGTTCTTTTACTACTTTTAGGTAGGGCTATAAATAAGTCAAATCGAGACGATATAGTACTAAGCTCGAACTCGACTTAAATGAAAAAACTTAAAGCTTGAACTCAATTAAGCTTCAATTTATAAAGCTTGAGCTCGGTTCGAAATGAAACTCGATAAGTTCGAGCTTGACTGAATTAAACTCGTTTAAACTTAATAATCTTAATAGATATTATAAATTTGATTAAAATAATAATATCATTTAAACTCAACTTGAACTCGACTCAAGTTCAATTAAGGTCACGAGCTTATTCAGCTGAATATCGCAAGGCTTGAGCCTAACTCGATAAGCTAGTCGAGTATCTTGACCTTGAATTCGACTCGATTATAAATAAGTTGAATTTGAGTAAATATCGAACCAAACTCGAATAACTTATGAGAAGGCACGTCTCATTTATACCCTTACTTTTAGGTATCCAAAAATGCAAAAATTGCATGATACACCAGAGAAGTCAGAACCGGAGGTTCTGTTTCCAAGTAAATGTGTGCATGTTTGTCTTATCAAACTACTAATTATTTTGGTTAATATTTAACAACGGCAGACAAACTAATAACAAGTATAACTAACAATAATAATATTATAATATTTAATTATATAATTAAGCTACATATAATATGTATGTTAATAAAAACTATTTTGATATTACATTAACAAACATAAATACGGCTAGTCAAAACATAAAATACATGAACCCCGAGAAATTTTACACATTTGCTTAAGAAAATTAGTAACATTATTGTTATCTATAATTTTTCAATTGGAACTTAAGCCGAGTATGAAATATATATATATATATATATATATATATATGTTCAATAAGAGCTTTACATGGTGAATGAATGTAGAAAACTGAAATCCAAAACTTGTGAGAAATAAGAAACTTCTAAGATAGGAACATAAAGAAGGAACTGCTATTTTCACAGGAGTCTCAAGGACAAGAGAGGAATAAGACACCCGACGACTTCAACGCTTCCTAGTAAAGAAATCTAGAATAGCTATTGCAATACATAGGGCTACCTAGTAGGTCTGTTTAGAAATTCCTCTCCTAAATATTTAATAAATTATCAAAATAATAATTACAACAAATAAATATATTCCTCAATGAAATATTCTATTTTAAGTAAACGATAACCTATAGAAATAAAAAAAATTTGAAAGTCCCACGTATTTTGTCAAAATTCCAGAACTTTAATGATAAATTACATCCTTAGACAATTGAAAATATGCTAAAAATAAATTTCGATAGTATCTAGTGTACTGTGGCACTCCATTATAGAGTATGCTTGATATTAAATTTAGATGTACATAATAATGTAAACGTGTAAATAGAAAAAATCTCCTTTAATTATTAAAATAATCGATACAGTGTAAACTTTATGCAACAACCCGCCTTTTAGATGTTTGCTTAAACCAATTCAATCGTTTGGACTCCTCAACAAGGTACTTGAACGCAAGTCATTGTCATCCTCTAAGCAAGAATAAGGCTAAATCGTCTTTTTCCCCCTAGTCGGACCTATTTTTCCATAATCAGTAGTATTTCATAACACTCAAGAATCATTAACTCAACCATTTATTCAAAAACCAATGTGCACGTTCCAATTTTGAATCTATCTATAATTTGAAACCTTATATATTTTCTACCTGGTTAAGAGCTTCCACTTAATACCTATACCTATATACTTAAGTGGTACCTTTTGACATGGTAGAGAATAATGATAATAAGAGGATTCGTTGATTGCCTTCAATTTAGCCAATCTACGAAAATGAAATTCGATTACATTGAAAGAAGAGTGTAGTTGTCCCCTTATGCATAAAAGCTTATGTCAAAAAAGGATTTTCTCTCTCTGCTCCTTCCTGTCCCACCATATTGGGCCATTGATCAGCTGTGGACTGTCTAAACATGGACCCTACCTCCTTTCTCCAGAGGGTTTTTTTTGGTAAAGATCTTCTGACGAGTTGATTTTCTTTACATTATATTAAACAATTTAACTCATCACTATTCAACTGATTTATATATTTGGTTTGAGATTTTGTTACGAATTTAAACACAATTTCTTTTTTCGGATACTGCGTTTTAATTCCTTCTTTATCTACAACAAATGGTTGAATTTGATTTATAAATGGTGTTCCCAAAATAACATTTTTATTCAAGTTTTTTACTAATATAAATGAGGTTTTATAAGAAGCATGATGTTTTAATATTTCAACATTTGACAATTTATATTTGATGCTCAATTTATTACCAAATGTAGAATTTAGTTATTGGCTAGTTTTCTCAAAATATTTTGCTGGAATTAAGCCTTCTTTAATACAATTCAAATCAACACCAGTATCAAATAAAGCAAGTGTTTGTAAAACAAATTTATTATTAATTCTGATTGAAATGTTTATTATCCATTTTCTTGATGTGATTTGAACAAGATACATTAAATAATCATTAATTCCATTTGATGTACTTGAAAAATGATCTTGAATTTAAAAGAATTGAGGATCAATTTAATAATAAAAATTTGAAGTTAAGAATTTCTCAATTAGAATCAAAAATAAAAAATTCAATCTGTTCTACACTCCCAAATGCATTTTGGGATAGAAAATCACATATTGTGGATCTCCCATATGAAAATGATTTTAATGAGAAAAATATTCCAACGAAGGCTAGACCTTCACAAATGAATCATGAAGTTCTCAATCATTGTAAAAATGAAATAAATAATTTACTCAATAAAAAATTAATCAGAAAAAGTAGATCACCTTGGAGTTGTTCTACTTTTTATGTAAATAAGAATGCTGAAATTAAAAGAGGTGTACCAAGATTAATAATAAATTACAAACCTCTTAATTATGCTCTCAAATGGATAAGATATCCAATCCCCAATAAAAAAGATTTGCTCAATAGATTAAATCAAGCAAGAATATTCTCAAAATTCGATATGAAATCTGGATTTTGGCAAGTTCGGATTAAAGAAAGTGATAGGTACAAAACTGCCTTCACAGTCCCTTTTGGTCAATTCGAATGGAATGTAATGCCATTTGAATTGAAAAATGCTCCTTCAGAATTCCAAAAAATCATGAATGAAATTTTTAATGATTATATCAGTTTCATAATTACATATATAGATGATGTTTTAATATATTCATCTAATATTGATCAACATTTTAAACATATAAAGATTTTCATCAATATAATCAGAAGCAATGGTTTAGTAATCTCACTTACTAAGATCAGTCTTTTCCAGACCAAGATCAGATTCTTAGGATTTAATATTCACAATAGGATAATAATTCCCATACAAAGATCTATTGAGTTCACTGAAAAATTTCCTAATGAAATCAAAGATAAAAATCAACTTCAAAGATTTTTAGGAAGTTTGAATTATGTTGCAGACTTTTTCCCAAATCTCAACGTAATATGTAAACCATTATATCAAAGATTAAAAAAGAATCCACCTCCATGGTCAAATGGACATACGGAAATCATCAAATTAATCAAACAAAGAATTAAAGAAATTCCTTGTCTGCACATTGCAGATCCCTCATTACAAAAAATTGTAGAAATCGATACTTCTGATTTAAGATTCGGAGGAATTTTAAAACAGAAACAAAATGATAAAGAATATGTTGTTCAATTTGTATCAAAAAAATTGGAATAATTGTCAATCAAATTATTCTACAATCAAAAAAGAAATCTTAGCCATTGTCTTAACAATTTCAAAATTCCAAGGAGATTTATTGAATCAAAAATTTCTTTTAAGAATTGATTGTAAGGCAGCTAAAAATGTTTTATTAAAAGATGTTCAAAACATTGCATTAAAACAGATTTTTGCCAGATGGCAATCTATTCTTTCTGTATTTGATTTCGAAATCGAGCATATAAATGAATCTTCTAATTCCCTTCCTGACTTCCTTACTCGTGAATTCTTGCAGAGAGATGCATTAAAAAAAAAAAACAAGAATAAAGGTAAGGAAAAAATTTCCTCATCATCAGGAAAAGGATTAACTAATATCAAAATATGGTTGGATGTTTGTAAATCATCCAACACTCCATTAACAATCAAAGAAGAATCTTCGTCAAAATCATTAAAACCAATATCTTCAAATAGCCAATCAATTTCTGAAAGTCAAACCAAAGAAGCCCTTGCAAAGCTAATAGATATGGATCCAGCCCCTGGATTGCTTAATGCAATTTCAATAGTCTTGCAATCACAATCAGAACATAAAATTCCAGCATTACCAAAAATTCTTCCATCAGTTTCTCAGTCAAAAGAAACCCAAAGAAGAAATCAGAATTTCTAGATCACAGAAATATCATCATCAACACCAGTTGGAACAATCCCTTTTAATCAAAGATCAAAATTTTTTATAAAATCTATTTCTAGATATGTTTTCTCTTCTAGATATGTTTTCTCTGTAGAAGAAAGTCTATCAGAAAAACCCTTTTGATTTTGCAAATAAACTATTTATAAAAGATTTTTATTATGTGCCATATGATTCATATAAAACAATCTAGTTTTATGAAAAGATTTTGACTGAAACTAGATCAATCAGATTTAAACATTTTGAAAAAGAAGGAATGATCAGCTATTCTACAGCTAGAATACTGAAAGTAATCAGTTTGAAAGAATGGCGAGTTCATCCAATCACAGCAACTAAACTCAATATAGAACCATTTTCAGCACAACCAAGTCATCGAGCTACTTATAATTGTTATGATTATAAGCAAGCCTGGTGGAATGTGTTTTATCAAATGAATCCAAAAAGAACACATACTTAGTTAATATTTTTTTATAATTATTCTTCTTTCAATCTTTCTACCTAGTTTAATCACTGGTGGGAACAATTTGGTGCTACATCAGAAATCATTCATCAAAATGTCAGGGAAGGATTTGATACTTTCCTAAATCATTATAATCCTACACCTCATGAAAAGAATTTTCCAAAAGAGATGCTGTATTTTATACATCTCGAAATATCATGGGTCATGGCTTGGTGGTTCGAATACAAGCCAGATCGAGCATCAAACATAACCAATTTGGTCAAGATGTACAAAATCAAATGGTGGGATAGCTTCAAAATATGGAATAAGTGCGAAAGGAATTCAATTTTAAATTGGATCAAAACTAATTCTACAAAATCACCACCATCATCATTATCAACCAGGCAATATCACAATAGAGGATTTTTAATATCATCCCTTGCAAGTGCAAACTCTTCAGACTAATTGAAGCAAATTCCGGAAAGAGCACTAGAACATATTAAAGAATCAGAATCAGAATCAGCACAAGAATCAAGTTCAGAATCAGACTCAATATCTCAAGACAACGGGAATACAAATGAAGATAACTGTTATGGAATAGATTTAGGAGATTCGTAATTGTATCAATTGTATCATATTACACTGTAAAAGTAGAAATACGGTATTTTACACATGTACCACAATGCACAATACAATCAATCAGCCAAAAATCAGTCAAGAAAATTTGTCACAATATCACTGTATCCACAGTGTCCTGTCGGCCACAACATCACTGTAGCAACAGTACCCTGTCGACCACAATAATCCAAATCCCTCTATAAATATGGACTCTCGAATTAGATCAGGCATCCGAAAATCATAGATCTTTCTCTTCTAGCTCTCTTCTCCTCTCATCCCTCTCTGAAACCTCCCCATCCTCTTACACCTTCTTCTATCTCCCTTTTATCCTTTTCATCTCACTCACTTCTATCTCATCATCACCTGCTATCAACAATCATCCAAACACTTTTCGAAGCATAATTGTTTGCTTCTCTCTCAATCAATCAAATCATTTTCTTGAAGCATAATTGTTTACTTCTTCCCATCAGAGGTAGGACATATTACCTCTCGATATTTTATCATCCATTTATGCTAATGTATTTTATGTTTTGTGAAAATCAATTTTAATCAATAAAATCAGTTTGTTTAAATTCCGTTCTTACATTACATCTTGTGTGGGGAATCTCCAATTAAATTGGGTGTAATTCCACGAGATTGTATCTGTTTATTTTTATTTATTTATTAGTTTGTTTATCAAAACCCCATAATCGGCTAGTATTACTGCCTTTGGAGGTTTTACTATTTCATATTTGCATCAAAGCCCCACTAGCTGTCATGCCCCGAAGTGGCAGAGTCGTAACAGCCCCCGCCGTGTAAACCATCCTAAGATAGAAGTTGGCCTTACAACCGCTATCTTAGACCTGATCTACACAAGGCATCCACGACTAACTCGCTTTGAAGTAGACAATTTGTAAATTAAACAAATCATTTACCTAAGAAAGTGAGGAAATATATATATATATATATATATTATAATTCAGTTACTGCAGTTAAAGTTTATAATATTCCTCTATAATATATCTCCTAGTTATTACATCATTCGGAAATGAAAAATAATTCTAAAGTAAAAACGTAAACCTTAAAATATGTGTTTATTCTTCAATGTTTTTCCTCACTCCCCAGGATCCAGCAGTTACTAGCTTCTGAGTAATTGGTTGCCGCTTCATAGCCAGCACCTGCATGACGTCTATAGGGATGTGAGCAACCACAGCTTAGTAAGTAAGGACTGAGGACTTAAAACTATACCATACACACAACAAGGTTTTCATTCACTTATTAGGTGCAATGTATGTGCAAGCAAATGCCATCGCAAGATGTTGTCCGGCCCGTCGTGAGATTAGAGAAATTGCACCCGCTCTAATCCGGGTTGAGGAGTTGCCGTTAATGCAACAGCTGACGACCAAACCCAGGCTTGTGTAATGGAGACCTTGCTCCTCCCGCGACTACCTTCGAACCACTGCCTTCACCCTCGCCGCGACCTCCTCTCCTGTCACTTAGTTCGACTGAGGATGAAGAAGGGACCATTTTGCAATCCTGCGCTATCCCTTTCGAAGGGGTCGGTATTTGGCCGGAGAGTTCTAAGTTCCCCTAACGGGTTACCATGCATGTCCGATTATGATTACTGGTCGGATATTTAATTAAGTCCAGTTTAGGGTGATCAATAATTACATACAATTCATACAATATTTGCCAGAGCAACAAACAGAATCATAGCATCACCCATAATCAAGCACATGCACACATTTAAGCTATCTAACAAGCACAACCAAGCATAATCTCAAGCCTCCAAAATATAGCATCGTATTAATCCCAACTTACCTCGACTCCTCGCTCACTCACTCGAGGTCTGATTTGCTCAGGCCATCGCCAATCATCCCTATAACACGAACGTGGTTTTAGCTTTTCATATAAATATTACAAGTTCATTTTATTCTATAACGCTTATTGTTAGGTTTTGTTTAAGGTTTAATATGTCTAATTATCTAGGTATTAAGTCTTTTACCATTATTTTAGGTTTAGGGTTAGGTTCAGATTCGGTTTTCGCATCGATTTCTAAATTAGGTTTTTGTTCTATTTCTAAGTAATGTTTTAGATTCCAACCCTAGAAATCCATTTCAATCCATAATATGAAATTAATCACATTACTTCCCGGTCTCCTAAATACCATCATTACCTTTAGTCAGTGTTTATTTTACTCGGTACACTTAAATCCATATTAGTGTACCGAATTCACTCCTAATGTGATAAATTTTTACATTTTTCATATAATTACATAAATTCAAGTTTCTTATCAGATTTATTATATATCCCTATTATTTATATAATATCAATTTTTATCCTAATATTTTCTATTTATTGTATTTTCAAAAATTACACATTATATATTATTACATATTATGCACATAATGCATTTCTAATATTTCTATTACCCTAATTACCATCTCTAACATAAATTACTACTTCAAAATGTCTAAATTCATCCTAGATCAGGTTTTACACCTAATTATTCTAATTTACAAAATTAACTCATAATTTACTATGTTTTTCTATTACTAATTTACTACATAATTAACCTAATAATTACATCTAACACCCTAAATGCTATAAGTATCATACTCCATCAGATCTTAACATCCTAAAACATGTAATTATTCACTAAATCAGAAATTAATCATTTAATTACATAATTAACCCTAAATTACCCATTTTATGCCTCTTTTTAGAGCCTAAAAATTATCTAAAAATTTCGAAAATTAATTTTTGAAAAAGGGCTTCATAGCACTGTTCTATATCATCTGAGTAATCTACACAAAAATTTTGGGCTTGAAACTACACTCCTAAGGTCATTTATTTCTAAACCGAAACATGCTCGGTTTTGTACGATTTCTTAGGGACCATATATTACGGAACATAATTTCATCAAAATAATATTTTTCCTACAAACTACATACAAAAATATCCTAGAATAAAAAAATTCATAATTTTATAATTATATTTACTATTTTTACAAAATTACACAAGATTCGGGCTGGAAATCGGACTCATCGATTTGGGTGGCTCCGGCCACCGCGGGCCGCCGTGGCCTTATCGGCCTGCTTGGGCGCTGCCACCACCGTGTGGTGGTGGTGGCCGTCCACTTCCAGCTGCTCGTCTGGTAAGGGTTCCCTTTAAATGCCTTAACTGCACAATTTTTCTTATTTTTTTTATTTTTTGGATTTTCTCTCGAATTTTCGACTCTCCCTAATTTTCTCACTTTCTAAACTGTCCAAATGAGCTCTGTAAATTTTTTCCCTATTTATAGACATTTGCTGTAATTAATATGCATTAATTTGACAAGACTTTGTCCAAATTCCTTGATTTTTGGTTTTTAAGTTGTTCAATTTTTATTCGCTAATTTTTTATTTTGCAGCTTTGGACCTACCACGACCTTATCTTGATTCATCTTATCATCTTCTGATTTTTTCTTATTTTTCCATAATTATTTTATAATTTTCTTTAATTATTTACTTAGTTTTCGGCCAATTTTAGTAATTACGCGTATTTTTATCTACACGTAAATACATGTAGGGTACACGTGAACATTCCTAAATATTATTTTGGTCATTCTAAAATTTTTAGTATACATATAATCTATCTCTAATAATTTATTAATTATTATATTACACTTTTTGCCTTTTCAGTAATTAGCAGTTATTATGCTTAAAATTTGAAAATTTTATAGTCTCCTATTCTGTTATTTATTTTCTTAAATTTAAGTTTACGGGGTCATTTTTACTAATATTTCTCTCAATAGTTTATAATTTGGGTGTGATTGGGTCCTTTAGCCGATCGCCCTAAACCTTGGGTTCTAAGTTCAATCTTACGATTACTTAGCTTAGCTTTGGGGCTTACACTAACCTTGGCATTGCTGCCTATGGTGGTTTTACCATATTATTGCATACATATTTATGTCTCTATTAATTAATGATTTTCATTTTTATTTAGATAATACAATGGAATTCCTTGAATGGTATTATACTGTCGTAATCAATTCTGATTGGTATTATACCGATGATGAATAATCTATTTTATGCTGTAGATGTCAAAACAATATAATCCAAAAAATTGGGAAGAAGAAGCTGAAGTATTACAATATTTGTTTAGTGCTATAGTTTGGCTAGAGCACTTTCATAAAAATTATCTTTGGCTTGCTTTCACTGTAATCAACATTCTAGATCATTAATCAAGTGTAATCATTATCTTTTGTCATTAATAAAATCAAGTTTTGTTCTATTATATTTTTCTCTTTTATGTCTGTAAATACAAAAGACAATAACGGAGAAGATTTAATTGAATATAATCAATATTTAGAAGACGTAGTAGAATTTTTGTTTTATATAATTTGGGCCTATTCTCTATTTGGAGAAAGATTTTATTTAGCCGACATATACTTTAATCATTAAATCATTGTCTAAAACTTATTAAATATATATATATATATATATTCATTACCCATATTTTGAGAGTGCTGCCCATTCAGTGAACATAATTGTATCTTTATCAAGACTTATGTAACTTCACTTCAGAACCTCTATCATGGCTTTGCTCACAAACCCATTTCATAGTCATACATATTTGTAGCTAATTCATAAACTTTACGAGTTGCCCTTTTCAAAAGCTATAAGCCACTTAAAATACATTTACATGAATAAAAGGTTCTATCAAATCAATCCAAAGGTAGTTTTCAATGCACTGTTTTTCCTAACCCATGTCCTTAATCATCCTTTAATCTCTTCTTTAGTATTGAGGTTAGAAAAATAACCTATGTGAAAATAATTTGAATACTTGCTCTTTAATGTTTGAGTTACACTTTGCCATAGTTGATAGGTGAACTCTATGTGGAATCAAGCTACAGGTTATTTAGTTTAAGATTTTATGATTTAGAATTAGAGGAACATCACTAGTTAGGGGTTAGTTATGATTATTTCTAAAATTTACTTTAATGTATATTTTCCTTTTATATAACTTTAGAGCTCTATAATTCTTAGTAAACAAACAAATGAAATTTGTCTTTTAAGCAAACCCCTGAAAGCTTGAAATAGTTTAAGGTAAAAAGTGATATAAATAAAGAAAAAATGAAGCAAAATTAGTAAGAATTTGATTTGGTCCCTCAGATCAGTAAGGTCGAATTCTATTGCCAATGCCAAAGTAAACTGAAAGAATAAGTTAGTATAAATTGGCATTGGTCTCTCATAAGAACAAGGTTCTTTCCCACTACTAATATGAGGGTTAGTCGATATGGATTAGTCTTAGTCCGTTAGAAGAGTGAGATCATTTTCTTCTACCAATATAATTGTCCTTAAATAATGCACTTAATTAATAATATAAATTTAAAGAATTTGAAGCCTTCTCAACAAAAGCATATGTGAAGGGGATGATTAGAAAATGAGTAGACGTAGTATGCGTTTACTCTAAATTATGGTACTTAGTGAGATTAAAGAGAGGGTAATATACATTTTAGTTAAGTAAGTTAAAATTTTTATGAATCTTTCCTGATTGGTGAAATGTTAATCTAATATTTAGTAAGGAATCCATGATTAAATGATCTTGTTAAACTTTAATTTACATAGATTAGCTTATGAATTTTGGTACTTTATGTTTCTTGGACATGGGAGAAAAGATTGAGTATAAGAGAAAATTGATTAGATTTGCAAGTAGAATCTTTTCGAGTTAAGTGTAAATCTTGGTCAGTTTCTTAAGTAGTGACAGTTTTTAGCTTAAGAATTCTTGTCCTGATTTTTTTTTTTTATTTATTTGCTTGAGGACAAGCAAATTCTTAAGTAAGGGGAAGTTTGATGATTTCTTAATTGCACATGTTTTACATGGTGATTTTTTATAATTTTTCTTGATATTTGAATTTATTTTTAAATAATGATACTTAATTATGTAAAATTTTGTTTTCTAGGTTTTGAAACAATCTATGTGAAAAATGAAAAGATAGAAACAAATTTCACTCAAATCGGAACTAAAATAAATAAATTATGAAGGTATAAAGATCAACATAACTATGTCGTTTCCAGGCAAATTTGAAGCTTATTTTCTACTGTTACAGCTTAAGACACGACCAAAAAATGTAACCATGTCCTTGGTCATATCATTGCCAGTTTTTTTTTTTTTTTAAAAAGAAACATATGTGAATCACAGCAAAAGACACAACCAACACAGTCGTGTCATTTCTAACTAATCTATTTTTTTTATCTCTTCCTATATAAAGCGTTGTTAAGGTTTGTTTAAGAAAAGAACTTTTTGGACACGAATTGGAGAGAGCTTTTTAAGATGAGAACACTCAAGAAGCGAGAGAGTCATTAAGAATTTAAGATTCAATTTTTCTTTAAATTTCATGATTTTTTTTTCCTACAATTTTCTACTCTTTATTTTTATATTCTTATTTTGTGATGTGTAAAGATTAGATCTTTGGTATCTAGATCTTATAGAACATAGATTTACTCATTTAAAATTATTAGTATTTGATTAATTTAGTTCTTTATTCTGTTCTTAGTTCAACTATATTTGCTTCATAATTTAGGTTATTATTTCCGCGAGTAGTAATATAAAATTTAATATCTTATAAGAGAATCGAATGATTTTTTATAAAATTAGATCTAGGCATAATTGATGAGAATTATTGTAAAATTAGAAATAATTTGTAAGATTTTCCCGAAATATCAAATTAAAGCGTAGATAATTCATTATTTAATAATACAATCTTAAATCATGCTATTAAGAAGAAATTTTAATAGGTGATTTTAGGATTATGGTTAATTAGCTTGAAAAAGTTATTAACTTTAATAAAGAATTATTCTGGTTAGGAAAATCACATATTAGATGTAAGGAAAGCAAGATCTAGGTATAACTAATTGAATTGCTTTTTTATTAATTCTTGAATTGCATTTTAGTTGATCTTTAAATTAGTTTTAATAGTAATTTAGATTTACTCTTTAAGTTTCTTAAAATTTAATTTGCCGGTTAGATAATAAAGACCTAATGAGTTCTAATAGTCTAAGTCTTTGAGAGATCGACATTCAAATTTATATCCGTTATATTATAAATTGACAAATGCATTTGCCTGACACATTAGGGACTTAGAGTTATAATGGAGAAAGTTGAGGTTGATTAAGGTTATGGTAGATTGATCATAGGAGATGTGTTTTTAGGAAAAAAGAGTAATTTTTCTTTTTGAATGAGGATATTTTTGGAATAAAAATTAGGGATTGGCTTATAAATTGCAATTCTGAGCTTTCCTTAAGAAATTCATATATCGGGTCTTTAAGGAAAGGGGATTCCTTGGAGTTGGTATTATGGGGGTGCCAAAATCCAACTAAATACTATAATAAAATCCATGTAAGGAATAGCGGGGGAATGAAATTGCCATTCACCCCACTCCACCCCTCCCAATATAAACATGCAACCACTTTAACTCCATTCATGACGAAACTTGTGATTTAGCCTACAAAACTTGAATCACGTGGCTTTTGTAAACTTCTTGCATGAACAAACATAGTTTCAAGAGGCTGATCCCAAGTAAACATGCAACCACTTAACTCCATTCATGACGAAACTTGTGATTTAGCTTACAAAACTTGAATCACGTGGCTTTGTAAACTTCTTGCATGAACAAACATAGTTTCAAGAGGCTGATAAACATGAATTCTTACCTTGTTTCACACGAAAAGCATAGCTCATGCCAGCATCTGTTGCGAAAATTCTAGTTCGTGTGCTAAACTTACCATACGATCACTAAAACACCAAAAACTCACCTTATTTCTACTTGATCTGAACCTAGCATCCTCTGAAGCTTTACATGGATGTTGGAGCAAGCCTGTAGCAGAGATGGTCCCAGCCCAAAAGATCGTTCCTCCTCTCTCGGCGCATAACACCAAGATAATGGTGTTTCCTTCAAGCTAATTATGTGTACCTTGTGTTACCTGTTTTAAAATCCTACACCTCTTGCTTTGTTCAAGAGAAATTTTCGATTTGATCATCATTTTGCTGTAGTTGGCTGCATCCCACAACTGGATTTGCTCGATTGACACTATAGGAGCATGGCGAGTCATAGTTTTTTTCTTTTTCTTTTTTATTATTATTTTTTTTTTGGCAAGTAACATAGAAGCTTGGTTAGACCCTTTAAGGTAACAAATTCCTAAATGTTCTAGTGACTATGTCGACCCTCATTCCTATACTTGTTACATGCCATTTCGTACAAACTTTCCTAGCCTAACTAATTTCTATCGGTTCAAAGTTGCAAGTAGGATGTCCAACCCACAAATCCCACTTTGATCCCATTATTCTTTGTGTCAACATATGGCTTATGTTTGGGGTAAAAATATATAGCTTGCTTTGTTTGTTTTTTCCTTTTTAATTAGCGACATCCTCTCCCGGGCTGGTGCAGACCATGCTATATTTAGTTTATAAATCATAGTAACTCTGGGTACATTTTACTTAATTTTAGTGATTATGTTCTTATATGTGAATATTAAATAATTAACGATATGTATTTTTTATAAGCAACTATACTCTTTAGGTAAATTTTTTTCCATGTATTAATTATTTAAGTCAAATAGCAAATCTTGAGTCTATTTATGGTGTCTCATTACATTTTTTCCTTTTTAATAAATAGCAAGTTATATCAAATAGCTTATATTATATCGAAATAAAACTTCTATATACTTTATTTTGACGTGTGAATTGTACAAGGTAGCTTCATCTAACTTTTGTTGTCTTTTCGTAAAGTCTGAAGCATAAAGCATTTTTTGAAACTCTAACTTTAATAACTCGGAACTCAGGGTATCATACCTTATTCCACTCTTATATTAATAATAATAATCTTTATGTAAATTTTCATGAACATAATCAATTGAAAGTAGTATTTATTATATCACTATTATATAATTGACGACTAAAACTTTTTCACAATAGTGATTTTTCGAAAATTCTATAGGAGCTAATAAAAATTTTAGAATATCTTAAGAAATGTGTATTAGAAAATTTAAGACACATAAATATAAACTCTACAAATAAATCAATTATATCGTACACAGTGTCTTCAAAGAATTTTATATTAATATGATTTATAACCCATTCTAATATAAGTATTCTAAAAGGATTTTATGTTTTCGTACAATTATATGCATTTATAAATATACTTTATATATCTATATTATTTCGAAAGATATATAGTTTAATAAAGATACATACTTACAATTGTTGTTATGTATATGCATATATAGGCTAATTTATGTAACAATTAACTATAATTACATCTATAATTTGATATGCATCATAATAACATTTCGAAAATATAATATAAATTATCTAGTTTGCTATATATCAAAGAAAGGCCTTTGATGCAGATAGCTAAGCTATTATATTTAGCTTGTTGGGTACTAGCTTTCCAATTGATTTCATGTCTATATGAAGAGATTTATAGGTTTGATGTATCATTAAGGGATTTTTTGTTTGTACACAGATGTTCTGAATGACTAGGGTATAAACTGCTGCAAGGTTGTTTTGACAGAATGATTTGTTAAATTGTAGAGTTCAGAAACAGTGTGAAACACTGGGAAAGAAGGACTATAAATATCAGAATGGTGCTTCTAACAATTACAGAAGAGATGGATGTAATTGAAAAAGAATTACAGAAGAGAATGCAGCTCTATCATTTATATTCCATGTTCTGTCATTGCATTACTTTAAAACAACCATTTAGTACATTTATCCGAAACCTAGCACCATTGATCTTTCACCACGACATGATGAAATACATTATCCACAAAGGGAGAAAGGACAAAATTAATCTTAATTTTTTGTTATTTTTTTTAATTTGGGTTGTTACTTTTTAATTTTTACGTTTCAATTTTTTATTCTTTGATACTTTTATATTTAGAATATTTCACCCCTTAACTTTTGATTTTGATTACTCTATGTTTTGAAAATGACTAAATAAAGTCCCTCCGTTGAATCTACTGATGATTCCGTTTCATGCTTAAAAACCAATATCAACTTATTGAGTATCTAAATTTCTAACAAAAACAGTTCGTGTTAAAAAAAATAACAAATCATTAGCGGATATGATGAGAGGATTTTTTTTCTTTTTTCTTTTTGAAAAATTGGAGGTCTCAAATAAAAAGATTGAGGACTCAAACACGGAAGTTAAAAAAAAAAAGAAAGAAAGAAAGAAAGAAAGAAAAAGGTGAATGGCTAAAATAAAAAAATAAAAAAAAGCTAAATTTGTAAAGCTTTTTATTTATAAATTATCCATTTATGAAACTATTGAAAATGAACCAAGCCGAATTCTTTGGTCCACTATCGATCATGAACTGTCAAAGTCTAATAGTATCATAAGCATTAAGATGCGGAATTGAAATTAGTTGGTTCCTTTCAGATCCTAATCTATTTTAGCTATCTCCACTACCTTATAAAGATAAAGTCCATTAGATACTTAGTTCAATTCAGTCAAGACAAGATCCAAATCGATCGATTAAGACTAGTTAGTTAAATTTAACCCATCGAACCCAATTAAAGTAACCAATTTCAAGCCAATGAGGTCTAATTTCATATGCAAAATTAATATTAAGCCCATGATTTTAAGTTAGCTAATTTAATAATTTTAGACTCAATTTGAATTTGACTTCACTCTTAGTGGATGAGACTCGAAAAATGACTTTTAAGTAGTTTCAAATAGGAAGAGATTTAGGTTGGGGACGAAAGGGGTCCTGGACCTCCTAAGCTTGGAAAAAAATTCAATTAAAAAACAAGAGTATCTAATATATGTCTATTCTATAATAAATTTTAACATGGTTCTTTTTCTTTTTAAAGTTTTTGGTTCAAGAAAATATTCAAAGAAGCAATTGGCAAATGTAATCCATTCACAAAATTTTATAATCCGTATCAATTAAAAACATTCATGAATTCGACATATATTAAAGAGGGGATGTAGAACCCACTTATACCATGCATGTAGCAAATTTTTAGCGAGATGAAGAGCGTGGACATCCAAAAAAAAAAATGGAAGGAAAAAAAAAAGAAACATCATTCTTATTTTATACTTGGATGCCTAAAAAAGGAAATGGAGATAATTGTTCCTTTTACAATGTTTGGGTTACATCGCACAAAGTAAAAAATCTAAAGAAATAAATTATTTAATAGATTATATTATCACACCTTTAAACCAGAGATATGACAACTTCGTCATATACCCATATGCCCGTAGCTAAGTGTGAGTGTGTCGAGGCTCAATACCTACAACAAACTATTATAAAATGTTTCCTTATAATATATAATCAATGTAACTTGCCGAATATTGAACATCCTTCTAAGTCTAATAGACGCCTCTCTCTTTGTCTTTAGAGAGAATTTTCCTCTCTGTAGTGAGAGTTTTGTTTTGTTATGCCACGTTATCCTTTTCCTCCACTTTATGCACCATACACTACACTTTTCTATTTTTCTGGCTTTGCCTTTGCCTTTGCCTTCTGGACTCAAAACCCTAGCAGCTCCTTAGGTTAATTTTCCCCACCACCATATTCTATTAACATCATACGAAAGCTATAAAAAAAAGAAAAGAAAAATTTAAGTTACAAAGAGGTAATTGAAAAAAATTACGGGTTAGTCTTGGTACATTTCAACCTTTTGCTTGATTTTCTGAATGCTTGAGCTGTTTTTATTAAGCTATTCTTTTGAATCTAAATCATATTATTATGTACACCATATTGAAGGTAACATTTCTCACATATTAGGGCTTGCCTATTTGATGTGATCTTTGCATATGATTTTCCTAAGTTCTTTTGTGGTTCGTTTGAATCCTTAGGTAGCTAGTCTTCTTTTGCAACTTTTAGAACTTTACCATGGCTTTTGCTTAGTAATATAGCTTGTTATTTAGCTTGTTCTCTCCTTGTTTGTTCCCTTACTAACTTATGAAACAACTTCTTACATTTGCTTCTCTCTATTATCAAAAGTCCTGCATTAGTAAACAAACACTACTAATAGTCACTAAATAAATACCTAAAGGTTCTCTTTTATTTTCCAATACAATGACTGTAGCCAACAAAGGCAAGGAATCGATAGTAGTCCATGACAATGCACTCAAAGAGGAAGAAGGAGTATTGTTGGAAATCAATGAAGGCAATGAGATTGAGAAGGAAATTCTAACAGTGAGAAGAGTGATAGCTGAGAAACCACTAATTAGGCCTGTAGTTATGAGCATTCTAAGGAAGGCATAAGAAGACTTCAAAGAAGTTATCTTCACTCTGGTTGGTTTAAACAAGTTTTTCGTGTCCTTTCAGAGTCCCCAAATGTTGAGGACAGTAGTAAATGAAGGTCCATGGTCAATGCAAGGACACATTTTTGTAATTGAAGAATGGAGGGGAGACCTGAATGTTGAGGAAGTGGTGTTAAATGAAGTTACATTTTGGATACAAATCCACAAACTAAAATTAGACCAGATGACGGATAAGAACATAAGAATCTTAAGGGGCATATTGGGCAAAATGGTTGATTATGACCCAGTCAAGGCAGATGGAGGATTTGAGGCATTCATTTCTAAGGGTAAGGGTCAAGATAGATGTCACTAAGCCTCTTAGAAGCAAAATGTGGATTGGTAAAGAGGGAGGAGCTCAATATAAGGTCAATTTCAAATATAAGAAGCTCTTGAATTTTTGTTTTCTGTGTGGTAAATTAGGGCATCAAACCAAAGCCTGTAACAAGAAGTCAGGATCTAGTAGTGCTTTTAGTCCTTCATTAAGGGCATTGGTGGTTAGAAATGGCTTTTAGTTGAGGAGGAGAGATAAATTTGAATTGGAAAGTAGTTGGAGAAGTAAAGAGACTTACCTTGGAGAAGCTGATAGTCTAAGGTCGCAAGAGGAACTCAATTTCGTACATTTAGAGCAACAAAGCCCATCTACACCAATACAAACACCCTTATTACCCCTTCTATTGAACCGGCCTTAAACATAATGCTGTCCAACATAAAATCTAACCCTTCAATTGCAAATACATAAAACATCCCATTCACGCCACCTAACCTTATGTGTTGTTTCACAATCCCATCTGAAGGATTCTTCACCATATTAAAATCGAACCTTATAATAGCAGCTATACAAAACGCTCAATTGCCTTCCACCCCCCTTACAGGATCGAATATTTCCCTTTCTTTGTCAATCTATTATGTTAAGTTCCTCCTTAAGGATGCTGATCATTATGAAACAGTAGTGGCATGTAAGTAGCCAAATGACCCTATAATAGCAGCTTTAACAAAATCAGTCTCTAATGCAATGTACAACTTAACCTAAAAAGGAATAGGGACGAGCTACTACTAAAAGGAGAGAAGAGACCAAGTGATGCAAATCCTGACCAAAAACAGACAAGGCCGATCGTTGAATGGGTCCGAGTTTGTAGAAAGCTTGAAAAGAGTCAATGAGGAAAAGTACGAAAGGGTGAAAACAAAGGATGAAAACAGTAAGCAAAACCCACGAATAGCTCTAAAGAATATGAGGCACCAATGAAACTTCCGAAGACTCACGGCATAATTTGATGTGACGCACAAATTGGTCCAATGAGGTTACTTTCTACTTAACCTTGCTTAAGGAAAAGGATAAGAGTAATGCCGAGAGTAAACAATAGTGTTTACACAAGGAAGAAGGTACTCAAAAGTGTATTGAAGATTATCTGGTCTCTTACAACTACAAGTATAGGGGTATTTATACCTACAAATGAGGGCAACTTACCCAAAAGGGAAAAGACAAAAAGGACATTTCCTAAAGAAGCAATGTTACACAATATAAAATGGTAAAAATAAATATACAAGGAAAACAATCACTAGTGCTATAGATTCTACTCATGATACAGTATATGTGGCAATGCTGTATTGGCGAGGTTATTAGTAGATGCAGACAAAAAGTATGGACGCATGGGTTTGTCCGAACAAAGATGGCTTAGTCAGTCCAGCTTTCTCTCTTGATTTCTCGGTAAGGAAGAGGTCGAGTAATTGGTCGACTCAATAACAGAGAGTAATCATTAACTCGGCATACTACACAAAAATGGGCGGTCATACGGCACAGTATTAGAGGTGACTCGACAAGGAAGTATTTAGCTTCGGTAGGGATTGGTTATAACATAAGGATTTGTCGTACCAGCTCCTCTAGTTCTCGAGCCTAGTTACTGGTCAGGGGCCTCGTAGCTTGATTCCTATCACCAAGAATTGCTAATAAAGCTTTCAACCTTGATATTGAACCTTAGTTTGCTCCTGGAGTAGAATATGACTAGAAAAATAAGAAAAAAGGGCAGGAAAAAAAGGATGCGAAAAAACTTGAGGAGAAGCTTAAGCAAAGTGCTTTGGTGGAAGTAGAAGTCAAGGATGCTCAAAATGATTTTAATCAAGGCAATGGTAGCTAGCCTCTAACATCCATACGAGGGCCATGAAGATCATAAGTTGGAATTGTCAAGGAATTAGGTGGTCCTTGATAATTCAAAATTTAGGCCGCCTTTTGAATAAACATAATCCTTCAATAGTGTTTTATATAGAAACAAAAAATCCCAACAACTTCATTGATAGAATAAAACATCGACAAAAGGTACACACATGATTTCTATGTAATACTGGTAGGGCTATCAGCTAAACTCGCTCTTTAGTGGACTAATGATGTTGTGATCAACATTTTGGAGTAAAAAAAACATTGGATTGTAATAGAAGTAAAGAAAAGAGATGGGTCCTTATTGGCATATATGACTTGGGTTTATGTACCCTCAGAATTTAATGACAAAAAGAGGTTATAGAGGGACATAATTCAATGTTCCCACTCTTTTAATGGGCCTGGGCTATGCATGGGGGACTTTAATGAAATTTTGGTTCCTTCCAAGAAAAGTAGAGGAAGAGAAAGAAGAAATAGGCAAATAGATGCCTTTCGAAACATGGTTTTTAAAGCAAACTTACATGACCTTGGCTTTAATGGGCAACGTTTCACTTAGCTCAATAGAAGATTTATTGGTGTTTTGGTTAAAGAAAGGATTGAAAGAGGTTTTGGATCAGTGGATTGGTTAAATTTGTACCTAAAGTTGCAAATTAAGCATTACCTAACTCTTGGGTCAAACCATGTTGCACTTGTTTTAAACACCAATAGCTGAGATCGAGAAAGGAAAGGTTTAAAAAGATTCTGTCTTGAGAAATTATAGAGAGAGTTTCAAGAGTGTGAAATGGTGATTAAAAGAAGAAGGTAGCAGCATCATAGAAGATCCTCAAATGACTTAGTGGCTACTTTCAAAGCTTATAGTGGTGACCTCCCTAAATGGAGCAAACTAGTTATTCCAAATAACAAGTTTGAGATAAAGAGACTAATGCAGAGGCTTATTGATGTGCAAAATGTAGAAGTGGGACAAGATTGTGAAGATGATGAAGAAATAATAGCTCAACTTGAAGAGTTATGGGGGAGAGAGGAGAAGTATTGGCACTAGCGTTCTAAAGTCAAATAGCTAAACTACGGGGATTAAAACACTTCCTTTTTTCATCATGCCACTTTATCAAGAAGACAATGCAACAAAGTACTCAAAATAAAAAAATCAAAGAGGAGTGTAGTTAGAGGAAGAAGCTGACGTAAGCAAGGAGTTTGCGAGTTTCTTTTTTAAGTTGTTTAAAAAAAAAATAACATAGGAGTTGGGGGCATTGTTTTAATTGGGTACCAAATGTGTTTAATGATGTTGCAACTGAGATATTATGTGCAAAAGTGGGTAGGGAATAGATCAAACATGTAGTATTTCAACTAGGGGGACTAAAGGTGCCTAGACCGGATGGTTTCTTAGGGATTTTCTATCAAAGCTATTAGAACACTATTGGTTCAGCCATAGTAGAGGTAGCCAAAGGTTTTTTCACTTTTGGTCAAATTCCTACCTTCTTAAACAAAATTAATTTGATCCTTATTCCCAAAATACCTAATCCTAATTCTATTAATCACTTCCATCCTATTAGTTTGTGCAATTTTTTATATAAAATCATATCTAAGATTTTGGTGAATAGGTTAAAGCCTTTCTTAAGTGAGTTTGTGATTGAAAATCAAAGTGCTTTTATTTCAGTATGTATGATTCATGATAACATATTGATAACTCATGAAATGTTTCACTCACTAAAAAATCGAAGAAGAGGAAAATACTTCAAATGCATCCTTAAAATTAATATGAATAAAGCTTATGATAGAGCAAAGTAGGACTTCTTAGAGGCCATCTTGCTGAAGCTAGGCATGAATCAAAGATGGGTCAAGTAGATTATGGCTTGTGTCTCTACTATCGAATATAATGTCATGGTTAATGGGAAATGTGTTGTTCATATTAAACCCTTAAGAGGACTCTGCCAAGGAGACCCTTTATCCCCTTATTTGTTCATTATTGTTGCAGATGTTTTATCAAGAGGGCTTACTAGGCTTGGAGACACAGGATTCATTAAAGGTATTAAACTTAAGAGAACTTTGCTTAGAAATCACTCATTTGTTATTCCTAGATGACTCTCTCTTCTTTTTGGAAGCTAATGAAAGGAATTTGAACAAATTGAAATCTCTATTAATGGAATATTGTATTGCATCAAGTCAAGAAATCAATTTTTCAAAATTATCACTCTACTTCAACCTTGATGGTCCAGAAGGTTTTAGAAGAAAGCTTGCAAGGACAGTAGGCATTCAAGGTTCAAACAACCTAGGAAAGTACTTAGGACTCCTAATGATGTAGGAAGATCAAAGAATTAAGCATTAAAGTTTGTAAAAGACAAGATCGGGGTAAAGATATAAGGCTGGAAGCAAAGCATGTTGAGCTCGGCTGGGAAAGAAGTTCTCACAAAGTCGGTTGCTAGTGCGATACTTATGTATTCTATGGCATGCTTCAAATTCCCTCTTAGACGGTGCAAGGATGTCAATAGACTTATCTCTAAATTCTAATGGGGTCAAAAAGGGGATGAAGGGAAAATTCATTGGTTCGGCTGAGATGATCTTACATCACCTAAGACTAAGGGCAAACTAGGCTTTAAGGGCCTCCATTTATTTAATTTATCCTTGTTGACTAAGCTTACATGGAGAATGTTTCATTAACCCAATAGCCTTTACGTACACTTTCTTGAAGGGCTCTACTATTTGGATCAAGAGTTTCTATAGGCAACAAAAGGAAGTAAGGTTTCATAAGCATAGTCTAACATCCTAGAAGGATGGTGTCACGCTTCGAAGCGGCAGAGTCATAACAGCCTCATCGTGTAAACCATTCTAAGATAGAAGTTGGCCTTACAACCGCTATCTTAGACCTAATCTACACAAGGCGTCTATGACTAACCCACTTTGAAGTAAACAGTTTGTAATTTAAACAAATCATTTATTTAAGAAAGTGAGAAAATATATGTAAACCCTAAAGCCAAGCCAAGTAACCATAGGTTTGAGCTTAAAACCCAAGGTTTAGGGCGATCGGCTAAAAGATCTGATCAAACCCAAATTATAAACTACTTAGCAAAATACCAGTAAAAATGACCCTGTAAACTTAAATTTAAGAAAAAGAGTAGTAAAATAGGAGACTATAAAATTTTCAAATTTTAAGCATAATAACTGCTAATTACCAAAAAGGCAAAAAATGTAATATAATAACTAATAAATTAGTAGAGATAGATTATATGTATACTAAAAGTTTTAGAATGACCAAAATAATATTTAGGAATATTCACGTGTACCCTACATGTATTTACGTATAGATAAAAATACGCGTAATTGCTAAAATAGGCCGAAAATTAAGTAAATAATTAAAGAAAAATACAAAATAATTATAAAAAAATCAGAAAAAAATCAGAAGAAGATAACTGCAACAAGATCAGGTTGTGACTGAAAAGAAAAAAAATTAACCAATAAGAATTTGCCAAACTAAAAGCCTAAAATCAAGGAAATGGGCAAAATCCCATCAAATTAATGCACATTAATTACTATATTTGTCTATAAATAAGGAAAAAATTCTCAGAAGACATTTGGACAGTTTGTGATCTGAGAAAAATCAAAACACAAGAAAAATCGAGAGAAATTCCAGAAAAAAAAAAAAACTGTGCAGATTAGCAAGGTGAACTAAAACCACCACCCACCACCACCTAGGACCGAACCACCACCACCACCCTACACTAGGACCAGCGTCTGGACCGGCTGACAGCCTTAGACCGGGTTTGGACGGCCAGAAACCTTTGAACCGGTTAGTCATTTATTCACCCCGATTTTTGTATAATTTTGTAAAATTAGTTATTTTGCCCAGAAAATTATGAAACTTGTTATTCTGAGGTTTTATTGTATTTAGATTTAGGGAAAAATATTGATTTAGTTTAATTATGTCTGGAAATATAGGGTTCTTAAGAAATTGTTCAAAACCGAGCATGATTAAACCGGAAATTAAATAGGCTTAGGGATGTAGTTTGGGGCTCAAAATTTTTCTGTAGGATTCTCATATGATGTAGAACAGTGTTATAAAGCCCTTTTTTTTAAATTAATTTTCGAAAATTTTAAGTTAATTTTTAGCCCTAAAATGATGGTAAAATTGGGTGATTTAGGATTAATTAGGTGATTAGGATGTTAATTGCTGATTTGGATCTTGATTAGATGATTAAGGAAGTTAATCTCTGCAGTGGAACCCTAATCCTAGCTTTTAGGTATTAAGTATGATTAATTAGGGAAATTAGGTAAAGAATATAAGAAATTAGGAATATGTGAAAATGTAAATTAATAAATCTAAAAAAATAAAGCTATTTAGTTAATATTATAATTGAAAACAGAAAAATAATAAATCTGAAATAATATTTAATTTTAAGTAAATATCTCAAAATGTAAAATTTTTACACATCGGGAATAAATCCGATACCTCAATTAGAGTTAGCGTGTACCGAATAGTTAGAATACCAAAATTACGACCCAATAGAATATTTGAATACCCGAACATAAGGTGATTAATGTTACATTGGGATTTGAGCCTAATCACAACTTAGGAATAAAAACTAGAATCTAGTTTAGGAACCGAACCCCGAAATAGAATACAACGAATTATTAATACGTTATAGGTATACATGAGGAAAATGAGTTACATTATAAATTAGAATAAGAATCCATAAAATATAAGTACTAAAAGAACATATTTGTATTATAGGACACCGAGAAACAAATCAACTCGCAACTAGAGGATCGAACGATTGAGCAAATTCAGGTAAGTTGGGTTATTGCTTATTGTAATAGAGTACTAGTTTTGTAGTGCTCGAAGACTTAGGCTTGTATATGCTTGTGATTGTAAGTAGTTTGCGCATGTGTTTGATGTATCTGAATTCGTGCTGGAATTTGTGCTGTGAATGATTTTGTGACTGATTTAATTGGTATGAACTTGTTTGAAAACCTTAACCGGAATTTAATCTTAGTCGACCGTAATAACCGAAAACGTCATGCATTACAACCCGTTAGGGGATCATAGGACTCTCCAACCAAATACCAACCCCTTCGAAAGGGATAGCGCAGGATTGCAAAATGGTCCCTTCTTCATCCTCAGTCGAACTAAGTGACAGGAGAGGAGGTTGCGGCGGGGGTGAAGTCAATGGTTCGAAGGTAGTCGCGGGAGGAGCGAGGTCTCCATTGCACAAGCCTGGGTTTGGTTGTGAGCTGTTGCATAACATGGAACTCCTCAACCCGGATCGGAGCGAGTGAAATTTCTCTGATTTCACAACGGATCGGACTACGTTGTGCGATGACACTTGATTGTTGCATTGCATGAAAATAATTGTTTGATAATCCTGTTTGTGCTTGTATGCATTCATGAGTCTCCAATTCAACTTACTGAGCTGTAGTTGCTCATACCCTTATAGATCCTTTTGCAGGTTCTGATTTGTAATCTCTTCAAGTACTATGCCGCCCTACAATTATCCAGAGGTTAGTCTTTTTGAAGCCAGGGGTGTGAGGATCAAGTTATTTAGCATAATGTGTAACTAGACTAACCTTATAGTTAAAGGTTGAAGACTGTTAGTTATTTTGTAGATTAGTAGACTGTGGTGATTTTGTAAATCTTCCTGGGAAGCTCTGTGGACTTATTTATATAATTATCTATGTTTAGTAGTAATTTGAGATAATTATCATATTTGTAGTATAATTATTAATCGAACTGTTTACTTCAAAGCGAGTGGTCGTCGACGCCTTGTGTAGATAATCTCTATGGTAGGAACTGTGAGGCCAGTTTCTATCATAGAATGGTTTACACGGCGGGACTGTTGTGACTTCGCGACTTCGGGGCGTAACAATATATATATACACTATAATTCAGTTATTACAATTAATGTTTACAACGTTTTACCGTAATATATTTCCTAGTTATTACGTTATTCAGAAATGAAAAATTTTAAAATAAAAGCTTAGACCTTAAAAATACATGTTTGTTCTTCAAATGTTTTTCTTCACTCCTTAAGATCCAGCAGTTGCTAGCTTGAAAGTAGTTGTAAGTCGCTTCTTAGCCAGCACCTGCACGACGTCTATAGGGATGTGAGTAACTACAACTTAGTAAATTAGGATGAAGGACTTAAAACTACACTATAAACACAAACAAGGTTATTAACCAAATCATTTGATGCAATGCATGTTTAAGCAAATACCATCACACGATGTTGTCTAGTCCGTCATGAGATTAGAGAAATTATGCTCGCTCTAATCCAGGTTGAAGAGTTGCTGTTAATGCAACAACTCACGATTAAACCCAAGCTTATGTAATGGAGACACCACTCCTCCTGCGACTACCTTCGAACCATTGACTTCACTCTTATCGCGACCTCTTTACCTGTCACTTAGTTCGACTAAGGATGAAGAAGTGACCCATTATGCCATCCGGCGCTATCCCTTTTGAAAGGGTTGGCATTTAGCTAGAGAATCCTAGGTTTCCCCTAATGCGTTGCTAAATAGGTTCAATTTATGTTTAAAAGTCATATCTTTGTTAAGTTCAATTTAGAGTGATCAATCACTTCATACAATGCAAGCCAAAATAACAAACAGAATCATAACATCACTCATAATCATACACATGTATACAACCAACTATCTAACAAGTACAATCAAGTACAATCTTAAGCCTCTAAAATACCGCATTGTATTAATCCCAACTTACCTCGACTCCTCGCTCACTCCCTCGAGGTCCGACTCGCTCAGGCCATCGCCGATCATCCCTAAAACACAAATGTGGTTTCAGTTTTTCATATAACAATTATAGGTTGATTTTATCATATAACGCTTATTGTTATCTTTTGTTTAGGGTTTATTTACCTAATTATCTAGGTCTTAAGTTTTTTACAATTTTTTTTTAATCGTGTTAAGTTCTGTTTCAGTTTTTGCATTGATTTTTAAATTAGGTTTTTAACTCAATTTTTGGTTAAAGATTTATATATATACCCTAAGAAATCATTTCGACCCACAATATGAAATTAATTGCATTATCTTCAAATATCCTAATTATCATTTTTAGTCTCTAACTAGTGTACTAGTCCATGTGGTACTCCCGAATCCTAGTTTAATCACCGAATTCATCTCCGTTATGAGAAAATCTTATATTTTTCATATAATTACCCTAATTTAAGTTTCCTATTAGATTTATTGTATATTTCTATTATTATCATAATATCAATTTTTATTCTAATATCTTCTATTTATTATATTTCTAATAATTGTATGTTATGTACAATTACTTATTATGTACATAATACACATCTAATATTTTTATCACTCTAATTACCATCTCCAAACATCAATTATCATTTCAAATTGTCTAAATTCATCCTAAATTAGATTTTACACCTAATTACCCTAATTTACAAAATTAACTTAAAATTTACTATTTTTCCCTATTATTTATTTACTACATAATTAACCTAATAATTACATCTAACACTCTAAATACTATAAGTATCATATTTCATCAGATTTCAACATCCTAAAACATATAATTATTCACTAAATCAGTAATTAACTATTTAATTACTTAATTAACCATAAATTACCCATTTTATGCCTCATTTTAAGGCCTCAAAATTATTTAAAAATTTCAAAAATTAATTTTTGAAAACAGACTTCATAGCATCGTTCTATATCATCTAAGTAGTTTACACAAAAATTTTGAGCTCAAAACTACACTTCTAAGATCATTTATTTCTAAATCGAAACATATTTGGTTTTGTATAATTTCTTAAGGATCATATATCATGGGACATACTTTCATCAAAATAATATTTTTTCTAAAAACTACATAGAAAAATATTTCGGAATAACAAAATTCATAATTTTCTAAAAATATTTATTATTTTTACAAAATTATACGAAATTGGGCTGAAAATCGAACTCACCAGTCTAGATGGCTCCGGCCGCCGTGGCCTTGTCAGTCGGTCTAGGCACTGCCACCACTGTGTGGTAGTAGTGGCCGTCTACTCCCAAGTGCTCGTCTAGTGTTGGTTCCCCTCTAAGACCCTAATTGCATAGATTTGAGAAAGTTTTTTGTAATTAACCTAAACATTCACTATTTCAGTCCTCTCTATTTTTCTAACTCTCCAAACTGACCAAATGAACTTTTGAAATTTTCTTGCTATTTATAGAGGTGTTAGAGAATTATTGTGCATTAATTAGACAAGACAATTGCCTTATCTCTTTTTTTTTTCCACTTTTTATTTGTTGCATTTTAATTGATTCATTTCCTTCTTTAATTTTCATATTGCCACGCCCCACTTCTGGAATTTTACTCATTTTTATATATTTTTCTTGATTTTTCCTTAATTAATTATGAATTTATTTAATTATTTGGTATTATTTTAGCACATTTCGCGCATTTTAAGTAATTACGCGTATTTCTACCTACATGTAAATTCATATATAGTACAAATAAATATTTTAAATATTATTTAGGTTATTTTATAATTTTTAGTATGCATATAATTTATCTCTAATAATTCATTAATTATCAAAATGCATTTTATGCATTTTCGATAAATAATAAGTAATATATTTAAAATTTGAAATTTTTTATATTCTTTTATTTTATTACTTATTTTCTTAAATTCAAACTTACGAGATCATTTTTACTAATATTTCTAGCTTTATTTGATAATTTAGGTTCGATCGGATCTTTTAACCAATCAGAACTCTGAATAGTTGGTTGTGGAGCTTATAGATGGGATATTCTAAAGCAAGGCTTAATGTGGCATATAGGGAATAGTGAAAGCATTTATGTGTGGAAAGATAAATGGGTACATGGACTTCTAAAACTCCATATTCATCACCACAATACAACGAACCTATCATATGGCTTTTGGAATTTACATGAAGTAAGAAACTTTCTACCTTCAAAGGATCAAAAGGCTATAAGAGTAATACCTTTGCCAGTGTGCGTGCAAAGTGATGAATTCGTTTGATCTTTCATCAAGGATGGACATTGTACTATAAAATCAATGTATTTCTACCTAACGGACTATAAACTGATCAGAAAAGAGAATAGACCTTCATCTTTGACTTCTCTCTCTTCAAAAGATTGGAATCACATATGGTCAATCAATATACAATCGAAAGTCTATCACTTCTTATGGAGAGTGGTTCGAAACTTGTTACCTGTGAAAGCCAACTTGTACTAATGACACATAGGTGACAACCCTTGCTGCAATCTCTATAAGAGTAAAGAATCAATCGAAAACATGTTGCTGCTATGCCTATGGGTGGAATGTGTTTGGTTTATGATCTTTAGATGGAGATTTGATAGATCGAAAGTAGGTCGTTTTTGGAGATGGTTCTCAAATACTATAGAAAGAGTCTTGAGGAAAGAGATGGATGCCAAAATTGCTTTGGCCTATCAAGTAGTGTGGAACGATTGGTGTTATGCTATTTTTGAAAGAAGTGAAGCTTCATCTTATGGTTGTGTGAAAGCGTTTAAGGTTTCTTAGGGGGAGTGGACTATATGCTCTAAAAAGTATAAAGGTTTGGGGTTAAGTGAAGATGAAACAGTCAAAGGGCAAAAAAGTTGTGGGTCCCTCTATTAGATGGACAACTTAAGCTTAATGTTGATGGCTCTTAGCTAGAAAAAGATGGCTCAGGTACAATTGCATGTATAGCTCGCAATAGTTTAGGGGAGGTGGTGGGAAGCTTCACAAATAAGGTAACTACTTTAAATGTGGAAGCAGTAAAGTGTTGGGCTATCAAACAAAGCCTCTCTTAGGCTGGCAACATATTGTTTTAGAGTCCAATGCCTAATTTATAGTAAAGTCAGTTACGGAAGGAGTGGTATCGATTAATTGGGCAAACTTAGATTTCCTTGATGATATTCTTTTCTCTTGTTCGGCTTTAAGAGAGCCTCTTTGGTGTTTGTTTATAGATCTACAAATTGTATAGCAAATTGGTTAGCTTTTAATTCTAGAATTGGGATGTGCCCTTCAAACTAGTGTACTAACAACCCATCCCATCCGAGTGAGATCCTTTCTTTTGATTGTTTTCCACTTTGTAGGGAGTCTTTAGCTTGTACTTTGACTTCCATTTTAGTTGAATGAATTCCATCTTTTTAACAAAAAAAAAAATGTAACTTGTCTAAAAATGAATTGAAATATGCCAACAACTTTCTTTAATTAATTTGAAACTTAACAATTGTCTAACTTATAGTATTAAATAGAAAGTCTTCATAAATTAAAGATAAACCGATTGTCAACTATAAAGGTATTAAATTAACTATTCCTATTCATTCCAATGATCTTCTTAATACTCCAAAACTTCACCATCATGACATATTAAGGCAATAAAAAATATCCATAATAACACATCACTTATTCTTGCCTTAGAAGGGGTAAGTTAACACCCAAAGCATATGTACGTAAACATGCAGATAACAATCATATACGTTCAACTTACTCTAATGCAATACCCACCAATTATTACCTTCAAATTAGCCATTCAAGCAACATATCCTTAGATCACTATACAAAAAATATATGTCATATCATAATAAAACCAATAACTAAAACCATAAATGTATGTTGTCCTTAGGCACCAATGAATGAACCATTGGTATGCTAATCACTATTTGGCATTCATAGTGGCATCTTATTGCTCTAATATGACTCGCCTCTTACATTTCCCAACATGTTAACCCTAAACTCGACTTCACCTAAGGTTAACAAATTATTGACTTGAAATGTAGCATTTAAATAGAGCTAGTTAACCTAAATAAAAGATCTGTTGACCGCTTACACCTTAGGGGTAGGCGTGGTTCAATTTTGTATGGTTTGCCACCTTTACTAAACTAAACTTAATATAATGACTCAATTTTAAAAAAAAAAAATTAAACCTAACAATACAGTTTAGTTTATAAATTTTTCAAACCTAATTAAAAACAAGTTCGATCTGGTTCAAATCATGTTTAAAACTATTTATATCAAATTTTCGCTAAATATTTTTATCTCCAATAACATATTTTCCTTTATATTGAACTTTCATATGGTTTCAATTAATTTCTCATATATTTACTATATGTAATGATACTTAGTAAAAATTGAACAAGATCTTAACAAACTTAACTTAATTAAACGATGATAAGAGACTTTATTCTAACGAATAAATATAGAGGAGGGAAAAGTAAAGTTGTCCATAAAAAAACAATACAAAGAAAACAAAAGAGATACACTAAAAATTGGAAAAAAAATAAGAGATACATAAAAAATACTAAAATAAGAACCTTGATTTGAAAACATATAAGAAAATGATAATTTAGGAAAATGAAATTTTCTAAATGTGAAATTTTAGATAAAACTCACTCAATTTAATCTTAATAATTTATCTAAAAATAAAACAAAGAAGAAAAAAATATGAAAAATTTGATAAAATCCATAAAGATTGATGAAAAAAAAAAATAACAAAACAACTGCATGAAATTATTTTTGTTTAAAGAACAGTTTGATTCAATTCAATTCAGTTTACTTCCCCTAACTGAATCGTGACCAAACGGTTAATACAAAAACCATTTTTTCGGTTCGATTTACGGTTTGCAGTTTTTTTACCCAACCCTACTAGAGTAGGCGCACCGAGAACAAGTTCATTGACAGTCGAGTTAAAAAAGCTGGCCTCCATGGCCTCCGACAAACATGATGACATGTTATTCAAAATACGAACAAAAAAAGAAACATCTTCGTCCCTTTGCAGAGTAGATTTAGCTAGAGCATCTCAAAATCCAGTTCTTCCTCTACTGGAGCAAGTACCTACACAAAAGAACCACATTAGGTAGAAATTTACAGTTGATATCATTTTTTATTACAAGATCAATTGTTGCAATCGAGCCCGATTCAAAAATTACTATATCCCCTTTATTTTTAATAGCAAGCTGATAGCTCTAAAAGATAGCCTATAGTTCCGCTTCGACAAGCGAGGATACTTCAATCTTTTTAATGAATCCTCCTCTACAGATTCCTCTGTTGTCTCGTGCAATGCCACCCATAGCAAAATCCACAAAATAAGGTTCAAAAGCTCCATCCAAGTTGATCCTGACAAATTCAGCAGGAGGTGGTTCCCAAGAGATATTCAACTCCCTTGTAGATTTCCTATCGGTCATTGTGTTCTTTGTCATATGTGCCCACCACTCCTTAGCCTTGATCACTCTAAGTTCAAGCCACGACTTGCTTTTCCCATTTTGAAAAATTAAATTTCTTTCCTTCCAAATACTCTATAAGCAAAACACAAACAAAATGTGCTAAGGGCGAGAGCAGGCAATGACTTTCTTCCTTGGCTTTGCATATCTTTAAGTCAGTACTTATAAAAGAACCAAGAATTTGGGATTTGTTAAAAAAAAGGAAAAAAAAAAAAATTGGTATTCATAAGTTCCATATTAATGAACTCACATAAACTATCTTGATATCATAAACAAAAAATTGAAAGCAAGAATACAATTTTACATTTCCTTAATGTTCATTACATAATGAAGGAAGGAATATGCTTCTTTTCCTTTTTATATACAAATTAGGGTTTCAGTTTTGATATACTATTACTACAATGGAGAGGAGTGTGCTTTGTAATGGTCGCTCTGAGCCACATAACTAATAGATAATGGCTTGAAAGTAGAAAATCTTCCATCCATTTCCCTTGTCTTTTAGGATTACACCTTTTATCTTTGATTATTAACCAGAAAATTTCTACTATTTTCCATCCATTTCTCTTTATTTCTTATCACTTGTAAGCAACAAAACTTTGGGATTTTTATGGTTTAGTTCAATTTAATTCAATAGTCGAACCAATCGAATCGCATTCAAAATGATTCAATGCCAACCCTTAGTGAAACAATCACTTTGAACGATTTAAGGTTTTGAATTGAAACTAAACCATTTCAATTATTCAATTTGGTTCAATTCGAATCGAAGTTTTCAATCAAACTTTGATGTTCTAATTGAGGAACATTAAGCAAAAATTGAAGTTTATAGAGGACTAAATCCAATTCATGAGCTTGAAGCTAGATAATGACATGAATTTGACTTTTTAGGTTAAGGTAACAGGGCTTGAAGAGTCAATCCCATAAAAATTTAAGATGATTAAATGAGATTTGGTATGATAAGCTTAGAGTAGGGCTTGTTAGATTGGTTCATCCAATCTAACCTTTTGTGGTTTGGCTCACACTAATAAAATATAAACCTCTTTATTTGGGCCAAAAACCATGGAAAAAGCCCACCCGATACCTATATATAAAAAGCTTCAATCCTAATCATTGATCAACATCGTGATCCAACAGATCGAATCCACCTACCATCTCCTATAAATGCCCCATTCATTTCCTCATTTGGATAAGATACAAATTCCCACTAGTGTTATTACTCTGTTGGAATCTTGTCTCAAAGATCAAACACTTGAACATCATAAGAACACTACCGTATTCTTCATTCAATGTGGAGTCTAATGCCATCGTACTCCTCCACTTGTCACCTAATGTATTAAAGCCTATCAAGACTACCTACTCCTCATCCTCCTCCCTATCCTATCTTACTTGATCATCCCATACATGTAAATCAAATTATTTCTTTAGTTACATATAGCGTGATTTATCACGCAATACGTACTTGACCTCTTACAATTTGAACTCACCTACACATTTTCTTGGCGACTCTACTGGGGAGGAAAAAGTTAACACTTACGTCATGATACCTCCACGAAGAAGACTTATTGATCCTAAAGATAGCAATGATCAAGAACATGATGGTATTATTGTTACAAATAATCGAAATCCACCTCCAATAGGAGATATGAGCTAAGGAGATGGTACTTAAGAAGTTGTTCTTGACAATGTGCAACTAGTGCAAGAGTTGCGACAAACTAATCAAAGTCTAAATGAGCTCCGAGCAATATTTGCCTAGTATGCACCTGTTTTAGCTGCTTTTGCTGCTATGTAGCAAGGGATAACTATTGTAGGTCCCTCCAATATAATGCAACAATATGTTACATAAGCTTCTCGGCTACTTAATCCCTTGATTACTAGTGAGCAAGACACTCCCAAAGTTGAGGAGCAACCTCCTATAGTGGAATCTATACCTACACAACATACCCCACTTGAAATGATGAATCGAGGAATTCAGATAGGAGGCTCACTGTCTTCACGTGTCACTCTACACGTTACAATTGTTGATTTTATACACCTTACCCCTATGAATTTGGCTCCAACAATTTTTGTTCCTATGAACTTCACCAACCTTACTCCTATGATGCCAATAAGGACAGAAGCGTCTACCTAAAGAGCTTTGTTTGTGGCTAAACAGGATTTGGATGTATATATGAGAGAAATATAGGCAAAATCCACACCAACTGTCTTAGAATTGAAGCTTCCATACCATTCACACATCGCTATCAAGCCATACCTAAAGGACTATGTGAGTCTGAAGTTCATATTGTTTAATGGAAAAAAGGAGAGCGCTAAAGAACATTTATTGAAGTTTATTGAGACTCTAGAAGTCTATGGCTTAGATGATGACCTAAAGTTAAAGGAATTCTCAAAATCCCTTACTAAAAAAAGCCTACATTTGGTATGTTAACCTCCCTCTAGGATCTATTGATTCATGGTGTGAAATGTACAGAATGTTTCTAGAAAAATTCTCCTCCACTAAGGAAAGGGCAACTGTCATCGACATAGGACAAATTCGTCAGAAGTCCAAGGATGATCTGATAGATTATATTGAGTGGTTTAGAGAACGCTCTTTAGATATACAAGACATTTGTGATGAGAGAGAAGTAGTTAAGATTTGTATTTAAGAGATGTTCCTCAAATACACTGTTTATCTTGAGAACCTATCATTGGCCTCTTTCGCTACATTAGTTGAGAATGTACAAAGGACCAACAATTAGTAACTCGACAATGGAATGAAGCTGGAAGGTTCAATAAGTGTACTTCATCTGTAAATGCTGCTCAAGGCGAATCACAAAAAGAAACGAAGAAACCTAAAAATGATAAATCTTATGACTCTAAGCTTACACTGACATATCCTAACCTAATGGCCAAGGTGCACCAAATGTTAGATCAATGGTTATGCGACGAAAATCTCAAACTCCCAAGGGTTGAAAGTCTCCCTATAAATAAAGAGAAGGGTGATCCTAAGTACTGTGGACTTTACTAGAGTATCAGTCATCTAACTAAAGATTGTTTCACTTTGAAGAGAATATTTAATGAACGGGTTGCGTGCGGTAAGTTAATTATAGACAACAATGATGTCAGGAATAATCTACTTCCAACTCATAACAACTAAAGAGGTCCTGTCAATACCATTAGCCATGACCCCTCCACAACCGAAGTGGTCAACACACAACCCTCAAGGAGTAAGGGAAAGTCCATGGAAACTCACCATGATGAGTACTCGCCTTTTGTCACAACATTATTGAAGATTGCAAACTTTAGAAACATTTTCAACTTGTTGGGATTTGATGAAAATGCCAGGCTTACAGCAGCGGTTGCACTTACACAGATCTCTGATGTTTAACATGCGAAGTATAGCGTAGCACAGCCCAACTCGTAAAAAGAATAGCAAAGGCATACAAAAACACCATCTTATTTACTAAAGCGAATATGTATGTAAAAAGTACTAACCATAATCGTCCATTATATGTGGAGGGTGTTCTTAATGGCTATCCAGTTAAAAGAACATTCATTAACAACGGTTCTTCCTTGAATATGATGCAAATGACTACATTCAAGGTTGTAGGGATCGATATTCAACGCTTAATTAAATAACCTATATTGATAAATAGCTTCAGCCACGCCCTTACTGACTCTGTTGGACATGTTAATGTTAATCTTAAAGTTAGGCCTATTCATAGCATCACCGTTTTTCATATAATCGACACGCTCGTGCAATATCACTTGCTTATGGGTATAAAATGGCTACATGATCACAATCTAGTTCCTTCGCTATTACATCAATATATCAAAGGACACTGGCTTAGGAAAGATGTGTTTATTCTAGCTATGAAGAATCATTTTGAACAACACGAGTCTTATTTTATTGAATCGAGATTCTTCGATGAATTTGCTAAGGATGGGAAAATAGCTATAGCCAAGACGTCTGGTGTTCCCTTACCTACATGGGAAGAAGCACAAGAGGACCAACAAAAGAAGAGAAAGATGCATAGACATCATAGGGGGAGGAAGAAGAATAAGTAATCTAATAAAATTGAAAATTTCATTAGAGAGGATGGGCAACATGTGTACCACTTATGATGGTTTAAGGGATTCTTTAGATCCCATACTAGTCTAAGAAGTTTAGCCTACCCCACAACAATTATAAGATCAAATGAAGCCTTAGGCCGAGGAAATAGAAGAATTGGACTTGGCGCGATCAAGAGAATCGTAACAGTCGATTTTCATCACTAAGAGTCTCTTGTAGGAAATAAAGGTTTATATTACTAAGATGCTGAAGGAATATAGGGGCGTATTAGCATGGACATATGAAAAGATGCTTGGTTGGATCCCAGCCTTATAGTGCATTTAATAAATATCGCTCCAAGGGAATTGCCTGTAAAACAAGGACAAAGAGTTTTCCATCCTAAGATTGAAGTGCAAATCAAGTAGGAAGTAAAGAAATTATTACAAGCTAGTTTCATAAGGCCAATTGAACATCTTACTTGGCTTGCAAATATTGTTGCTATAAGGAAGAAGAATGGATAGATAAGAGTATGCATGGATATCCAGGATCTAAATAAGGCTTATCTTAAGGATGATTTTCTTTTACCTAATGTTGATACTTTGATAGATGCCACCACAAGTCATGAGCTATTTTCATTTATAAATAGTTTTAGTGGATATAATCAAATTAAGATGGCAATAGGGGATGCAAAGTGTACAGCTTTTCATACACCAGTTGGAAACTTTTATTACATTGTCATGCTATTTGGACTTAATAATGCAGGTGCTAAATATTAGAGGGCAATAACCACTCTATTTCATGACATGATGCATGATTTTATGAAGGATTATGTTGATAGTGTAGTCATCAAGTCTAGAAGAGCACCTGATCACTTAGTGCATTTGCAAAGGGTCTTTGAATGATGCCGACTGTATAAACTTTTCATGAACCCTCTTAAGTATGTTTTCGGTGTGTCTTCAAGGAAATTTCTTAGCTTTGTTGTGCATCAAAAGAGAATTGATGTTGACCCTACAAAAGTGTAAGCCATAAGATCAATGCCATCTCCCACAACCTTGAAGGAATTAAAAACCTTTACGGAAAAGGTCTCGCAAATCAAAAGGTTTATACCTGCACTTGTAGAAATTTCGTATCTATTGCATCAACTTTTGAAAAATAGAGTCTCATTTGAATGGGATTGAATCCATGAAGAGGCAATTCAGAAGAGTAAGACAATCTCGATTTCCCTACTGACTATGACTATGCTTATCAAAGGAAAGCCTTTAGTCTTATATCTTATTTCTACTGACAAATCTGCTGTAGCATTGCTTGTGCAAGAAGTAGATGGTCAAGAGTGACCATATACTATCTAAGCCGAACCCTTTAGGGGATTGAGGTCAATTACCCAGCTTGTAAGAAACATTGTCTCATGTTGATATTTGCCATGCAAAAACTATGGCACTACTTTCCTATACACAAAATCCATCTAGTGACTCGATCCGATCCGATCAAGTACTTATTGTCTCGGCCAGCCTTAGCAGGATGAGTAGCAAAATGGTTACTTCTTCTTGGAGAGTTTGAAATTGAGGTACAATCCCATAAAGCTGTCAAGTCACAAGCTTTAGCTGATCTCTTAGCACATTTCCTAAACGCACAAGAGGGCTCGAGTACGGACACTATATCAGTTGAGTTCCATGAGGATTCTTTGATGGTCGAAATAGAAGGAGAATGGATATTGCAATCTAATGGCTCAATAGGAAATCAAGGTTGGGGAGCTAGAATGGTATTGACGTCACTTGAGGGTCATGAGGTACTATTGGCATTCAAACTTGATTTTCGATGCACTAATAATAAGGATGAATACGAAGATTGTTACTTGGTTTATTGTTGGCACAAGAAGTTGGAGTACACAATTTATGTATTTGAGGTGACTCAAACTTGATCATTAAATAAGCCACATTTGAATTTACGCTAAAGGAATCTATGGTAATGCCTTATAGGGCTATAATGCAGACCTTCATCAAAAAGTTCGACTTTGTGCGATATGAGCATACAATACAATCCACAAATCAATATACTGATGCATTAGCCACTCTAGCATCTAAGATTCCGATTCAAGATATAAGTGAAGGTGTAAATGTCCAAGTAATTAAGAAATCTATTCCGTGTACAACATTGAATTTCTTTGAGGAAGATGAAGAGGCATAGAATGATTGGTGCATTCCACTTATGGAACAGTTAGTCTATCATAGTGTAGCTTTTGTTTCAACATTGAAGAACTTTATCAAGATTAAGGGAATGTTGTATTATAAGGGCCCAAAAGGTGTATTGTCCCACTACATTGGATCTAAAGAGGCTCACGTCATATTAGACAAATATCACTAAATTTGGTGTGGAAAGGAGGGGCCACTAGTATATCGTCATATTCAACATATAGGTTATTATTAGCCCTCGATGGCAAAGGATGCACTCCAAGTTCAAACACATTGTCCTAAATGTTTTAAGCTACCCAATCAAGGTTATTATTAGTCGTCCATACATTAATTACTTAAAGAATAATGTGCTACCTATGAATAGTACGGATGCCAGACTCGTAAAGTGCAAGGTTAGGAAATATCTCATGTATAAGGGTAAACTTTATAGGGTATCATTCATGGGAAACCCTTAAAATGCATTGCCTCTCTTGAAATAGAAACGGTTTTGGCCAAGGTACACGCTGGAGAATGTAGAGAACATTAGGGAGGAAAAAAGTAGTATTATTATTTACTCGATAAGGGGTACTATTGGCCTACAATGGTGGTAGACACTCTTAATTTCACCAAGAGGTATGTTGTTTGCTACAACATGGTGATGCTATCCATGCCCCTACAGTTGCCCTTTACAGTATTACTACCCTTTGGCCTTTCCACACATGGGTGTTTGACATCATTGGACCTATACATCCTCCTTCAAAGGGATACATTTAAATCTTAGTAAGGATAGAGTGCTTTACGAAATGGGTGGAGGCAGTCGCTCTAAAGAAAGTGACGAGACCAACTATTGCAAGTTTCATAAAGGAGAACATTATATGTAGATTCGGGATCCCAAAGCATATCCTTTCTAACAATGAAACTCCTTTCATTAATTCCTATATCCGTTAACTACTAGCTTCTTACAATATCAATTATGTCAAATCTATACCCTACTACCCAAAAGGGAATGGGCAAGTTGAGGAAACTAACAAAAGCTTATTGAAATTCATTAGTCATATGGTACACGACAATCATAAGGAATGGTATGATAAACTACCATTGGTGCTTTGGGCATATAAGACATCAAAACGAAGGCCAACGCAAGCAACTCCTTTTTCGTTGGTGTACAAAGCTGAGGTGGTGGTTCCAATAAAGGTTTTGATCCTATCTACCAAACAGGCCATAAATGCTAAGCTCGAACCCGATATATTACGAATGATAGATTTGGAAGCATTGGACAAGAGGCATGATACCACCAAACATAGTCTCATTAACTATCAATACAAGCTTGGAGTAGCCTACAATCATCTAGTGAAGAAGAGATCATTTCAACAAGGCGATGTTGTACTTCGTATAACTGAGTATGTGCACCGAAGTATCTTGTTATGAACCGTGACCAAGAATAAACAAAGCCAGTTGCTAGATGGGTCTAAACTTGCAGAAAGCTCGAAAAGAGATTAATGGGGGAAGTGCGAAAGGGAAAAAATGAAGAATGAAATAATAAGTAAAACGTATGAACAACTCCAAAGGATATGATGCACCAATAAAATTTTCGAGAACTCACGACTCAATTTGATATGACGTACGAATTGGTCTGGCGAGGTTACTCGCCACCTAACCTTGCTTAAGAGAAAGGATAAGAGCAATGCCAAGAGTAAACAAATAGTATTTACACAAGGAAAAAGTACTCAAAGAGTGTATATTAAGAATGATTTGATCTTCTCACAGTTACAAGTATAAGGGTATAAATACCCATAAGTTAGGGCAACCTGCTTAAAAAGAAAAAAACAAAAAGAATATTTCCTAAGGAAGTAATGTATAAGATACAAAAGGATAAAAATAAATATACAAGAAAAACAATTATTGGTATAACGGATTCTACACACGATACTGTACACGTAGCGATGCTACATTGGCGAAGTCATTAGAAGATGCGGACCAAAGTACGAATAGATGGGCTTATTCAAGTAAGGATTGATTGGTCAGTCCGAACTCTCTCTCATGGCTTCTCAGCAAAGAAGATGCTAAGTAATTGGTCGACTCGATACTAGAGAGTAATTATCAACTTAGCATACTGTAGACAAATGAGCGATCATACGACACGGCATAAAGGGTGACTCAACAAGGAAGTACTAGGCCTTAGTAAGGGTTGGTTGCAACAAAAGGATTCATCGTAGTAGCTCCTTTAGTCTTGGGCTCAACTATTGGTTAGGGGTTCGGTAGCCTGATTCCCATCATTCCCTCTAGGTTGTTTTGGATTTAGGTTCAAATCCGAATGGTGTTTGTTCAATTCTCCGTCAAGGTGATATGGGCTAAGGTCGGCAACATTGAAGGCGTTAGAAACCCCATAGTCCTTGGGAAACTCCAACCTGTAGGCATTGTCATTGATTTTCTGGAGGATTCTGAAAGGTCCTTCCGCTCTTGTAGATAATTTGTTCTTCCTCTTGTTCGGGAACCGTTCTTTGTTGAGGTACGGCCATACCAAGTCTCCCGGCTGAAATTGTTTAGCCTACCTACCCTTAGTCTTTTCTCGCATTCTTCTAGTAACTTGGTCGATATGCCGAGTGACCTTATCATAGATATACTGAAGGGATTATACTTTGGCTATTGCGTCAGGGTTCTCTTACACAAGTATTAGTACAGGGACGTGGTGGAGGGGTAATTTGGGATTAAATCCATAGACCACCTCGAAGGGAGTCTGCTTAGTGGTGTCATGTAATATTCAGTTACAGGCGAACTCGACCATTGGTAAGCAGATGTCCCAATCAGCTAAGTTCTTGCCTATTGCAGCTTGAAGAAATGATCTTAAAGTACGATTAACCACGTCTGTTTGGCCATCAATTTGGGAGTGACATGAGGTACTAAAGAGTAATGTGGTTCCTAACTAATGCCATAAGGTTTTCCAAAAATGGCTTAAGAACTTTGAATCTCTGTCGAAGACTACACTTCTCAGCATGCTGTGTATTCACACAATTCAGTCGACAGCCTTATTAAAACAGGTAGGGGCATTGCTTTCCCTTGCTTGGCTTAGCACTTTGCCTTCTTGCATACAGTATAGCTTTCGACAACTCAATGTACATCTTTCCTCATTCTCGGCCAAAAGAATCGGCCATTTATTAGTTTATAGGTCCTCTTTTCCCTAAAATGTTCGAGGAGACCTCCATTATAGGCTTCCCTGACTAGTAGCTCCCTCATTGAATAAGTCAGCACGTATAATTTTCCACTTCGGAACAAGTAGCTATCCTCCACATGTTACTCGTCCATTGTCCTCCTGTCAACGCATAGCGAATTATAGGTCCAAAGTACGGATCCTCAGAGTACTGTTTTTTGATACTTGCAAACCCAAATAGCCTGGTCTACAATTATGATTAAAGCACATGTCTCCTCAAAAGATCATCGGCAACTATGTTGCTCTTTCCCTACTTGTACTTTATTACAAAATTGAATCCTTTAAGGAATTCAACCCATCTTGCATGCCTCTTCGACAACTTGGTCTAACTTCGGAGGTACCTCAACGATTCATGATCAGTATATATGACAAATTCTCTCGGCAACAAATAATGTTGCTATTCTTACATTGCTTGAATCAGTGTTAAAAGTTCCTTGTCATACATGGAGTAGTTCAGCTACGGTCCTTGGAGCTTCTCACTATGAAAGGCAATTGGTCAGCCTTCCTGCATCAGGACAACGCCTATTCCAATGGCCAATGTGTTGCATTCCAACTCAAAGATTTTGTCGAAGTCAAGTAGCACTAGCACCGAAGTAGATGTCAACTCGACAAAGCTCCTCTCTTCCATTTCTCCCCATCAAAAGTTGGTGTTTTTCTTCGTTAGTTCAGTAAGTGGCACAGTGAGGGTATTGAAATTCCTGATAAATCTTCTGTAAAATGAAGCCAATCCATGAAAACTTCTTACGTCAGCACAAGTAGTTAGAGTTAGTCAATCGACAATTGCTTGGATCTTCTCAACATCAACTCACAAGCCTCCTCCACTAACTACATAGCCCAAGAATATCACTTCCTCCTAGAAAAAGCAACATTTTTTTAGATTGCCGAATAGTCTCTCAGCATGAAGGATATTCAAGATTGCTCTGAGATGTTCACAGTGACTTGGCATGTCGGCACTGTAAACTAGGATGCCGTCAAAGTACATTACGACACACTTCTCGATGTGATGTCTCAGCACATGGTTCATTAATCTCATGAAAGTGCTCAGGACATTCGACAAGTCGAAGGGCATGACCATCCATTCGTAAATTCCATGTCGAGTCTTGAACGCAGTCTTCCATTTGTCACTTGGTCTCATGCGAATTTGATGGTAGCCAGATTTAAGATCAATCTTGTTAAAAATCTTGGCTCCACTCAGGTCATCCAACATATCTTCTAGCCTCAAGATTGGATACCTATATTTGATCGTGATTTTGTTCATAGCTTGGCTGCCTACACACATCTGCCAGGTTCCATCCTTCTTCGGCATTAGAAGTGCAGGCACAGCACAAGGGCTGAGACTCTCCTTACATAGCCTCTCTCCAGTAACTTATTGACTTGACATTGGAGCTGAGAAGCCTACTCGGGATTCATCCGATAAGTTAGCTTATTCGGTAGTGCAACACCGGGTACTAGGTCAATGTGGTGCTCTATGCCTCAAGTTGGGGGTAACCCCTTAGGTAACTGTTCTAGGAATAATATTCACTTAACAACTCCTTGACCTCCTAAGGTAACTCACCCCATTCCTTCATTTCCAGTAGTCACCTGACCAACATGAAGGTCAGCTCATTACCGTTGATGGCCTCTCGTAGCTCGACTCTACTCATCACTAGATCCTTCTTCGATCCGTGAGCAAGTTTTGTTTGTAACTTATTAACTTCTCTTAGCAACAGCGATTCAACGTGATCTTCCGGTCATCCTTCTCAAACATATACATGTTCCTATAGCCATTATGTATAACTCCCACGGCCTACCCAGCAATACATGAGAAGTGCACATAGGCAGCACATCATAGAGAATCTGGTCAAAGTAATTCCCTATAGTGATTAGTAGCAGTATTTGCCGAATTACATGTAATTTTCCTTTCTTACTCAACCAGTGCAACTTATATGGCCTCGGATGTATAATAGTCGACAACTTCAATTTTGAAACAAGGTTTGCTGATGCCACATTAGTACAGCTTCCACTATCCACGATGAGGGCAATCCTAACAGCTTCATCCATTATGTCAAATTATTAGAGCTCCACAATGTCTTGAATGTCTCCACTCAACCCAGTAATGAACCTTAAGACTGTTCAAGCTGGCGGTTCCTCTACTTCGCAACGCATCATAAGCATTTAAAACTCTTGAACATACTCGTCAACAGTTTAGCCTCCTTGTCTCAACTCCTGAAGCCGAGTGAAAGTATCTTGTAGGTATGTTTCCAGCACAAATCTATTTCTGAGCACTCTTTCATCTTGGGCCAAGTATTAATCTTTTGATACCCCTCTCGTCTTCTCATGGCCTAAAAATTCTTCCACCACATGGCGACATATCCAGAGAACTCAACAACAGTAGTTCTTAATTTCTCATAATCCTCATATTGATAGTAATCAAATATATGCTCCACCTTCTCATCCCAATCCAAATACTTATCAACATTCCCAGATCCATTGAAACTTGAAATCCGAAGCTTCACATGGTCAAATGCTTTAAGGATTCGTACACACTCCTCTTCAAAATATTCCTCTTCTTCTTCGTCAAGTACTCTCAGGTCTATCCTTTACCTTACTCGTCTGCTAACTCCTCTACCTCGAACAGGTCGAGCCAAGTTTTGACCTCTAACAGATTGAGCAGCTTGTAGAGTGTTTTGTACGACTTTAGTGGGTCGGCAAGACAGCGCATCAACAGCTCGGGTCAAATCTACTAAGAAGTTAGCTACCTCATCAAGTTTCTCATTGGTGCTTTTAGGAGTTCCTTCAAATTGTTGTCCATGGTAGACAACTCTACTATCATCACCAGTAGCAACATTCATATTTGAGTCTATCATTTTTCCTCAAAAATTCAAAGCTCAAACAAATACTTTAGAAAGTAAACAGTTAACAACACAGCAGTCAAAAGAATATAGTAACTTACTCTATTTCATACATGCCAAATAGAGTATACCAGAACTTTAAATAAAGAACTATTATAATTTTCACAAAACCTCCACTCTGATACCAAGATATTACCAACCATGACCAAGAACAGACAAGGCTGGTTGCTAGATGGGTCCAAGCTTGGAAAAAGCTCAAAAAAGGATCAATGGGGAAAAGTACAAAAGAGAAAAAATGAAGAATGAAACAGTAAGCAAAACCTATGAACAGCTTCAGAGGTTATGACGCACCAATAAAACTTTTGATGACTTACGACTCAATTCGATATAATGTGAGAATTGGTCCGGTAAGGTTACTCTCCACCTAACCTTGCTTAAAGGAAAGGATAAGAGTAATGTCAAGAGTAAACAAATAGTATTTACGCAAGGAAAAAGTACTCAAAGAGTATATATTAAGAATGATCTGATCTTCTCATAGTTACAAATATAAGGGTATTTATACCTATAAGTTAAGGCAATCCAACTAAAAGAGAAAAGATAAAAAGAATATTTCCTAAGAAAGTAATGTACAAGATACAAAAGGATAAAAATGAATATACAAGAAAAACAATTATTGGTGCAACAGGTTCTGCACATGATATTGTACACGTAGCGATGTTACATTAGTGAGGTCATTAAAAGATACGGACAAAAAGTACGAATAAATGGACTTATCCGAGTAGGGATGGCTTAGTTAGTCCGAACTCCCTCTCTTGGCTTCTCAGCAAAGAAGATGTCAAGTAATTAGTCGGCTCAGCACCAAAGAGTAATCATCAACTTGGCATATTGCAAACAAATGGGCGGTCATATGGTATGGCATAAAGGGTGATTTGGTAAGGAAGTACTCGACCTCGACAAGGGATGGTTGGAACAGAAGGATTCGTCGTATCATCCCCTCTAGTCCTCGAGCTCAGCTATGGGTTAAGGGTTCAGTAGCCTAATTCCTATCATATCTTAATATTGAAATTTACACCTAAGTAGGAAGGGCCTTTCATTGTTGAGGAGGTACATGAAAGTAGGTACTGCAAGCTCCATAATCCGAGAATTGATGCCACTGTGGCACCTATAAATTTCTAATACATTAAGAAATTTCATGTGTAAAAAGTATGATATATCACAGTTCAAATGAATTATGCGGCTCTAGTTGTATGAGCTTACTTTCAATCAATTGTCTTTCTATTGAACATTTATTTAGAATAAGTATTGCATTGCTGCTACTTAGTAAGAGCTTTGCCTCCTAAGTACGCAATAGCCTTGAGTTCATGTCATGCTAACCAGTAAGAGTGTTGTCTCCAGGCACATGACGTGACACCTTTTGTACATAACTCAATTTCGTTATCTTATAGTCTACACAAAGTCATATCAATAGGCTTAAGTAGTGGGTAATACCCCCTTTAACACATTAAATGTTGCTCTTATTGATGATAGATTGTAAATAACAATTAAATGTTCCTTGCAAATAAAATGCACATCTTTCTTAATGCATCTTCGTAGTCGGACACACAATGAGGCACTACAATGAGCAAAAACAAGAAAATAAAATGGGGGTTTTAGCAAATCTATGAGCTATCTAATTGGATGTGATGCACCGACAAGATCCAACACAGCTTAAGACTTGCCGAATGTGACTCACTGGTCCAAATGATAAGGTTGTTCGCCACAATCCTTGCCAAAGGGATTGATAAGAGTAGGTAAAGAAGAGTTTTTCAAGAAAAAAGTCTCAAGGGTTTTTCATTAAAATGTCAACTCTACCTAAAACCCTATACATGTGTTCTACTTCTATTTATACATAGTGGTAATCGTGTAAATAAAAGGACTAAAAGGATGCCCTAGTAGCATTCTTGTGAATACAAAATAAGTATGAGGGTAATTTAGGAAAAATACAAGAAATAAGATGTTTAAATAACATAAACAAAAATAAGTGATCAAATTAGATGTTCGGATGAGTAATGGACGAGCTGGGCTTGGGCATTTGGTGGGGTTAGTATCTCGATTCTTATCAATTCTACTCTCTGTTCTTTTAAATTTAAATGAATTCTTAAAGTTCGATCTAAAGTTATTATGGAATATGTCATGATTGTGCTGCTAAACATAACATGTACTATAACTATTATGCTTATAAGAGAACTAAGTTAATATGATGATTCATTCAACAACGTAAAAAGTATCGGAATATCTAAGTAAAAAACGAAGAAGTGTTCCTCCATTCAATTTCTATAAGCATAGTATAAAAGTCCAAGACATAAATGAAAAGACTCAAAGCAATGATCACTAACGACGAAGCACTGATCTAATGAAGGTTTTGCAATCTATGCTTCCAATACACTTTTGCATTTCTAGCTTAACCTCTTTAAGTTCTACCTTAAGTCAATCGTATCGCTCTACAATATCTTGCGATTCTAGCATCTTTTGGGATTCAAAGGTAATCATCTCCATATTTGGTAATTTGAAGTTCAAGCCACGTGCTCCAGTAACATTACTCACCAAGAGCTGCAAGTCTTGGGTAAGTACTGATTCTCAGGATTTGTCCAAAAGTGAAGCAGCTTTCCTAAGGAAGGTCGTTAGGGCACTCGTCACTTTAATACCAAGACAAATTGATCCAACCCAAAAATCGCCCTCCATAGCCTGTAAGTCCTCTAACAGTTGTAAAAGATCCCATGGAACTATGAATCCATGAAACAAAGAATATGCCTTGAAAGATTGAGGTGCCTTCACCACCACTGCATAGGGTAAGCTTCCCTCAATTTACTTTGGTATCTCAACAACTAAAGTAGGGTTAATATTGTCATGAGCCGCTGGTGAAGGAATCCAACTATAGACTGAGGTAATATCATCAACTGCAATGGTACTTGAGGAAAAGCCATCTACCATACTATTCGGTTGGCTATCAAAGAGTTTGGCTGCCCTCAAAACCTAAGTATACTCCTAGATATCAACTTCCTCTAAGTGTATGGCCTCATGGCTGTCTTGATCAACAATATTGCTTAACTCTTTCAAAGCTTGAGTCTGACTTTCAGTTGGGTGTTGTGGTTAATCCACTTCAACGACTGTTTGGTCTTGAATTTCCTCTTAATCACCAACACTACTTGATGGATCACTTCCATCGCTATCTTCATCCGTGTCATTAGGAGATTCATTAGTGTCTATGGATTCATCATCACTTTCACCATCATCTGCAATCTTAATGGGATGATCATTCACTTGAGGTGTTTTCCTAAGACCACGTTAGACAAGGAAAGGAGAAAAGATGTAAGGGAGCTTCTCAAATGTCTTGTCATTCTTCAAAGCGAGAGTAACATTCCTATTATCCTCATCCTATAAAAAAAAAAAAAAACAAAGAAAAGTGATGAGTAAACAAGCCATGAGTATTAACAAAATACCTCATAAATGCGTGAACACTTGATTTGTCTAATGGCAGGTAACTTAGGGGAAGAATGATTGTTCTTGTTTTTATTCTTGGCACTGGAAAAGCGACTTCTTCTTTATATTGGAAGCTCGAAATAGGAATTCATCCTTATAAATAGTCTTCACCTGAAGCTCGCCCTCAACTAGTGTAGTCACATATTTTTTTAAGTCTTTTAGGCAACATGCCTAGTACGTAAGCCAACCAATAGAAGCAATCGCACAATGACTAATAGATGGAAAAAACAACTATCTCACTCCTAAACGGATATTTCTAAAATCATCTAGCCTCAACAATCTACAGTACTCATCAAAATCATCATCAACTGATATTTTTTAAGGGATGCTTTGGTTGAAACCAAACTGTCGAGCGACTCGATGCGATATGTATAACATTACTTTACACTTAAGACAATGACTGGAGGAGTCACCCCAGCCATGTAAAGAGGGGAGACCTCCAGGCAAACACTAGAGGATCAAACTAACTTCAACAGCATCAAGTCTTTCTCTCATACTAAGTAAATTCATGATATCTCTTGATTCTTTTGGATAAAAATGTGGGAACTAGAAGTACCTGAGTATCCTGCTGGCATAAGGACGAAAAGTGACTTCTTTATAGTTGTCCAAAACATCTAACAAGACACCTAAAGGTCACCTATTAACCTATGCCTAAGCCTGCAACTCACTACATTTAAGCCTGTCAAGACAAGAGCCACGGTATCCTTTATATTGCTCATAAAAGAAGATATACAAGAATACTACATCTACATGGGACACGATAGCATACTGACCCATCAATTAAACAAAGGCCTCATGATAGAGATCGAGATGCCTATACAATGATCATAAGTAAAATAGTCCCAGGGCAAAACACTCTCTATGTGCTATACAAATCGCTAAGTGAAATAAATGTAGGCTCACACCATCCTCCGAGTTGCAGGGAAACATGTACAAAGATAGCCAACAAGTAAGGATAGCCTCCAATTCATACTTGTAAGAAGAGACTACTCATGAGATAACTTAACTAAACTATTGAAGTGGAATGACAAAAATAAAAGTGTTGATACTCACTCGTATTCTTCATTCCCTTCAAAAAAATGTCTCACCCAAGCATTAAAAGTGGCTTTCCTGCAGGTGTTTATGGCTTTTTTTCTTTTGACCTCCAAAGTTGAGATTAGGTCCTGATCCTCTTCAAAAATCATAGGAGTAATAATATCGATTACGTCGAAATCACGAAGATGGAGAAGTGTGTTGACATCTTCAAAAGTAGGTGTAATCTCGCCCTACGTAGTCACAAATGTGTGTGTCTGGGTGCTCCAATGACACATCAACGCCCTTTAAATCTTCATGTTGTTAGACCAAGGAAAGTTGAAATAGGGGAAATTGTATACTGAAAAATATACATCTGCTTTCTTTAAAGTATTAACATAGGCTGAGTTACTCAAAATATGATTTACCTAATTAGTCTAGCTGGCTATGGATATGTAAGGAAAGCAAAACAAGCTTTTCAGACAATGAGACTTCTTTCCTTTCATTTCTAAATCAGAGCACTAAATCCCCTTTTATATTTCACCTCTCATGCACTTGAAATTCTCACCAAATGAAGTGTAAAGCACCTTGAATAATCAGTTGTTTATATAAGTCTTGTCTCCTTGTGTTGCTCTAAAAGGAATCTTCTTTTATTGTTATGTCGAGCCACTTGTCCCGTAGTGAAGGCATGACTAAAATACGACCATCGTGAATGGTTAATACCCATTTGCCCTTACTCTTGTTGGGTATCTTCTTTTTTGACTCTTTACCCATCTCTAAATGTTACTTGCAAATTTAAACAACAAAGGTCGGCTAGTCATGTATTGAAAAGAAGAAAATAAAGAAACAACGTGCTTCATGAAGCATTTAGATAATTCAAGAATCACCAATTATAGTCTTTGAAAAGGCCATCTTACTATAGCTTACTCGGACAAGTACGAGCTATTATGCTCAAGAATTATCAAATTTAGTTATTTCATGAAGCTTAGCCAACAATTTTTGTCAAAGATGAAGTACTATGTTCCGACCATGCAATCTTGAAATACAACCATGTTGTGTACGAATATATCTTCAACTTATGGTTTATTTCATATTTTAACACAAATACACGAATATATTCCCCTGTCCAAAGTATATGCTGAACACATGTTCAAATTAGCCATCATTCAGCCACAAATATTTTTCTATCTCTTTGTTGACCTTGTATGACCTAGCCAGAAAATCCTTTAAGGAGTAATATTGGCAAGTTGAAAAGTTCATGAACTTAAAGAGAGAAAATATAATTGTCTGTTTCCAGCTTCTATTTTAATAACTAAGTGCTTCCATATTTCCCCTCAAGTTCATGGAAAATATACTTCTTAATCATGATCTTGTTGATTTCGCTCAAGCATCGATCACTCCGCCCCTCCCCAATTCTGTTCAATCTCAACTCGTCCACTTTATTCCCTCATCCACTTCGCTGAATCCCCCCACTTCAGTTCTTCCATAAAAGAAAATCAATATATCTCTCTCTCTTTCTCTTTCTCTCTCTCTCTGGCTTCGAGCACTCTGCCAACTTCATCTTTGGGACTGGGTTCCGCTCCCAAAGAAAGCATGGAAGGTGATCTCACTAAGGTTACTCCCTCTCTGGTTGATAGCGAACCCTCTTCTCTCTCTCTGTCGGAGCTTTTTGCTCCTACTTGGTTCAGTCAGCTCTCGAGCACATCATGCATCGGCACTCTCTCTCTCCCTCTCGTGTACTCCCCTCTCTGGTCGATAGCAAACGCTTTTCTTTCTCTCTCTCGGAGCTTTTTGCTCCTGCTTGGTTCAGTCTCAACTCTCAAACACATCATGCATCAGCATTCTCTCTCCCTCTCGTGTAGTCTAACCCCCTTCCCTATTTCAATAATCCTAAAAATCCTAACTAGATGTCCCATTCTTTCTCTAATTCTCAGCCCACTCAAGGAACATAGACCCTGAACAACAACACATACAGTTCAATAGAACTTGACCATGTTCCGAAACACTAAACCTACCTCTCAATTTCACATCTTTTTCACTACCCATCTCTTATTTTTCCTTAGATCCATGCTCCTCTATTCACTTTCACTCCAAACATCCTCAAGAAACCACATGTTTCCTTAACAAAGCATCCGTTCTTTTCATGTTTGTCTATTCAAGTAATTGGGTTGTCCCCAAGTGCAGTTTTGATTGATAACAAGTGAAGAAAGAGTGTAGAAACAGAGGAAGAAGAGAAGGAGAAAAGAATGGCTGGTGGTCAGGTGGTAAAATTGAAGAGAGAGAAAAATAGAAGCATCCATGACTTGCCCTTTATGTAATATGCTAATGAAGGAAGCTACTACTATATCTCTGTCTCTATACGTTTTGCAAGAAATATATACATGAAAAGCTATCAGATGACGAGGTTGATTCTCGTCCAGTCTGCAATGTTGATCTAGGGTATGTACGTATGGAAAAAGCTCCAGCCGGACCACAACTTGCAAGATATAAGGACTAAGATTTTCCCTCTAAATAGAAGAAAAGTAAAGGCCCCTGAAGTCATTCCTCAAGTTCCATTACCGGCTAAAAGGAAAGAAAGGTCATTTTCCTCATTGGTTGTCAACACGCCTAAGGTGTTGGCACAGACAGGCTTAACTGGCAGAAGAACAAAATCCGCAACAAGAAGGGCCCCCTATGGCACTGGATAAGTCGCTCCAATGGTCGCCTTCAATATTCTACTCTTAGCCTTCAGATTTCAAGTCAAACGGTGCATTACTATGTTGAATGAGTATACATCGAATCAAGGAAAAAGGTGTATGGGACGAAATGTAGCAAAGCAGAAAAGAAATGTGTATGGGGTGAAATGAAGCAAAATAAAAAATGTGTACGAGGCAGCAAAAGAGGAAGAAAGAGGAGGGAAAGTTAATAAAGAAGCGAGTGATAAAAATAGATATGGGTGTTGAAAGGATAGCGTGTATGGAAAACAAAGAGAAGAGAACAGGGCGGCCAAAGATATGTAGAGTTGCTCGGAAGGAAGAAGCAGTTCAAAGAAAAATGAATGAAGAAGAAGAAAGAACAGGAAGGGGAATAAGTGTAACAAGAATGTATTGGTTATGGTGGTGTATATATTGTTTGCATTGGATATAGCAGTTGCTGTCACATGAAGGAGACGGTGGCTGTGAAAATACAGGAGTGCCAAGAATCGTGTAGATACTTGTACAAGCAATTTGTTCTAGAAGGCGTATAACTGAAAAATATTCTCTGATATCTTTTGTATGATCATGGCATGACATGTCATCCTCTTATCATGCGCTTATGATTCCATTATGAGAAGTTTATTCGTGGTGATATGGGAGGTTAAAAATGATATGTATGCCTGTAACGGGAGGAGGAATATTTTTTTAAGTATACAATTTTGATGATATGCCAATTATCACAATAATATGCTATACCAAGTACTAAGTGTACAACATGATTAAAGTGTGAACATAGAAGATAGGCCAAGTGCATGAATAATATTCACAGTGGAATAACCTTCATCGTCATGCGTTGTCTATCCATAAGGAATTTCTTTTCAAGACCAAGACCTTGAGAAAGGATGAGGATTTTATCAAAAGCTTTGAAAAAAAAAATGAGATGGGCTTGATTGAAATTAGCATTTGTCAATTAACTTGTTTTACGCGCTCAATCCCTATGGGTGGGGATTTTGTTTATATATGATGTTTTCTAAGCCAACCAATTAAAAAAGGCACAGCTATGTGTAAGAGAAGAGGAAACATAGGAATAAGTAAAGAGAATTATCCATTAGTTGGATTTGAAATTTGCAAAATTGAAGCAATTGCATACATCAGTTGAGCCATTGGCATTTTAAAATCTTAAGAACTTGTCTAATATAAGATCATAAAATGTTAATGATGAAGTGTGGGTCCAAACATGGATCAAATACTTAGGACTTATGTCCAATTAAGTTACTTGGGTTGTGAAGAATAGTTTTCAATATGTTACCTTAGAGGCATTTAACATTAAGAAATGAGTCCATTTTCACAAGTATCGAGATTTGAAAAATAACGCAATGATAAGTTGAAGTAATTCCAACTCATAGCCAAGCCGACTACTATTTGTGGTTTAATACTCCTATCGAAGGGAAATTAAAGTTTTGGTTTAGCCTTCATCAAGTACCACATTGAGGATAACATATTTCTCCATTTGGCCAAAGCAACGTACACGATTGAATGGTGTTGCAAATTCGCACATTAAGTAAAGGAATAATAATCATAGCATTTGTGCTTAGGTTTCTATATTATAATTTGTCAAAAAGATGAAGTTCTTATATACATATATAGACGTACCAGCAGTAGTGCAACTTTTCTATAGCGCATATGTGCTAGGCAGCAACTTAGCTTCTTGAAAGGCTTATTCAATGCCTAAACCCCTCTCTACTCGGTCTAAAGGGCTTTGGTCAGGGAATAAAATGTAGAAGGCTAAATCTGATTCATAGGCTTTAAGCCAAATAATGACATGGATTTGACTCTTTGGCCTAAGTTGATAAGGTCTGAAAAGTTAAGCCTATAAAAATTTGCGATGAATAAAGGAAATTTGGCATGGTGAACTTAGAGTAGAGCTTATTGAATCAGTCCATCTAATCCAACCTTTCTTGATTTAGCTTACACTAATAAAATATAAAGCCCTTTATTTAAGTCCAAAACCATAAAAAAAAAAAAAAGCCCACCCGATGCCCATATATAAAAAACTTCAATCTTAGCTATTAATCAACATCATAATCTAACAGATCGAATTTACCTACCATCTTCTATAAATACCTAATTCATTTCCTCATTTAGACAAGAGATAAATTCCCACTAACGTTATTACTCTATTAAAATCCTGTCTCAAAAATCAAACACTTAAACATCCTAAAAACATTACCTTATTCTTCATTCAACGTGGAGTTTGATATCATCACGGTCCCCCACCTATCATCTAACGTGTTAAAGCCTACCAAGATTACCTACTTCTCTTCTTTATCTTACCTTATTTGATCATCTCATACGTATAAGTTAAATCATTTCTTTCATCACATGTAGTGAGATCTATCATGCTGTATGCATGTGACCTCTTATAATTCGAACCTACCCATACAAAGTTATATGACATTATATTATGATGAAAATGCATTTTAGGTGATAGTGAAAGTGATAGAGTATGTTTGAGAGAGATGAAAGATGATAGTGAAAGAAAAAGAGTGAATTATAGAGTTAAACAATGAGATGAGAGATAAAAAATAAAAGAGAGAAGGTAAATATGATTATAGGAAATCGATAATAGTGTTTAGAGGAAAAATGTCGCTTATTTTTCATTGTTTAATAAGAAATGTTTCAATTTAGATTCAAGTGATTTAGTTCAATTCGACCGCCTAACTGAATCATAAACCTTTTGAACTCTATTTGAACTATAGAAAGAGTTCAATACGTCAATAGGGCACTTACAAAAAATTATTACGAAAATAAGCCTAAGTGAAACTTATTATGACTTTGGGGCAATGAAGTCGCATGCTCTAATTTGCACTAAAGTTGCATAGGAGGCATGCGACTTCGGGAACAATATATCTACTCTTACTCTCAATTGTGCACATCACCATCACATTCCTAAATTCTCTCTCCAATTTTTTTTTTTTAGGTGTGAAATTTTCTCTCTCTCTCTCTCTCTTATATATTAATGCTCAGATACTCTCGATTTTTCACAAATTGGTTAGTATCATTTTACCTATCCTTTGCGCTAATTTTTTTTTTTATGTTGTTGTGTTATTATTATTATTTTTTGTGAAATTTTAGTAAATATAGTTATTTACATTGTATGGAAAAATTTGCACTTACATTTTATAAATTGCGTCAGTGGTGTGTAAGTCGTTGTAGTAAATTAAAAAGATTGTAGTCAGTTGTTAATGATAGTAATGCAATATGGTTTATATAATGCGAGTAATGTATTCGATGAAAGGCCTCTGAAAATAGGTATTGTATAATTAAGTTATGTTGTCCGGAAGTACCAATTTTAAAGATTGGACTTTGATTATTGTACTTAGTGATAACTAATATAATAATTAGGGGGGAAATAGTGGATTACATGAAAATCATCATCTATGCACATGGAAATTTTATCAAGGGTAGCATGGGAATGGAATATGATAGGTTGTCGATGAAGAAGCTGAAAATGAATGAAGGGTCAAACTATGCTCATTTTTTTACGCAGAATTTGCAATAGCATTAGGATTGACACTATTAGGGTAAAAGTTGTTCATAAACACCCAACATATTATGAAAGTAGTGTGTATTATGAGTTGATGCCAATCAGGGATGACAAATATGTGAAGAACTTCATTGAGATGATAGAAATGTTTGGTGAACGAGGTATACAACACATTTATATGAGGACGTACAAGCAAATTAGTGTAGCCTCAAGGGATAACACTCCGAATATTATGTCGTAGCAATGCAATCCTTTCAAACTAATTTCCCATTACCAATGAGAGTTAGCCTCATACTACCATAGAGGACTTAGTGCAAGATATTGTTGTTAACATTAATGTAAGTGAAGAAACACTTAATGCAAAGTATGGAGAAATCTGGCAAGAGGATCCAACTTACGATCCTAATATGGAAAGGATTACTTTGGGTATTGATAATGGCGACAACAAAGATGTTGAGGGGAAAGGCGAAGAGGATGACGAGGGGGGTAAAGAGGAAGATGAGAATGCCGATGATAAGGAATATGATGATGGCGATGTTGACATACATTTCAATGTCTCAGCAAGTGATGTGCACCTTTGTAACCCATTTGTGCCCACGCTAGTACCGATTTGGGTTCCTGTAATACAACACAACCAACCTGTTATAAGAGATCCAATCCTATGCCTAAACATTGGTGAGGATAGTGGCGATGTTACATTTAAAGAGGAACAAAACGCATAGTACAGCAACACAGCTAGCAGTGACAAGTTAAGCGTAGGCATGAGATTCAGTACTAAAAAGGAGTTGCAAAATGCGGTCAAGAACTATAACATCAAACAACATTGCGACTTTTAGGTACATAAATCGGACCAGACGCTGTGGTACATTTACTATACAAAAAGGGCCAATGGATTCAAGTAAAGGTTAAAAGCATGTAAGAAAAAAGTATTTGGCCTATTTGTTATAACGATTCTATATGGATCGTACACATGTAAGAATCCAGTGATAAGATAAGATCATCCTTAGATCGAAAATAATCTAATGGCCAAGCGCTCAATTGGTAATGTCAGCACCAACTATGACATTACTCTTACAAACTTGGCACAAAATATTCACGATGAGTTTGGTTATACAGTGAGTAAAAGGAGGGTGTTTAAGGGGAAGAGAAAAGTAATTGAGATGGTATATGATAATTAGGAGAAATCGTACAATGAACTTCTAAAGCTTATGATCAAGATAACCAACCTAAGATCACAGGTAGATTGGGGTGGGAAAAGTACTGTAGAACCAGATGTATCTAAGTTGAAGTAGGTATTTTAGACATTTGGATCTTCTATATAAGCATTCAAATACTATCATCCCATTGTATGTGTGAATGAAATCTTTTTATATGGCAAATGCAACAATAAATTGCTCATTGCGTGCCACAGATGGAAATAACTCCATCATATCATTGGCTTTTGCCCTTGTTAACATAGAATCTGAATAAACATGGTCTTAGTTCCTTCAGAAGTTGAAGAGGTATGTTGTTAGTGGATGGGAAGAGACCTTATGTTTGATTTTAGATAAACATATTGGTATTAAGAAGGTAGTTGATAACGTAAACAATGGTTGGCAGCCACCCTTTATGATATGAAGATATTGCATAAGGCACATAGCTAGTAACTTCAATTGTAAACATAAAAACTAAGTTTGTAAGAAGTTAGCAACTGCTGCAGGTATGCAGGCATAATATCAGAAATTTTACACTTTGATGAAAGAGATTTTGAAGGTAAAAGAGGATGCTTCGCTTTAGTTTGCAAAACTTGACATCAATAGTTAAACATTGGCCAAAGACAGTAACTACAGGTTTAGATACCATGACGTCCAACATAATTGAGAGTTATAATATGGTTCTCAAAAGGGCCTATAGCTTAACAATTACAACTTTGGTAAGAAGGATTTTTTATAATTGTATCATGTTGTAGGAAAAGAGAGATGAAGAAATATCAGAGTCTATTGCGAGGGGTAAGGTTTACACAATGTACGCACAACGACTAATTGAGAAATGGCAAGACCGAGTAAGTATGCACATAATTACCAACTATAGTAGGTGCCATGGACTATTTGAAGTGAAAATAAGTAGCCAAAGGGAGATAAATGGAGTGATAAAGGGTGGTGGTAGGGTCCATACAATGGACATAAACAATCAACAATGCATATGCCAGAAATGGTAAATTTATAAAATTCCTTGCTCCCATGCATTCACGACTGCTTCAAAATTTAAGATGAATGCTTGAAACCATGTCGGTCCTTGCTATAAGCGGACACACTAACTTAACGTGTACTAAAGACACTTTTACCCAATAGGTGATTACATTAATTCACCAAATGTAGACTTTTTGAAGCTCAAACCGTAGTTCAAGCTAAAGAAATTAAAAGGTAAACCTAAGACGAAACGTTACCATATGGAGATAGATGTCCACGAAGCACCTAATGAGAATAAGTGTAGTCATTATCGAAGGAAAGGACATAATAGGCAAATATGTCTATGTCACGCCCCGAAGTGGCAGAGTCGTAACAGCCCCCACCGTGTAAACCATCCTAAGATAGAAGTTGGCCTTACAACCGCTATATTAGACCTGATCTACACAAGGCGTCAACGACTAACCCGCTTTGAAGTAGACAATTTGTAATTTAAACAAATCATTTACCTAAGAAAGTGAGAAAAGTTATATATAATCACTATAATTCAGTTATTACATTAATCAGAAATGAAAAGTAAAATATGTGCTGATTCTTCAATGTTTTTCCTCACTCCCCAGGATCCAGCAGTTGTTAGCTTCAGAATAGTTGTTGCCGCTTCTTAGCTAGCACCTGCACGACGTCTATAGGGATGTGAGCAACCACAGCTCAGTAAGTTAGGACGGAGAACTTAAAACTATACCATACACACAACAAGGTTTTCTTATTAGGTGCAATACATGTGCAAGCAAATGCCATCGTACGACGTTGTCCGGCCAGTCATGAGATTAGAGAAATTGCGCCCGCTCTAATCCAGGTTGAGGAGTTGCCGTTAATGCAACAGCTCACGACCAAACCCAGGCTTGTGTAATGGAGACCTTGCTCCTCCCGCAACTACCTTCAAACCACTGCCTTCACCCTCGCCGCGACCTCCTCTCCTGTCACTTAGTTCGACTGAGGATGAAGAAGGGATCATTTTGCAATCCTGCGCTATCCCTTCCAAAGGGGTCGGTATTTGGCCGGAGAGTCCTAAATTCCCCTAACGGGTTGCATGCATGTCCGATTATGATTACTGGTCGGATATTTGATTAAGTCCAGTTTAAGGTGATTAATCATTACATACAAATCATACAATATATGCCAGAATACAAACAGAATCATAGCATCACCCATAATCAAGCACATGCACACATTCAACTATCTAACAAGCACAACCAAGCATAATCTTAAGCCTCCAAAATACAGCATCGTATTAATCCCAACTTACCTTGACTCCTCGCTCACTCACTCGAGATCCGATTTGCTCAGGCCATCGCCGATCATCCCTATAACACAAACGTGGTTTCAGCTTTTCATATAACTATTATAGGTTCGTTTTATCCTATAATGCTTATTGTTAGGTTTTGTTTAAGGTTTAATATGCCTAATTATCTAGGTATTAAGTCTTTTACAATTATTCTAAGTTTGGGGTTAGGTTCAGGTTCAGGTTCGGTTTTCCCATCGATTTCTAGGTAATGCTTTAGATTCCAACCCTAGAAATCCGTTTCAACCCATAATGTGAAATCAATCACATTACTTCTCGATCTCCTAAATACCATTATTGCCCCTAGTCGGTATTTATTTTACCCGGTACACCTAAATCCATATTAGTATACCGAATTCACTACTAATGTGAGAAATTTTTATATTTTTCATATAATTACATAAATTCAAGTTTCCTATCAGATTTATTGTACATTTTTATTATTCTCATAATATCAATTTTTATTCTAATATTTTCTATTTAGTATATTTCCAAAAATTACATATTATGCATTATTGCCTGTTATGTACATAATGCACTTCTAATATTTCTATCACTTTAATTACCATCCCTAAACATCAATTATTATTTCAAAATGTCTAAATCCATCCTAAATCAGATTTTACTCCAAATTTCCCTAATTTACAAAATTAATTATTTTTCCTATTACTCATTTACTACATAATTAACCTAATAATTACATCCAACACCCTAAATGCTATAAGTATCATACTCCATCAGATCTTAACATCCTAAAACATCTACTTATTCACTAAGTCAGTAATTAATAATTTAATTACTTAATTAACCTTAAATTACCCATTTTATGCCTCATTTTAGGGCCTAAAAATTATCTAAAAATTTCGAAAATTAATTTTTGAAAAAGGGCTTCATAGCACTGTTCTATATCATCTGAGTAATCTACACAAAAATTTTGGGCTTCAAACTACACTCCTAAGGCCATTTATTTTTAAACCGAAACATGCTCGGTTTTGCACGATTTCTTAGGGACCATATATTACGGAACATAATTTCATCAAAATAATATTTTTCCTACAAATTACATACGAAAATATCTCAGAATAACAAAATTCACAATTTTCTAATTATATTTACTATTTTTACAAAATTACACAAGATTCGGGCTGGAAATCGGACTTACCGATTTGGGTGGCTCCGGCCACCGCGGGCCGCCGTGGCCTTGTCGGCCGGCCTGGGCACTGCCACCACCGTGTGGTGGTGGTGGTCGTCCACTCTCAGCTTCTCGTCTGGTGTGGGTTCCCTTTAAAATCCTTAACTGCACAGTTTTTCTTATTTTTTTTATTTTCTGGATTTTCTCTCGAATTTTCAACTCTCTCTAATTTTTTCTGATTTGTGTCTGTCCAAATGAGCTCTGTAATTTTTCCTGCTATTTATAGGGCTTTGTGGAATTTATTGTGCATTAAATGGGATAAGACAATTGCCTTATCCCTTGATTTTCGGCTTTTATGTTGTCTTAATTTAATTGGCCGAATTTTTTCTTATTTTTCCTAGCTGCCACGACCAATTTCTGGATTTTTCCTGATTTTTCCTTAATTAATTATGAATTTTCTTTAAGCATTTAGTATTATTTTAGCACATTTCGCGTAAGTATTTTAAGTAATTACCCGTATTTATACTTACATGTATATTCATATATAGTACAAATAAATATTCTTAAATATTATTTAGGTCATTCTATTATTTTTAGTATACATATAATCTATCTCTAGTAATTTATTAGTTATTAAATTACACTTTTTGCCTTTTCGGTAATTAGCAATTATTATGCTTAAAATTTGAAAATTTTATAGTCTCCTATTTTATTACTTATTTTCTTGAATTCACGTTTACGGGGTCATTTTTACTAATATTCTTCTCAATAGTTTATAATTTGGGTTTAATCGGATCTTTTAACCGATCGCCCTAAACCTTGGGTTCTAAATTCAATCCTACGGTCAATTGGCTTAGTTTTGGGGCTTACAGTCTAGATCTGAAAAAGGGTAGTAAATCACTTTATTAGGTTTTGCATATGCATACATAGAAATTTAGTGTTCGTCTACATTTTCTAGCCATTTTATATTACTTGCAGCGTCACTAACAACTGTTTAACACTTTTGCAAATTAGATGGATCCAGGCCCCATCAACACCTCGATTTTGGGTGAACAAGCATTCCATTTCTCCCAAGATGTATGAGAGGGAAAGGTATGTCATTTACAACTTCTGAAATTCATCCAAGACGTTGTTCTAACGATATTATGCTAATATTTGTGTCCATATAACTCATTGCAAATAGTGAGCACCCTAATAATTCAACAGCGTGAGCTAACCATGAAGAAGGAGAAAGAGCGCATCCCACTCAATGATTGCATGGTGCCATACTTGGAGGAGATTGAATTCATGGTTGTCAGCGTACTTCCATTTATCCAAATGGACTAACATTTGATCACTGTCTTAGTAGAGAGATGGAGGCTAGAGATACATATTTTCCACGTAGCATATGATGAGATAACTATTACCTTGCAAGATATTGAGGTCCAGCTGGAACTGAAGGTAGATGGTGCTACAATCATTAGAAGCACCAACAAGACTTGAGCTACCATGGCTAAAGACTTGCTGGGTGATGTTAAATCGGAGGCAGATGCCAAGGGCGGGCATGTAAGACTGTTATGGTTGGCTAGCAATTTTAGGATTATACCTAGACACATAGACAAGGAGACAATGAAGCGTCATACTCGCATTTATATCCACCAGCCGATTAGGAGATTCCTATTCACAAATAAGTTATTTAGCCACGTCCATCTTATGTATCTTCTCTTACTCGAGGAGTTTTAGCTTACAGGAACTTATAATTGAGGATCGACCTATCTTACATGGTTATATCGATAACACACAAACCAACCATCGGTACGTGTTAACCCTATCCTACCTAAGGACTTCTCAGACTCATCGGTCGAACCTTCTGTAAGTCCTTAAAAGAGACAACCATCTCTCCTATTCAAATATGGGACGTTTTTAGGTTGGCATAAAGGTAGACGTTAGTACATGTCTTATATGCCATGATATTTCAAATTTTATGTACTAATTTGTAATTAAATTTGATTTTTCTTTAAATTTATTCTAATTATATGCATATGGAGTATTGATAGATGACTAAATGGCTAATATAAAGTTTCTGAACTTACTATTTACATTTGAAAAAAAAAAATATTGCAAATTGTGTATATTTGAGAAAATTGTGTTTATCTATTTTTATGAGTTAGGGGTTTTATATTGAAATCTTATACCTTCATGCAACTTCAGTTATATATTTTTATAATTAAAATTATATATCTCTTATATGATTTTAATGTATATCTTTTTTCAAAAATTTCTACTGAAATCACATATAATAAAAATTTTGATGGTAATTGAAATCGCATACTTCATACACAATTTCACTGTCCCAAAACCTATTTTTTAACTTTTTTTTTTTTTTTTTGTAAGTATCCTATTTACGTGCTAAACTCCCAAATAAACGTAAAAGAAATACTTATTACAGTAGGATCCGTCTTGTGCCTTCTCAATTCTGTTTGATTTGATCAACTACAGTAACCAATCACAACCAAATGCCACGTCAGCAATTCGACTATAAATCCAAAATATTTTCACCTAACCTTAACTACTCTAGTCAAAGAAAATCTGTTAATTATAGTAGCAATGGGTAAATGCGTCTTTCACAAGCTTCTCAACCCTCTCCTTCCGGAGGGCAGCCCAACAGACAAAACACCATGGCAGGACGGAAATGAAGATCATATCATCAACAGTTCCAAAACCAGTTATCCACTTCGCTTTAACTCTCACCATCACTGTTCTTCTCTTCTCCATCCTCTCTCATAGACAAACTCCACATCCCTCTTCTTCTCCGAAACCTAATACCAACAATGACACCAACATAGAAGGTGATAGAAGTCCTAATACTACTCCTAATAATAATAATAACAGTAACAAACTTAGTATGGCTGCGGTGACTAGAAGCTTTATCTTGTGGCTACATGGATTGGGTGACTCGGGACCTGCAAATGAACCCATAAAGACACTCTTTACATCTCCTGAATTCAGACCCACCAAATGGTCTTTTCCTTCCGCTCCAAGAAACCCTGTTACCTGCAACTGTAAGTTCTTTCTTTTCTTGTTTTCTCATTTTTTGCACGACCCTTTTGTTTTGATTGCTGTTATGTATTGCTATTTGACAGAAAAAGGGAACGAAAATTGGATGAGAAATGGGGGGACATTCGATAATGTGGTTCAATTAGACAATATTAAATGCCCTTTCGGTTCTTCTTTTTCCTTTTTTTTTCCCTTTTATTGTAAGTTATCTTATATGATTTTGATCCGTGCCCCCTTTGGTGTAATAGATTATGTGTATGTGTGTTTTTAGTTTTTCCTATCTTTTTCGTCCAAAAACCTAGTTTCAACTGATGTACCTATACAGCACAAGTCATACTTAATTCTTTGCGATGAATGGACTGATTGGATGGATCATGTATATGGAGGTAGCCGGTCCAATTAAAGCTGCATTCCTGTGTTTGGAATGGTAAAAAGATCCAGCGCTCTTGAAACCATTTTGTATGATAATTTTGACTTGATCACAACTAACTCACCCATAAGCTTACTTTTTAAAAATACCACGGTCCAATGACTCTGTGAGGATGAATATGGATAGACCAGAGAATACAACGTTGGAATTGAAGCATTTAAGCCTTGTGGTGTTTGCTGACCCGAAAATGTGCTAATAAGAGATGAGGTTTTGGATCTAATGGTTTTTAGCAATCTAGGTGGATTGATCTTTTGACAATGAGGAATTCTATTTTTAGTTGTATAAAGAATGATAGTATACTGCAGAGAAAATTGAGGGAAAATTCAGTATGAGGGGATCTGATCAGTAAGGATTTTGTTTCATTAAGCTAGTGATGTTCGGTGCAATCAAAGTACCTAAAGAGATGTTATGACCTGTTCAGCAGAAAGTTGTTGACAAAGAAAACCTTCATGGCTGTTTGCAGCATGGCACATCTGCAGCCCATTGGCTTGTAAAAGAAGTTTTCTGATTTCCAGTGTGTTGGCATTTTGCTTCGTCTCAACTTCAAATGATGATTTCTCAAGCACTAGTGTGTATACTACAAGGCTTCTTGTCAATGGATCTACAACTGATCCATATTCTCCTGTCTTCTTGCACATGGAGTACCCCTCTGTCAGATGATATCCCTCTCTTCATATGATGGTTTCCATTATCCATGATAAAACCTTGTGTAGGGAGGTGTGGTATGTGTTTGTAGGTATGTGGCTGTGCATGTCTCATCTCAAGAATGCGTATGTGAGTGTTAGAATATGCTGATGTGGCAGAATACTACTACTATAAATAGAAATTGATTTAGTTAGAGAGGGCATCCTCGAACTTTGTTAGTCAATGAGAGTTAGTCCTCGTGAGTATTTTGCTCATGTTAGTTATGTGAGCTTAGACTCATGGCTCTCATCTTGTGAGAGATTTAAGGTTTTGTATTCACAGTCCTACATTGAAATTAACAAAATTCCATTACATACTCTATTGAAATACTTAGGTTCACATCAACCAGTGTTGTCTTTGGGGATTGAACTTGTTATTTTGTTTTTCTTTCACATGACGTCACTGTTCTTGTTGATTTTTTCTGACTGCCTAAGCTAGCCAAGGTTTGGATTAATCAGTGTTTGTGGCACTATTTCCTTTTGGAAATCTCATTTGATCAATTTTTTCCTTCTTCTCCATTCACTTTGACAACACATTCCAGCAATCTTAACTCATGACTTGGTTTGAATCTAAACTTGAGGGGTTGGAGAAATCCATGGCAGAGATGTGACAGTACTTCACCAAAGTCAAACTACACATTGCTTCCGTGGATTGCGATCAAAAGGTGCTTTGAAGTTAGGTCACTGCCTTATGAGGTGATGTCTCTTCCATTCAAGATCCAATGAAATCTGTGCAAAAATTGTTGGAAAACCTCATGTAGTTGAATCACACCAATGGAGAACTTCCAGGTGACAACTCCTTTCCTTCTAACCTAAAGCTTAGGTGGGAAATCACTCACAAGTTCTTCGAGGAAAAAGTTCTAACACCGATGAGGCTCATAGATTTGAATCACCTAATGAAGTTTCTCCACCATTTCAATTTCCAATTGGTGGTCACCATGGCCTCAATGTGGATGAACCTTATAGGATCCATGCTTCTTGCATGGAAATTCCTCTTTTCGACGATTCTGATCTGGCGCATTGGATAGCAATGATAGAACATTATTTTGAAGTGAATAGGATATGTGAGGCATGTAAGGCGGAGATGGCTTCCCTGTGTATGTGCAGCCAATCCGTCCATTGGTTGAAGCTTCTCAAGCAATGTATTTTTAGTTTGACCCGGTCAGTGATGAAAGAAGAGATGATGCGTTGATTTGGAGGTCTTTCGGTGGCCAATCTTTTCAAATGTCTCTCTCAACTTCATCAGTGTACTTCTATTGATGAGTATATCTAAGAATTCAAATTTCCTGTGTCCCATGTTCCTCAAATGTCAGAATTGCAATCGCTTGGTTGTTTCTTTGGAGGTTTGCCAGAAGACATTCTGCTGTGGTGGATACTCTTAATCCCACATCTCTAGATGTGGTGATGGAAGTAGCTTTGAAAGTTGAAAAGGAGTTTCTCTTTGGTATTTTTGTTGCTCCATTTTCTAACCATGGTGAAGGACATACTGGTGTGAGGCATAACATTAGCAGCCATCGCTCTACTCTACGTTACCAGTCTCAACCCTTCACTTCCAACAATTGAACGCCCACTCATTTTTTGCCATTACCTGCTTCTAAATCTTCTGGGGTTGAAGATTCTTTTCCCAAGGGCAGTGTACCTTTACACTCTAATCAAGAGGGGATGAAGAGTCAGTCCTTTGTTTCTGCAACACCTACTGCTATTCAGTCACATAACTGGCTAAGAGATGGAAGGAAGAAGTCTGATGGCCAAAAGCAAATAACAAACATGGAGTTTCATGTTAAATTAGCCAACAGATTTTACTTCAAGTGCAACCGACCCTACTCACCCACTAACAAATGTCCAAACAAAGCTTTGAGAATGATGGTTTTAGAAGAAAATCAAGATGGTTTAGGTTGTCTTTGGGAGTGGGATGAAGAAAGCACCACAATTCGCAAGCAAAGGTGTTGGTTAATGGTTTGTTTTGAGTTCCTCTTCTGTCCTTGAGGGCAAGGACATTCTTGACAGGGGTGGAATTGATGCAGCCTTGTGTAGGGAAGTGAAGTATGTGAGTGTTAGAATATGCTGATGTGGCAGAATACTACCATTATAAATAGAGAGAGAGTTATTTAGAGAGGGCATCTAGATATTTTGTTAGTCACTAAGAGTTAGTCCTTATGCACATTTTGCTATGTTAGTTTGTGAGCTTAGAGCTCATGACTCTCATCTTGTGAGAGATTTAGGGTTTTGTAATCACATTCCTCAATTGAAACCAATAAAATTCCATTTACATTCTCTATTGAAATACTTAGCTCTGTATCAATCCATGTTTTCTATAATTGTGACATTTTGCTTCAACCAGTTTAAGTTCTTTGTCTATTAGAGAGTAGTCGTGCAGTGTGTGTAATGCGAAAAGAAGCTATATTTTGGTGTGAGATCTTTCTTGGTTACATATTGCATGATATTGAGCTAACCACTTGTAGGTTCTTCCTTGCAGATGGTATGGTCATGCCCTCATGGTTTGATATCCATGAGATTCCTATCAAAGCTGTAAGTTTTTATTTTTCCTTCATTTGGATCTATTTTTCAATATTCGTTTCTTTTCGATATCCTTCAGAATCATTGAAGGACCAAACAGTGAAAGAAATTTTGGGTGGGATCACAATATATCTCGTGAATTAAACTCAGCAAATCATGAGCTAACCCTTACTTTTCACTTCATTCATTATATGCCCATCTTCCCAGTTGATAGAATAGCTGGAATGAACAGAACACAGTTTTTTCTATTTCAAGAACAGTTAAGCGTGAATCTGTTTGTGTTGGCTTGGATTTACACTAGATAGACAAATATACATAACTAGAAGAAGAAAAGCATCAGTAAAAGAAGAGATTAGAGAAAAAAATAGGAGAGAATCTCGGGTTTATTAGTTTCTTATTCGTTAAGAATGGCTGGCTATAAGATCGAAATTTGATACTTTCTCATTGATTCAATTATTCATTTCTTCTATCAATCTAATGTCTTTCGATACTTATATGATGCAACTGAATTAGTGCTGGAATTAATACCATTCAAACTAGGATTGTGGTTTTCTTCTACTTGGCTTTTCTCTTTTCTCTATTGAGCCTTTTGCTGCATCTGTTTGTCCTCCTATGAGTATCAATACTGCCTGATTTGGTTGAGTTTTTTCCTTATGGAAATAGCTACTCCATGAAGTTGAGTTTATAGTGGAGGTATCTTCTGGCTTCCATGCTTCTATCTAATATATTAGATATTGCTATGGAAATATGGTTACAGCAGGAAAATTGGTTTATTCAAGAATGCTGAAGAATTATGGATTTTATTTTGAAACATTCCTTTTCATGCTGAATTTCTAGTAAAATTGCTTAACTAGGATGCTCCAACCTTTTTTTTTTAAATAAATAATGAGAGGCTTCAATGATTATGAGGAGGACATGCAATAGGGCCCTTAATTTTTCTGCTAGGAAATGAAATTCAGATTGTTACTTACAGGACATGACTTGTTCTGTTCCTTCTTAGCGAGGAGATCATATCGATACCAATATTATTAGTTTCTTGTTATAAGGATAGGAAGTTAGACCTCTAGACAAATCTTTCGCTTCATTCTCTGCTTGCTTGAGTTTGTGAAATTTCCATAAAAAGCAGATGGAATGTTATTTATCCAATTTGTAAAATCTTGGGATAACGGTCGTTTCTCAAAGAAGGTTTGAGAATTTTATTGTTGAAGCACTAAGGTGATTATTGTGGAATGATATAAGATCACTGTGCTTGTATTACTTGTAGAATCATTAATGCAACATGAATCTTCTGTACTGATTATGCACAGTAGAAGCTTTGTCTTGCTTGGGTTATTCTAATATAACGATGCCTTTTTCTCTGCATCATCATCTGAGAATCTCTGGATTATGGGATTATCTTCTTAAATTATCATGGCATTAGTTATTCCAGACTTGTTTATATTGTTAGCTTGGCTATATATATAGTTATTCTAAAGTGGGCTCCTGAGATGCTGCCTTAAAGTTGGCCCAAAAGTTCTGAAAGAAACTAGCTGTAGCAACTTGTGTGTCTCATGTAGTTTGCATGGATGAGAGGGGGCATCATCATGATTTATAGGTAGACTACAGAGACTTCCTGAAATGTCTTTAGAAAAAAAAAAAGGTATGCACCAAATTCCAAACGTGAGCTTTTTTGGCTTTCTTTTCAGTCACATGGTCACACCTCATGACAGCATTTTCCATATCTGCAACTCATATTTCATAAAATTTATCTAATAAATTTGCTGCCATCAGCAAGAACTGATTGAGTAAACTGGATGACTCCTGTATCATATTGGAGTTTTTTTCCCAGTAGGAAACTCAATCTTCTTCTGTCTGTTTCCTTCAGTATGCATACCTTGTGATGCGAGTTTGATAAATAGATTGACAAATGAGGACTTCAGTCTAACAAGTGGTTGAGGAGATGTTAAGCTTCATTGGGTCATGGAACATTGAGTAATATCAGCACAAAAAATTCATAACCCTGTTACTTTTTTATATGGCTTTCAGAATTCTCCAAAGGATGAGAGTGGTTTACTCACAGCAGTAAAGAATGTGCATGCAATGATTGACAAGGAAATAGCAGATGGCACAGATCCCAGTAATGTGTTTGTATGTGGATTCAGTCAAGGAGGTCTCTCTCTCTCTCTCTCTCTCTCTCTCACACACACACACACACACACAAAAACAAAAACACATGCAAAGCGTGTACACAGATGCACAGGCACATGCTCACATATTTGCTTAATGCAGATCTGTTCGTTTAGACAATTCATCTTACTGGAGATAATTTGCATCCTATGCAGGGGCCTTGACCTTGGCCAGTGTGCTTCTATATCCAAGAACTCTGGGAGGTGGTGCTGTCTTCAGTGGATGGGTTCCTTTTAATTCATCTGTTCTAGATCAAATTCCAACAGATGCCAAGAAGGTGATTCTTTATTTCTCTTAGCTACATTACTGGCTTTTAAAGCTTCCTTTGTTTTCATGTCTGTCCTGTTTTGATAACTTTCATTTCCTCCCCTTTTGTAGCTCTTTTTTCTCATTGCTATCTGAAAATTGGTTTAGTTGATGTTTATGATTTCATGTTATATTGCCTCCTAATGCCATCCCTATGTTGTACTCTGAATCCGCCATGTCCTCGTTACAACTTTGGGTTACTTGATGGGGATGGAAGTGGTGGAGTGAACCGTTTATTTGTAACTATGAATCTTCACGTGCTGAAGAGAGCATTTTGGCCTTTTTACATCAAATGCCATCCCAACTTTTCCCGTTGGAAGCTAGTCAACCGTAGAATAGTCCTGAATTTTCATCAAATAGTTCATGTTCATTCTCAATGCTTCATGGATAAACCTTTTTTTTTTTTTCTCCTCCATTTTTTTGAGCACAGACACCAATTCTTTGGTCCCATGGGACAGCCGACCAAACAGTATTGTTCGAAGCTGGACAAGCTGGCCCTCCTTTCCTTGAACAAGGTGGCATGAGTTGCGAGTTCAAGGTAATTTATATGGCATATTGGATTTTATTGATCCAAAAATAGAATGCTCTGGTTAGTTGTAATTTATCATGATGCAATATGCAGGCTTATCCTGGTCTTGGCCATTCGATTAGCAATGAGGAGCTGAGGTACTTGGAATCGTGGATTAAAACTCGTCTACAGAGTTCCTCATAGAGTGATGTTGATTATGAAGAACCACATTAAATTCTTGGCAGCAATTCCCGGAACTTTCTAGTATTTCTTTTTTTGGCCAGTAACTCTGGTATTTTGAATGATACAGATCGATGCAGAATGTCTGGGTTTGTAAATTTCATTATGTGCAGATGATGCTCTGGAGTGTGGATTTGCTGCCCAATTTAAGAACTTTCAGTAATATTTTCGAGACAGGGTGGGTAACTATCGTCTTAATGACTTCTTCTCTTTGTAAGAGTGAATGTAAGTTCTGTGTATTGAACTTAGGACATAATATTTTGGTGGACTCCCATGGTATGACCGTTGTTTCTCCTGCTTTACCTGTCGAAGTTGCGTTATAGAAAGTCGCTGTGAGTGTTTCTTCCATGCAGCAGTATTTGTTGGCTGCTTAGATCAAATTTTATGGGAAAAAAGGAAGTTTGAAGTTTTTATAACTGATATATAAAAATCTTAAACCAAATTTATACTCATGATAAATAGTCCATCCAATTGGAATTGGAAAGGTCAGGATTTATACAATTATGTTACAATCAATCCTAGCTTTATATGTACTTTTTAATTGAAAGTAAGCGTCAAAATGCTGGTTCTTTGAAAAATATGGCTTTAAATCTAATTTTATTGCTTTATCCTTGATGAAATAATAAAAATTATTAAAACTTAAATACATATATAATTATGGATAAAATAGATATATACGATTTTTTTTTTTTTTTTTTTGCTTCATTTATGGGTTTAAATGGTCGATTTGTAAAGTAGGGTCGTGCACATAAAAAATAAGTTGTGAATATAAAAATTATTGTATAAATTACAATCGTAGGTTGTGCAATTTGCCTCTGGTCTCTGAATTGTGGGAATATTCGAATTAAACGTGGATACCTGCAAAAGTAACTTAAAAGTGGTACGACTTTTGCGACATTCACATACGGCTCAAGGATGCAAGAAGTCAAGAACTTCACGTGCAGAGATGTTGAAAATTTTTTTATGCATCTATTGACTTGATTACCTTTTTTAGTATTTCTAAAGATAACACGGGTTCCTGAAGAAATTAAGAGCAGTCTGTTCCAATATTCTTCAATTGTATTGTCCATATGAAAAACAGTTACGAGTAAAACAGATAAGGAACAAGGAGATTTGACTACATGACCCGGTTTATACCGGCCTTGGAGACTAAGTCCGTCCCATGACTTTATAAAATGCCAAGTACTCTTTCTTATAGGGATGGCTGTTGTTTTTCCTCCAAGTTGAACCCAACTAAACCATTAAATATGGTTTGAATTATTTTTTGCTTTAAACCTAACCGTATCATTCATTTTAGGAATTTTTTCAAGCCATAAAAATTAGGTTGGAAATTTTGACATAATATGATAATATTATCATTAACTCCTTATGATAAAGAATACAATTATAAGGATAAAGCACAACACCATGTCGTGATACACGACGGAAGACATGATTGCATCACAGATAAATATGATTGTAATATAAAGTAGATTTTTGTAATTTTTAATTAATTTTATGTATCTTTGACCCTACTAGAAAATTACAACCCCTATTACCTATGTGAACGATTTAGCAAGAAAGGCATCGTTACCAACCCTCCTAGGCTTGGGCTTAGCTAGGTCCACTGTGGGCCCATGGGCTGGTCTCTCGATGTATCTGATTCCATTCACTAGAAGCACTTGATTCTTCGCTTAGGATTCTCTTCCATTTGGCTTTCGCAATGATAAAGAAAAGCAAAAGCTTCGTAAAGCAAAAAGAAAGGTAGATATATATTATTCTAAGTTGGAATCTCTATCTTGGAATCCTCAGGCCTAAGCTTTTGATTTATTATGCTTTTTAGAGCATATAAACACTAACGAGATTGTTAACCCTAATAGGGTTTTAGAGATTAATGTCCTAATCAACCGTGCAAAGAGAACGATAAAGTGATGTGACACTTTTCCATGGAATCGAGTGATCAAATTGACCTTCTTTTGTCCTATATGATGATTATGTCCTCAAAAGTCACTGCCACTCTTTCTAATATGCAAACACCTACGTGCTTTATGGCATGGATCATGTCACGTTTAGACACCTACATAAAAGAAATAGGATATAAAACAATAAAATAAGAGCATTTTACATGGTCCTAATCTAATTTAATTCGAACTTTTTATTTAAAAAAAAAAAAAGCATTTTATCCTTCTTATATTTAGGAATACCATATTTAGAACTTGTAAATCAAAATGTAAGTTTATTATATTTCGATTCTATAAAAACATCAAAATAATTATTAAATTTATAAATTTATCTTTATATCGCATACATAGTATTTTTCTTTCTTAAATTAGAATTTTGAAAGAGAGGAATTTGGATTAAAAATCATAAATAAGCTTAGAAGTTTGTATAATTAGTAAGTCATCCGCAACAATTTTTTCTCATCATTTAGTAGTAATGTGAATTATTATAATCACACGTGTCAGTATTTTAGAATTTACAGTACTAAGTTCGTAATAAGAGAATTTTATCTATCAAGATAAATTTATAATAAAAATCATATTAATAAACTTAGAAATTTGTAAAATTCACAATCTTTTCACATTAAGCAATCATTTGAATTATTATAATTATATGCGTCAGTATCACATGGCCAAAGGATCATTGGACCAGATGGTCTATTCTCAACCTTTTTTAAGGCAGATTTATAAACTTAACTTAAAAAAGCTTTCCATGGGATTGGATTGTAGAGAAGCACAAAGAGAAAACTATCCAAATACGACTTGTTTCAATCATTGGCCATCATTACGATCCAATAGAGGACGCTGGTGGTCGAAATCTATAAACAAGTAGTGTATTCTCCTCTTAAGACACACGTTAGACATTTCTAAGGTCGGAGAAAAAACATTATTCTACTGTCAAATCTCTATAGTCGGAGATCAAACCATACTCAGACAGTTAACGATTCGGGAACAACTGGAGATCATGTAAATTGAGGCATTAGGCCCTTTGTGTATTCTAGCCCATGTGATTGCCTATTTCCCTTTCCTCGCTTTTGCTTACGCTTTGTTTGGTGTGAGGAAGAAATTATGGAAGGGAAGAATCATAAAAATATTCGATTCCATCCAACGTATTTGGATGATGAAGAGAAGGAAATTGGATGTTCTTTAATTATCACTAAAAGAAAAAATAAAGTATAATATAAAAATTACTAATATGTCCATAAAAAACAATAAAAAAAAAAAAGTGAAAAAATAAGGCGAAAAAAGGGTATAAAGTGAAATTAAATAACTTTTTCATTTTTCCTCCCCACTCTCTCCATTTTAGAGAGGAATCAAATTTAGTGGGTTCAAGAAAAACTTTGCTTCATAAATTTAATCCTCCCATTTTCTTTCCTTTTCTTTTCCTAACGATAGAAAGTATCTGGAGAATCCCACCTTCCTTTCCCTCATAGTCCCTTCCCTTATCTCCTATTGAGGCTTAAGCTCATCTCTAGCACTATGTCTGGAGCTAACAATTCATTATTTCATGTTAGTATCAAATTCGTGTTAGTGTCAAAATTGAATAAGGGTTATAAATAATTAAGTTATTTCTGATATGAAATTACAATATAATCGTGCTTATTTATATTATTATTGTATTTTTGTATCATATCTCGTAGTTTCTTTTTATAATCGTTCTGTATTTAAATTTATGTTATTATATTATGTAAGCAACTGCCCGCCTTACACACGTTGAATGCGCCTGATGAACCCCAATTTAATTTATCCTTATCCATCCCTATAAAAGTAGAATGGGCAAAAGAAAAAGTTTCACCACCGCGGATGAGGCTTCTCTCACACATCCAAGGACACTTTAAGGAATCATGGTTAAAAGAGAAAAAAAAAAAAAAAAAAAAAGGGTTCTACTTTTGCCAAAATAGATTATGTAATACGTAAACAATAAAAATCTAAACCTTTCTTTAGCATTTTATGAGATTTCCTGCTGTATAGTTAATTTACAGATAAAAGTTTTAACAGATAGAAAAAAAGTAATAAATTTTAGTCAAAGTACACCAATAAGCCTTTGGGATTTTGCCTTAATTAAGTACTCAAATTTTTAGTTGTATGCAATTAAGCCCCCAAACTTTCATATTTGTTCAATTAAATATTTAAACATATAGATTGTTAAAAATTGAAAATTTGTACTTGTATATCTCTAATTAAGCACTAGCTTAATCCAAAAAGTTAGTATCTAATTATAAGAAACTAGAACCCAAATATAGATTCATCAGGAGTATTATTGACAAAATTTTCTAATTTATCAAAATTAACATACATGCATACGTACATATATATATAATTTAGGGGCTTATTAAAAAAAATGCACAAGTTGAGGAGTTCACTGGAACAATGTATAAAGCTTAAGCAACTTATTCATGTATTTTATCCAAATTTCAAATAAAGAGAGCCGGAAATTAAATTTTTCCCATAATTGAAATGAAAAAAATCCAGCATGGGCTCAATGAAACCCAAGCATTTTTCTAGATTTTTGCATAAAGAACAAAGGACCTTATATAGAAGATAAGTCGACATCTTCAGTCTCCAATAACAATGATAAGAAGGTTGAGAGCGAGGAAGCGATGTTTCTAAAAGGACACAATCTAAGTTTTTTTATTTTCTTTTTAAATCTTTTAAATGTCTAAGACTTAAAATTAGACGATCGCGTGGGTACATGCGATTCATAAAATGAGAAAACTTCCTTTGTTTCTTCGAGATGATGATTAAATTTGGATTCCCTAAAAATGTTAAGATGAATACCCCGACCACTAATATGATTCCGCAATCAATAAAAGACGGGAGTCATCTTGGTCATATTTGCGATGTTCTGATCACCTTTGCATACCCACCGACATTGGAGTCGAGTCTTTATCATTTCCGATATATCTTGTCAACTGTGTTAACTAATTGACTGTATAGGAGTCTGTGTTAATAATTTCTTCTGGGTATACCTTATTTGTTGGTTTCTTTTTCCTTCCTTATCTTCACTAGTCGAAGGTTCACTAAAATCAAATTTTCATTCTACGTCTCTATCCACCCGTAGCCCATTATTAGCATGCTGCCGTGTGAAATCATTTTTTATTTCCTTCTTTCTTTATATATTATCTTAATGTTGGAAACATAAAATAAGAACAATACAAACTTCGAAGAGGGTAAAGTTTTTTTTTTTTTTTTTTTTTTTGTCAAAAAGTAAAAAAGGGTAAAGTTTAAAGTCGACAAAATGTGACTAAAGTTTGACAAAATTAAGCACCAAATCAACTGTTGAAGTACTGTAAATCATTATTGAAGTTTCGAAACAAGACTAAATTATGTGAGTTTTTATATATGTGAATAAAACTGGTTTTTATTTTTGTAACGCAATTTATTCAAAGCTTAAAGAATATAATAAAATATCTATCACACTTTTTTTTTATAATCTGTGATGGTAATAGTAACAAAATTAGGGTGATTAAGCATCAACTATGCATATATTAACAGAGTTTACAGGAGTTCTACACTCATTAAATCTAACAACAATAATAGACAACACTTTCAAAAGAGAACTTACCATGTCAAAAAGAAAGAGGGAGAGAAAAAGAAGTAGCATTATTTCCTCTTCATTCATCCCACGAGGTTTATATTAGCAATTAAATGTGATTCCCTATGTAATTAATCTGACTAAACATCTGCAAAGACCTACAGGCTACAGCTTATAACGTGAAGAAATTTGTTAATACAGTTATATTCTTCTCTCACCATCAATACTATTATTTATTTCAAGCTTTTGAAAGCCCATAAATATAAATAAAATATCAATTTTCTTAAACTTTTTTGAAAATCCCATAATCCATGGCCCTCTATCGTCCCTAATAATGTTAGTAGGTAATCATTCTAACAAATTGTAAGTGTAGAATAGTTTTTTATTTAATCTGTAAATGTGCAAAATATATATACTTCTCACGTGTTGATCACGTAACTGAATTATTGTATAAATACTCTACTCTAGCAACAGTAATAACTGACTTTCATTTCCATGAATGCTATCTCTTTGTTTTCTATTTTTTTTCTCCCTTACGACAGAAGACAAAAATGGAAAGCTAGTTCAAACCTGCAAATTTTCGAAACTTTACATAGTATCAAAGCATGGTATTTTCCTTGATTTCTTTTTTATTCTTTTACTCGTATCATTTTGATTTGCTGTTCAAATGGCCGGAGTAGCTATGAATATGAATGTTGAACTTGGATAAAATGATCCACTTTATCTTTCTAGAGCTGATAATCCTGGATCATTGATTACAAATATGATATTTGATGGCACAAATTTTATCGGTTGGTGTAAAGCAATTAAACTAGTACTAGCTGCAAAATCCAAACTAGGGTATATTGAAGGAACTTATGTGGAACCAGAAGATAATACTATAGAAGTTCAAAAATGGATTCAATGTGACCATATGATCGGTTGTTGGATCCAAGATTCTATGACTAAGGAACTCTTCAAAGGGTTTATGCATGCTAGATCTACAAAAGAATTATGGGATGACATATTCGAGAGATTCGGGCCAGTGAAGGGACTACTGTTGTTTGAAATTCAAAGAGGATTGTCAAATGTTTCTCAAGGAAATAGCACAGTGACAATGCATTATAATCGACTCAAGAAGTTGTAGGATGATCTTAGCAGTCTAAGTCCTAGTCCTAAATGTGTTTGTAATGGTTTACATCACTACACATGTGATATTGTTGCAAAATTTGCAGAAACTGAAAATAGAAATCGACAAATGCAATTCCTTATAGATCTTAGTGATACATACAAAAGTGTTCATAGTCATATTCTTGCTTTAGATCCACTGCTATCAGTAAGTAAAGCTTACTATCCTATTTACCAAGTGGAGAAACAAAAGCAGCTTTTAGGTGCATTGGTTAACAGCGATGACAGGATCGCTTGTGTTGTTAAAGCGCAGATCAAGCCTACTAAGAAAAGGGATAAGAAAGTGAAGTCTGGTACTAAATTGACTTGTTCATTTTGTAAGAAAACAATTCACCTTGTTGAAAATTGTTTTGAATTGATTCATTATCTAGATCGGTACAAAAGTGAGAAGGATAAGAAAGGACCAAAGCATGCAGCAAATGTTCTTACTAGGAAAAGTTAGAATCAAATATCTTATGATGCACTTTGGATGATCAGACAAGAATCTAATTTGATAACCAAAGTGTGTAATGAAGTCATAAAGATATTAAACAAGCCTAAAGAAAACACAAATAAGGCGTCAATCAATCATGTAGAAGGTCAATTTGATAACATGGTAGGTCAGTGCAATCATACTTCTTCTATTGCCTCATTTTTCAATAGTAGTGCTTTAAAAAGTGAGCGAAGAAAACACGTATTACCTTTTTTTTTCATCTTTTTATCAACCCAACAATATAACCACTCCAATTTATGTCAAATTACCAAATGGTAACACCAAAACAGTCACCACAGTTGTTAAGATACAATTAATAGAATACATTTTGTTACTAAATGTTCTCTTTGTTCCAGATTTTCATTATAATCTTTTGTCTATCAACAAATTAATTGCTAACACAAATTTGGTCATGTTTTTCCATTCACCTTTGTTCTTTTCAAGACCCCATTATTAAGTAGGTTGTTGCAGTTGTAGAGATTCGTGATGGACTTTATGTTACAAAGAGTAACCCGATTACAAAGCCTTTAGATGCAACACTTCCTTATTATCTTTCTCATTCTAATAAAGATGTATCTATTGAACTTCTTCACAACAAATTGGGACACATTGCCTTTTTCTGGTTTACAACATGTTTCTAATCATGTGTTTGATAAAACAAACAAACCAATCTGTGATACTTGTTATCTTTCTAAGATACATAGATTACCATTTGATTCTAACAATTTAGTGTCATCTACAATCTTTGAGCTTGTTTATATTGATTTATGGGATCCTTACCGTGAGAGACATTTCTTGATAACTATTCTATAGCCTTATATTAACCGACTCAATACTTAAGCTCGATCCAATAATCTAGTCTAAGTACAACTTCTACTGACCAGCTAAATACCAAATAAGACCTCTAGGTAAAGAGACCCTATCCTTCTTTCTCTCACTCTTATAATCTCTTGACAATTCTATTTACATGATAAAAGGGTTGACTTAGTTATGTTGGAGCAACTATGTTGGAGTACCCTCCGACACTCTCTATAGCTATTTTCATATTTTGCAGATATTCACATACCTAAATGAAATCGACAGTCAACAATTGATGCCGTTTGTGTGAAACAAGGAGACAAACTAGACACAATTTTAATATTTACCAATTCCCCAAAAGGATGCGATGAGAATCCGGTTTGCTATACTTGACTTTCTTCATTTCCTCTTGGAGTTGTGAAAATCTATCGATGGTTGTTTCCAATCCAGTATTGAATACATTTTTCATGATTTTTGGTGTTTGGCTCAAACTTTTGGTTTTTATGAATACACATTTATTTGCATCATCAAAGATGAACAACTACCTTGGAAACTGCCATGACACTACATATTGAACAGAAATTTGCAGCCTAAAGGTGAAAAATAGCTACGGTTTACTGCCACTTGTTTGGCTTTTTATATATCCGACAGGTTATGTATACTCTAACTGCAAAGAATTAGAGGATATGATTGAACACTTTATTGGTATTCAAGTTGCGAAATATTCCTCCATGAAAGGTTATTGGTTTCCCATTTTATTACTGTTGCATATATCCTAACTGAAAAGCATGAAAAAGGATACCATGATCCTGAGCCGCTATACAATCTGGATGACGATGATTGTTAATTTTCGTCCTTTGGCGGTTACCATTATTCTGAAAATCTGTTCGTGCCATAAAACTTAGGATAACCATCTCAGGTAACTGTCTCTCTTTTGGACTCCTGATGTCTCTTAGCGCAAGAATACAGATAATGTTGGATTGTTTCACGAAAGCTAGACAAATTGAAGATGCGCAAGAAGGTTGTGTACCTCTTGCTTAAATCTGATGGTAGTTGCTTCTATGATGAATATTCTGGTGATTCATTATGTGAATGGAGACCGTTGAGGAACTTATTGAATTTTGCTCAGAGCGTATCACATCATCAAAGTTGTTACTTTATTGCTAAGCACCGAACCAAGTTGGCTATAATTATAGAAATGAATGAAAGCCAAGTTGTTCGCTTTCTAGATGATGTGAAGGCTGAGGCAGCTGCTACAACGTCTTCAAGTAGTATGCAGCCGAGATGTCGTTGGCCGTTCTCTATATTTAATGCCAAAGACAGGTTGAGCTCTCATCTAGGTCGAACCGAGCTAGAGGAGCGAGAAGTATTCTACAAGAACTCCCACAAAAACTGCTGCAATTTTCGACTAGGTATATCCATATGTGCCGAGCTCCTTATGGCCGAACCAATCTTGACATGATGAATCCATCCACTGAAGAAATTACACGTGAGTTTCATCGAGCAAGTTACCATAACATATCAGGACCGGACCAAAAGTCGAGCTTTGGATTATCCGTTGCCAAGCCTTGAGCAACAAAATCAGAGCATGAGCAATTGTACATCTATGTGCCGAAATGCCGAGCTCCTTGTTTAAGTATCACCGCGGCTAAGCGGTTGAATTTCCATGGCCAAACGGCCAGTCTAAATTCTCCATTCGCCCAACTCCCAATTAGCTCGATTGTTGCAAGTCTCCAAAAGAGAAGTGGCCTAGCTATCCTGAGTTAAACATGTGTAGCGTGTGTTGTCGCGTACAACTTGGAAGTGTAGTCGTTGTCAAGCTCGTGTGATCCATGAAAGGTTTGTCCTTTAGCACCACACTGTACATGATCAAGCCAAGTTGCGGCATTTGCAAGCCCAAGCTGTCCATTAGCCATCACGTCGTGCTAAACGATTAACAATATGATAGACTAAGCAAATCCGAGCCGAACGCCAAGCATTTTAAGTCGAGTTCCGTCTCGCATCGAACTCCAACTTATGTCGAGTAATTCAGTGCTCAGGCCAAGGACCAAGCTATGCTATGACGTTAGTGCCGAGCTACCCAATTCTAAAGTTGCCGAGCAAGTGTTATCGACCAATGACAATAGCCGAGATGTCGCGTTTGTTCGAGTCATTCTAAGTCGTCGAGTTCCTTTTAACATGCAAGTCTTTATCGAGCTCCATGTCTTTAATTTATTTATTTTTTAAGGGTTCTAATTTAGAAAAAATCAAAAAATTAAAAATTTAAGAAAATTACAAAAAATTAGAAAATTTAAATAAAAAGTAAGAAAAAACAACAAAGGAATTTAGAAAAATAAGAGATGCTAAGATTCATGCTTTTTTATTAATTTTTTTAGTTAATTATTTTTATTATTATTTGAAAAAAAAAGATAGGAGATTGGACCAAGTTAACCTGGTCGGCATAACTATTGAGCAAGGCCCAAGGTCCCGATTCATTCCAACAAGACAGGAAGTGAGGGGCACTCTTGGTGCACCCCATTTTTTTCAATCACACGCATGGGGCATGCGGCATATGCTCTGCATGAGGCTACCGCCACCAATTTTCTTCGTCTTTTTTTTCCTTGATTTCCAACTTCTTTAGCTCCTTGTTCAAGCTAATTCAAGTCATTTTTTTTACCAATTTTATTATACAATATCACCAAATTAATGGTGAAATCATATAGTATGTATAGTCTACTTTTGAATTTATTCCAAAACCTATCCAAATTTAGTTGTTTACATAGTTAAAATCGAGGTTTAAAATAGAAAAAAAGTTTATTTTTTATGTCAAAACCCATCAATGAAAATTACTGTTTTAATTTGATTTTCCCAACCTTTTAAGCTTAATCCTTGTACCTACAATATAATTAAGGGTTTGTTCTTCATTTCCAACACACACAGTTACTAGAATCCCTTCAAGGAGCACACACACTATACTTTCTCTCTCTAATACAAATTTGTCTCTGTCTCTTTCTCTCTTTAGGAACATCGTCTTCTATAGTGGTTTTCGAAAAAAACTATCACCACCATCAAATTCCTCATATCCAAAAAACCTAAATTTGACATTCCGATCTTATTCATCCAAGCCGACCTGAAGCCAACCCGAAGCCAACCCAATCTACTCTTTTTTTTATTTTTTTTATTTTTTATTTAATTTATTTATTACTCATATATTTGTAAATGTAATTATAAAAAGAAAAAAAAATGAAAGATAAAAAAGAGATAGAAAAGTTTGAGTTTGTTATTTTTCTTTATTATTTTATTTTCGCTTAAGATTTAAATGAGAAGAAATAATGAAAAATAAGATAAAAATAGTTTAGTAAATAAAAATTGTTTTGACACTTAGAAAAATCGATTTTTCTAAAATAAGTAAAAGTAAACAATCTTTTTTCAAATTAGGACCTTTTCCAAAAATAAAACCTGGATTTAAGACCTTTTAAATCTTTCTTAATAATATCAAATCTACTTAAAAATGTAAACTCAGCATATTTTCAAAATTAAAACGAATCCAACACAATAAAGTTTAACAAAAAAAACTACATAAATCTGATCCCGAATAACAGGCATGTAAATATCTTCAGGGTAACATAAAAGACAAAAAAAAACATATCTTTCCATTTTAGTTTAAATTATTCAAATTAGCCTAATTCGTTAAACTAATGATTGAAGTTCGTTTTATATGATAGTTTTAAAAGGTAATTTTAAGGGATTAAATTTAAATTTGGGAAGTTGTAATACCCATAAGGGTTTAAAATCCTAACCCCCGAACTCAATCTTTTGGCTTTTAAAACTGTTTAATAAAATTGGTATTATCAAAAAATCAGTAGCTAAGTTATAACCAATCCATCCAATTAATTATAATTTAACTCTTTTTCTCGATTCCGGTCGTTTTTTCAATAAAATAAAAGAACCGGTTTTCATTAAACCTTAATTGATGATTAGTATTTAACGGGTAAGGTTTAATTTTGATCAGTTTAAAGAAGGTTATTTTTATAAAAACCGCGAAAAAATCAGACTCAACAACTTGGCGACTCTACTGAAGACTCATTAAGAGGGTTAGCCATTCAACTTTTCAAAATTAAAATTAATCTTTAAGAATCACCTTACTAAGTGCAATTTATTTATTCATTTGTTATTATAATTATTTGTACCATAATTATACTAACGTTTTTATAGGTTTAGTTTTATTTGTTTATTAAACTATTTGGAAGGGATTTGCTTTATGTCCCATAAATGTGTGATAGAAATGGTCAAATCTGAACCGTATTATGACCCTAGGCCAAGGAGGCCATTGTGTAGGCTCTGAGTGCTATGGTATAACCACTGCTCAGGGTTGATTAAGTTACCCTCACTTAAGCTTAATGTAACAAATAAAAGTATTCTTTAAATTGAGGTCACACAAACTTAAAGGCCTTTAAAACCTACCTTTTATGCATTCATGACATTCGGAATCGACAAATAATCAAACAAGATGGGAATGAAAATATATAATAGCTTAGAGTTTCCTTGATTTCCTTTATAATTTTAACACGTTGTAAACATAGAATTGCTGTAAGTAGGTTTTGTTTACTGTAAATAACGGTCGGTCAGTCTTGTAAGATATTTTTTTCTTTGTAATTCAAATTGAGAAATGGCCTATTCATCCAACTCCATCCACTTTAGAGATAAGTATGTCAACAAGCCCATCTTGGACCAATGGCTTCAATATTTTAATCCAAGGGATCAAGAGTCCATCACCAGCAAAATTAAGTCCATCCTATCACTTCCTAAGGTGAAAATAGAGATTGATTTAATTAGGGCTCTAACCAACTTTTGGGAGCTCGAGGAAGTGGCATTTCAAGTTAGGCCTCGCTTGATTAGTTCAACACTTAAAAAGTATACCCAAGTACTTTAAGCCCCTTCCTTAGAAAATATATACACTCCAAATTTAGAAGTTGACCCAATGAATACCTTTTCAAGATTCGTAGGAATCAGAAAAGCTAAAGTGAACAAAGCCCTTAGAAGCTGTAATGGAAACTGTATCAAATTGGAAGACTTTAAAGCCTAGTTCACCATTGAGCCTAAATCTAACAAATGAGGCATCTTCTATGACAATCTTAAAGACTAAGGACAAAACAAAATAAAAGCCTTTCTCCTAGTTACATTTAGGACTCTCATATTCCCTATTGGAAAGTTCCTCATCCATTTTAGAGTCGCTGAATTAGTGGACCAATTTTTTTAAGGCAAATCATATGCCTTAGCCTTCTTCGCAAAGCAAATTAAAAGCCTCGACATTTTGAAGGAGAAAAATGATGGCGCATTGAAGACCAGCATGGCACTACTAGCAGTATGGTTTGTGAACCACATGAAATGTTATGGACGTGATCTGATCCGAAGAGAATTCGCCTACAATATTGATTTGATTAATTCTTTTGTTAACAAGGTCCATCTCCCAAAAGCAAAATCCACTCACTACTAAGTAAAAGTGTTATGAAATTTCCAAGTCGCTAATATCCTATAGACAACTAGATGAAGCAACTTCAAGAAGGTAATCTTAGTCTGCAAAAATTATCAAGCAACACCTCTAATCAGGATGAAATTGTGCACAAGCTATTACCCTAATTGATAGGGATCAAGGATCGATTATATGCTCCTGAGCCCGAAGGCTCTCTCAAATGGTCCACCGAGCTGTCTGAGATAAGTTAAGCGCCAAGGAGCAGTGCTTGCCCCAGTCCAATATGTCGAGCTACTTTGCTCTCCATGGCATCTAAGATGTTGCCAAGGTGATCAACTAGCGTACCGAGCCGAACCCTCCACTAAACCGTAGTCCAAGCATTAAATCTGAGTGCAACAATCTCCATTGTGCCGAAGCTAAGCAAAATTGTCAGGAGCTAACCATTTGAAGCTTACCCTAATGTGAGTCGCCCCTAAACTAACCACTAAGGCCCTTCTAATGCCAAACAAGCCTAAACCAAGGTCCACCCCTGTTCGAGCTATAATACTATAAGAATCATAGTAAAAATGTGCACGTACTATCCTTTATTGACATCCGTATTGTCCTTTCTGATAAAGGACGTCTCCATTCCTTCTTTTGCACAATTTCTTATTTTCCTTGTAAATTATTCTCTTTTGTTATTAATAAATAAGGACCATTCTTTTATAATTTCTGTAACTTAGGATTTACCTTAACAGGATAATATAAATACCGTCATATTATAAAAGTTGAAATCATATCAGAATACAAATGAATATACTAAACTTTTTCACTTTCGAGCTAAGTGTCCTTCTTACTCTTGAGCTACTTTTATCTAGCTCATTTGAGCGTAAACTAGTGGTGAGTAACTCCCGACCATACTTGTACGTCATATCAAATGCGACCTAAGCTCGTATGAGGCATTGGTGTATCATATCCTTCATCGATGTACAGGAATCCCCTGTTCAACCTTCAACTATCATTTACTTTTAAAGCCATCTTACGGCTTGGACCCACCCTTTTGGTTACACATGATATCAGGTTTGTATATTCATCCACGAGTCCATATCATCTTGATATCAAAGCTTGGCTACATTTGAATTTGGATTTTACTAGTGTTCTTTTAATAGTTTATCACTACTCTCATGTAATAGTGGTTCTATTGTTAGCTTTGAAGTTTAGTAGTGAGAAGTGTTTTGTACTCTGTTTTCCCCTGTTTTTGATATGCCAAAACAAAGTGTAGTTAACTGTATGTCTATTAAGAAATTGTCATTGTGAAGTAAACATCAATGTCAGATTCAAGTGTGTAAAGAACTTTGAGAAACCAAGAAAGTGGCACTTGACATGGTCAAGAACAGGAAGGAAGCTTCTTACCTCAGTCAATAAGTGACTGCTTGGATAGGCTTACCGATTTGGTAGCTAGTCCAATGACTATCATATAAAAAGACAGACAGCAGGCTAAGTATTGCCCCATTAGGGAACATGAGCAACAATAACAAGGCAATGGCCAATTTGGCCAAGCTAATGCCTCAACTCGACTACCTCGAGCTGAAGGAGTTAGTAAGGATACTAGACATAAGTTAACGCTTAAAGAGATTGAGGAAGAAGTTGAAGGAGATGATGATGCAGAAGAGTACTATAGAGCTGAAAAAAGAAATGTATGGGCCCCTAGAGTCGAAAGACTCAAGATGCGTATCCCAAGTTTTTCTGGAAGTGGTGATGCCGAAGACTACTTAAATTAGGTAGATAAGATTGAAAAGCAGTTTGAATGTCATAAAGTGCTTGACAATGCAAAGGTTAGGCTTGCTGTGTTGACGTTCACTGGTTATGCCGCCTTATGATAAAAGAACTTGCAAGCCACTTGTCACGCTCCGAAATCGTAGAGTCGTAACAGCTTCACCGTGTAAACCATTCTAAGATAGAAGTTGACCTTACAATTGCTATCCTAGACATGATCTACATAAGGCATCCACGACTAACCCACTTTGAAGTAAACAGTTCGTAATTTAAATAAATCATTTATCTAAAAAAGTGAGAAAATATATATATACACTAAAATTCAGTTATTACAATTAACGTTTATAATGCTTCACCGTAATTTATTCCCTAGTTAATACATTATTCAAAAATGAAAAATTCTAAAATAAGAGCTTAGACCTTAAAAATATATATCTACTCTTTAAATATTTTTCCTTACTCCCCAAGATCTAGCAGTTGCTGGCTTCAAAATAGTTGTAAGTTGCTTCTTAGCCAGCACTTGCAACGACGTCTACAAAGATGTGAGCAACCACAGCTCAATAAGTCGGGATGGAAGACTTAAAACTATACCATAAACACAAACAAGGTTATCAACTAAATTATTAAGTACAATGCATGTTCAAGCAAATACCATCACACGATGTTGTCCGGCCCGTAGTAAGATTAAAGAAATTACACCTGCTCTAATCTGGGTTGAGGAGTTACCGTTAATGCAACAGCTCACGACTAAACTTGGGCTTGTGCAATGGAGACACCACTCCTCCCGCAATTACCTTCGAACCATTGACTTTACGCTTGCCACAACCTCCTTACCTGTCACTTAGTTCGACTAAGAACGAAGAAGGGACCCATTATGCTATCCAGTGCTATCCCTTTCAAAGGGGTTGGTATTTAGCCGGAAAATCCTAAATTTCTCCTAATGGGTTGCTACACAGGTCCGATTAATGATTATAGGTCATATATTTAATTAAATCCAGTTTAGGGTGATCAATCATTTCATACAATATAAGCCAAGCAGCAAATAAAAAAAATCATATCATCAGCTTAAAATAAGCACAATCAAGTACAATTTCAAGCCTCCACAATACAACACTGTATTAATCCTAACTTACTTGAACTTCTCGCTTACTCACTCAAGGTCCGACTCGCTTAAGCCATCACTGATCATCCCTATAATACAAACGTGGTTTCAATTTTTCATATAATTATTATAGATTGGTTTTATCTTATAACGCTTATTGTTATCTTTTCTTTAGGGTTTAATATACCTAATTATCTAAGTCTTAAGTCTTTTACAGTTCTTCTTGAATCGTGTTAAGTTCTATTTCAGTTTTCGCATCGATTTCTAAATTAGATTTTTAACTCAATTTTTTGTTAGAGATTTATATATACACCCTAAAAAATTATTACAACCCATACTGTGAAATTAATCGCATTATATTTGGATATCCTAAATATCGTTTTTAGTCTCTAACTAATATTTTAATCCATACGATACACCCAAATCCTAATTTAATTATAAAATTCACCTTCGTTTTGAGAAAATCTTATATTTTTCATATAATTATCCCAATTTAAGTTTCGTATCAAATTCATTATATATTCTTATTATTATCATAATATCAATTCTAATCAATATTTTCCTAATTATTAATTTCTCATAATTACATATTACACATTATCACCTAATGTATACAAAATGGACACATCTAATATTCCCATCACTTCAAATATCATCTCCCAACATCAAATAACATTCTAAATATCTAAATTCATCCCAAATTAGATTTTGCACCTAATTACCCTAAATTACCAAATTAACTCAAAATTTATCATTTTTTTTTTACCTATTACATATTTCCTACATAATATGCTAATAATTACATCTAATACTCCAAATGATATAAATAGCATACTCCATCAAATTTCAACATCCTAAAACATATAATTATACATCAAATCAGCAATTTCGAAAATTAATTTTTGAAAATGGGCTTCATAACACTATTCTATATCACTTAAGTAGTCTACACAAAAATTTTAGGGTTAAAACTATAATCCTAAAGTTATTTATTTCTAAACCGAAACATACTCGATTTTGTATGATTTCTTAAGGACCATATATCACGGGATATATTTTCATCAAAATAATATTTTTCCTAAAAACTACATACAAAAATATTTCAAAATAACAAGTTTCATAATTTTATAAGAATATTTAATATTTTTACAAAATTAAACAAAATCGAGTTTGAAATTAGACTTACCTGTATGGGTGGCTCCGACCGCCATGGTTTTGTTGGCCGGTCTAGGCGCTGCCATCACCGTGTGGTGGTGATGGCCGTCCACTCCCAGATACTCATCTAGTGTTGGTTCCCCTTTAAGGCCTTAATTGCACAGATTTGAGTAATTTTTTTTTGTAATTAATCCAAACACTCACTATTTTAGTCCTCTCTATTCTTCTCACTCTCCAAACTGACCAAATAAGCTTCTGAAATTTTCTTGCTATTTATAGAGGTATTAGAGAATTATTATGCATTAATTAGACAAGACAATTTCCTTATCTCTTCTTTTTTTCACTTTCTATTTGTTACATTTTAATTGGTTGATTTTGTTTCTTCAATTCCAGATTACCACACCTCAATTCTAGATTTTTCCTCATTTTTCTTGATTTTTCCTTAATTAATTACGAATTTTCTTTAATTATTTATCATTATTTTAGCACATTTGCGTATTCTAAGTAATTACGTATATTTCTAACTACATGTAAATTCATATATAGTACAAATAAATATTTCTAAATATTATTTAAGTCATTCTATGATTTTTAGTATAGATATAATTTATCTCTAGCGATTCGTTAGTTATCGGAATGTATTTTACGCTTTTTCGATAAATAACGAGTTATATACTTAAAATTTGAAAATTTTATATTCTTTTATTTTATTGCTTATTTTTTTAAATTCGAATTTACAGGATCACTTTTACTAATATTTCTAACTTTATTTGATAATTTAAACTCAATCAAATCCTTTAATCAATCGCTCTAAATTTTATAAGCCAAACTTTGGATAATTGATTGTGAGTCTTACACCACTAGAAGAAGGGAAGGAGAACGAAAGATTAGGAGTTGAGATGATATGAAGAGAGTCATACGGATAAGCTTTGTGCCGAGTTATTATCTACAAGATACCTTCAAGCGACTGCAAGAATTGAGGTAAGGAGGATTAAGTGTGGATGCTTACATTAAAGAATTCTAGATGCTAATGATCCAATATGAAGTTGTAGAGCCAAAAGACCAAATTGTGTCTCGATTCATTGGCAAATTGACGTATAAGATTGGAGATGTCCTGGAAACTTTGAACATTAGAACATTCGATGATGCAATCCGAGTCGCCTAAAGGATAAAAAGGCACTGAATAGGAAGATTATGACCACCGTCAACCGTTCTGGCAATAGCCAACCTATTCCAAGCAGATTTGTACAAACAGAACCGAGCAAGGCCAATAAGACCCAACCTGCTCAAACTACTCGAGCAAAGGAGAAGGAACCTCCAAGGAAATTTGAGAAGGGCTAGAGTTCAGGGAGGAAGATGAGTGAGATCAAGTATTTCAAATGCCAAGGATTTGGAGACATGGCCACTCAGTGTCCAAATAGGCAAACGATGGTGATTAGAGGCGAGGCACCGACCATAGAAGTCAACAGTACAGATGAAGAAGTAGAGGAGCTAAAAGAGGACGGGTAAGCCAAGCTATCTGATGAAGAAGTCATCTACAGCGAGGAAGGCAACTTTATGCCGACCACTTTAGTGTTGAGGAGAATAATGAGTGTCAATCCTGTACCCGAAAATGAATAAAGAAAAAATCTCTTCCATATTGGGTGAAAGGTAAATGAATCACTATACATACTGATTGTTGACAGTGGAAGCTGCACCAATGCAGCCTCTGCATTTATGGTCTAATAGTTGAAATTGCCAACCATGCCTTACCCGAAACCTTACAAGCTTCATTAGCTTAATGATAAGGGAGCCCTACAAGTGAACAAACAAATATCTATGCCGATCTGTATAGGCAAGTATTGAGATGAAGTGCTTCATGACATGCTACCCATGAGTGCGTCCCACCTTCTACTTAGATGACCATAGATGTTTGACCAAACAGTTATATATGACGATAGGAGGAATACATGTTCTGTGGAGCATGAAAGGAGAAGGTTGAAATTAGGTCCCATGATTGCTGAGTAGGTAAAAATCAAGCAATCCCAGCTTAGTTGAACCCTAAAGAAGAAGGCTTTGGTACCAACTCAAGTCGAACTGAAAAGAGAAATGGAGCTAGAGGGGCCGACCTATCTGCCTGTCAAGAGGCTTCTGGTGATGAGACCCAAGGCAGAAGAGTTGCCAACTGAGGTAAAAACCCTATTGGGGGACTTTGCCAACCTGTTTTCGGAAGAGCTATCGAAGGGTCTACCCCCAATCCGAGGCATCAAGCATGCAATCAACTTGTAGCCAAAGGCCACCCTGCCGAACAAGCTTGCCTATAGGCTAAATCGTAAACAGGCTATCGAGTTGTAGAGTCAAGTAGACAACCTCTTGAAAAAAGGGTATGTGCACGAGTCCCTAAGCCCCTATACTGTGCTAACCCTGTTAGTATCGAAGAAGAATGGTTCTTGGAGAATGTATGTGGATAGCCAAGCCATCAATTGAATCACCAATCAAGTACTGGTATCCCATACCTAAGTTTGATGATATGTTAGACGAGTTAAGCAAAGCAAAAGTGTTCTCTAAGATCGATCTCAAATCTAGATACCATCAGATTTAAATGTGTGAAGGAGATGAGTGGAAAACTACATTCAAGACATGACATGGTTTATATGAGTGGCTTATAATGCCACTTGGGCTATCCAATGCGCCAAGCTCATTCATACAACTTATGAATCATGTGCTCTGAGAGATACAGGGAAGGTTTGTCATAGTTTATTTTGAAGACATTCTCATATACAGTCCCGACCTACCGAGAGCAACTCCAACAAGTGCTTACAAAACTCTGAATTAAACAGCTCTACATCAATCTGAAGAAGTGCAATTTCTGCCAATCCGAGGTAATCTTCTTGGGATTTGTTGTGAGTGGAGGTGACATCCAAGTTGATGAGGAGAAAATAAGAGTGGTTATAAAATGGCTAGAGTCGACTTGTTTTGCCGACGTAAGAAGTTTCCACGGCCTGGCATCATTCTATCGCCAATTCATAAAGAATTTCAATACGATTGTGGCCCTACTCACCAAACTCTCGAAGAAGAATGTTGAATTCAAATGAGGTGACAAAGAGAGAAGGAGTTTTGAAGACGTAAAGGAGAAGCAAACTATAACTCCCATCTTAGCTCTGTCGAGCTTCAACAAAGTATTTGAGGTAAAGTGTGATGCGTCTAGACTAGGCATAAGTGTTGTGCTAATGTAAGAAGGCCGACCAATTGCTTTCTTCAACGAGAAACTTCGAGGAGCTACACTCAACTATTCCGTCTAAAACAAAGAGTTCCACTCCTTAATCCAAACCCTAAAGGTGTAGCAACATTACCTGCTACCTAAGGAAATCGTGATCTACACCGATCATGAATCCTTGAGATATCTAAAGAACCAACCAAAATTATCCCGAAGACAAGCTAAGTAGGTTGAGTTCATGGAGGGTTTTTCTTATGTCTTAAAATATAAGAACAGAAAGAACAATATAGTAGCTAACGCTCTATCGAGACGACATACCCTCCTAACCAAACTACAGATGAAGCTACTTGGTTTTTCAACCATCAAGAATTTGTATGCCAAAGACCCACACTTTGGTCCTATCTACGCCCGTTGTGAAGAAGGATGGACGTTAGATGACTATCATAGGGAGGACGAATACTTATTTAGGAAAAAGAGGCTATGTATCTTAATCTGTTTCATGCGAGAATTGCTAGTGCGTGAGGCGCATGGAAGGGGATTGACAAGACACTTTGGCCAACGCCAAACTTATGAGGTATTATCTTCCAGATTCTTTTGGCTAAAAATGAAGAGAGATGTCCAATCAATGCTAAAAAAGTGTGCGACCTACCGAAAAGCAAAGAGTTGAGCCAAGCCGAGTAGGGACACTACTAACTCTTACCAATCCCAACTAAACCATAGTCTGAGCTGAGTATGGACTTTATGTTAGGATTACAAAGGACGTTTCGAGGAAAGGACTCCATCATAGTGGTTATGGATCAATTTAGCAAGATGGCACATTTCGTGCCCTGTTCAAAGACTAACGATGCTTCGGCTATCTCTTTTCTTTTCTTGCAAGGGGTGATTAAGCTTCACAGCATGCCCAAAACCATAGTTTCGAATCGAGACCCCAAGTTCATGAGCCACTTTAGAGGTGATTGGGAACCAAATTATTGTATAGCACGTCTTGCCATCTACAGACTACTGTCAAACGAAACATGGCCAATTAGGATTTGTGTTCGAATTCACCTACAATCAGACTACCCACAGCGTCACAAGCATGTCTCCATCCGAAGTCACCTATAGGTTCAACCCCAAACTCCTATTAAACCAAGCACCCCAACCGAGAACTGACGATGATGACTAACCAGGCATCGAGAAAGTTGAAGCCATCAAAACCATGCACTAAAAGGTTGTAGAGCAACTAGGTCGAGCTACTATTAAGCTTGAGAAGCAAAGCCAAGGACGGAAGAAGAAAGAATTTTGACCAGGCGATTTGGTTTAGATACACCTTAGCAAGGAATGATTCCTAAACTTGAGGAAGAGCAAGTTGTCTCCTAAAGCCAACAGACCTTTCAAAGTGCTTGAAAAAATCATTCCAAACTATACCTAAACCAGATTTGATCCCAAATCTCAAACAACCCGAAAGGGATGATGAAGATCAAAGACCAATTACACGCTCCCGAACCCAAAGGCTCTCTTAGGTGGTCCTCCAAGCTATTCGAGATGAGTTAAGCATCGAGAAGTAGTGCTTACTCTAGTTCGACCTACCGAGCTACTTTGCTCTCCATGCCATCCAAGATGTTACCGAGGTGATCAACCAACATGTTGAGCCGAACCCTCCACTAAACCGTAGTCTAAGCACCAAATCTAAATGCAACAATCTCCACTGTGCCGAGGCCAAGCAAAACTGTCAGGAGCCAACCATCCGAAGCCAACCCTAATGTGAATCATCCCTAAACCAACCATGTCCAGCCCCTTCTAACATCGAACAGGCCAAAACCGAGGTCCACTCTTGCCCGAACCATAATACTGTCAGAATCATAGTAAAAATGTACGCATACTGTCCTTTACTGACATCCGTATTGTCCTTTCTGACAAAGGACATCCGCATTCCTTCTTTTGCACGATTTCATAATTTCCTTATAAATTATTCTCTTTTGTTTTTAGCAAATAAAGACCATTCATTTGTAATTTCTGTAACTTAGCATTTACCCTAACGGGATGATATAAATACCGTCATACTGTAAAAGTTAAAATCATATCAGAATACAGACAAATATACTGAACTTTTGTACTCTCGAGCTAAGTGTCCCTCTTACTCTTGAGCTACTTTTATCTAGCCCATTTAAGCGTGGATTAGTAGCGAGTGACCCACGGCCATATTTATGTATCGTATCAAATGCAACCTGAGCTCGTGTGAGGTGTTGGTTTATCATATCCTTCATCAATGCACGGGAACCCCTTAATCAACCTTTAACTATCATTTATTTTTTAAGCCATCTTGCGGCTTAGACCTACCTCTTTGGCTACGCGTAATATCAGGTTCGTATGTTCATTTACAAGTCTGTATCACTAATAATATGATCAAACAATTTAGGGGAATTCAAGAGATATTCTACAGGCCTTCGCTGGACATTACGACCTTGGATTATAAGGACTTTCAGATTCTACTGCCACAAAAGATGTCTAAACTTCGAGTAATCAAGCAATTACGAGAAATAAGGACTATCAGTCCTAACATCAATTTAGGAGAGTGATTGGGAGAAGTGGACAAGTATAGGTTCACCAAAAAATATCTATACGATCAGCTCCATAAGGCAAGGGAGATCTAGTATCGAGTACTAGAGATCATCTAACTTGTGCCAACTGAACCAGACCCTAAAATCAAGACCTATATGGACCAACTATAAGCCCATGTAAAGGTTATCTATGAAGAGCGAGACATATGGGAGGATCTTTTTTGGGAATCAAGACAACGCTCCTAAGCCTTAAAACATCAATTGAAGATGACTTAGAAAAGGTTCAAAGAACTTGAAGAAACAAAAGAGCTAAGCTAGGAAAAGAGCAAGGAAGCACCAGAAGGACCTAGTAAGCAGAAAGAGGGAACACCAACTAAGCACCAGAAGAATGTCTAGAGATAAGAGTTCTTTTCTTCTTATGAACCAATGTATTTTTTTTTTTTTTTCAAATAATGTAAAAGGGAATTCTGAAAGCTGCAAAATAATAAATTACCATCTTGCTAGTTATTTGTCGATTCTATTTCTTTGCATCCGTACACCATACATCTTTGCATTCTTACATATTTCTTTGTTTTTTCATTCATTTCATTTAAAAAATATTCATGTGCTAACTTGTTAAGAAGTGATCTTAAACCAAGTTGCTAAGATAGCTCCCAAGCATCAAACCTTCCAAAGAAGTCCTATCCGAACCAACTCTCAAACCAAAATGGCCAGCTGAGAAAACAATAACATCAACACTAATAATAGCAATGTCAACCTCGAAGTTATCGATCCTACTAAATTGAGATTCCGCTCTTTGGAACAAATAGTAAGAAAAATTGCAAAACAACTGACTTCCTTACTGATAGCATTGCCTTACTCAAGTCTACAGTACTATCAAATGAAAAAAGCTTCAAAGCCCAGTATGGAAAGAATGTCGAAGCCTCACCTCTTGAAGTAAAAGAAACCTAACCCAAAGTTAACCAAACTTTTGAATCTTTTGAGATAGAAGGTGATATAAATCAACCTCCTAAACCGATCATGCGTAGCCGAGCTAGAGGACTCCAAAGACTCACTCGGAGGATACTAGCTCAAAGCCATGGCCAAGACGGGGATTCCTATCTTGAGCTGGTCTCTTACCGACCTAATTATCAGATCCTTATTTGTGTCAGATCCGCCCCTTTTCAACAATGATGTTTTATCCCAAAAGATAGCTTAAGAATAGTCGAGGCAAGCTCCCAATCTGACCACATGCATCTGACCCCGAATCAAGCTGACTTCTTTTAAGAAGAACTAATCGGTCCCTGACCTAATCCAGATCAGGTCAACCCTTGACTATAGCTCTTTCCTACTTCCACCTACTTTGTATCATATTCAATGTCCAACTACAAAGCAATACGTATCTTCTGTATACAACTTTCCGGAATGATTCCTTTTTTTTTTTTGTACTAAATATTCTTTATCTCTTTTACCCCCTTTAATATGTTTCATGTAATCTAATTGTAGAATACCCTTTTTATCTTTTTATACATATAAAGTAACCCTAATAGATGGGTATATAAATCCTCACTTTCTTATACACAAAAGATCATCCAATCAATACAGAAATTATTCACTTTGAACAACCTTAGTGTTCTCGTTATCCTTCAACTCTTATCTATTCTCTTTAGCAAAAAGTAGCGGCGAGTGACCCTTCAGTTCGGATCGATGTGTCATATCCGGTAGATTGTTAGCCAAATAGGATTGAGTGATGTGTTATATCCATTCAGTAGCTTCCCGAACTTTACTAAAGCCCCCATTTCATTTTTTTGGTTTGCTTCATTGTGGTGCCTCTTTGTATGTCCGACTCTGAAGATGCATCAAGTGATCTTATGACGATACACTTTTAAGGTATGTAGACAATAAAGAGGCCAAGATTTTGATGGAAGAAGTACACAAAGGAGTATATAGCCTTTACACGAACGGTCCCATGCTCGCTAAGAAAATTATGAGGCTCGAATATTACTGGTCAACAATGAAAGGCAATTACATGAAATACGTCAGACACTATCACTTATGCTAAGTTTATGCAGATAAGATAAACACTTCACCTCAAGAATTACATACACTCTTAGCATCGTAGCCTTTTTCAATGTAGGGAATAGATATCATCAACTCGATTACTCTAAAAGCATCCAATGGGCATCGCTTTATATTAGTCGTCGTTAACTACTTCAGCAAATGGGCCGAAGCCTCAATCGATTCCAGTGTTACTAAAAGAGTCGTAGTTAAGTTCATTAAAAAAGATATCTTGGCTCAATACGAGACTCTAAAGACAATCATCAGCAACAATGGCACTGATCTTAACAATAAGCTTATGTTAGAGTTGTGCCGACAATTCAAGATCATTCATAGGAACTCCACCCCTTATCGACCCCAAATGAATGGGGCCGTTGAAGCAGCCAATAAAAACCTCAAAAGAATAATTGAAAAAATGGCCGTTACATGCAAGGACTGGCATGAGATGTTGCCATTCGCACTTATAGCCTATTGAACTTCCATCAAAATGTTGATTGGGGCAATACCCTACTCTTTGGTATACAACACTGAAGTAGTGTTACTAGTAGTGGTTAAGATCCCATCTCTTAGAGTACTATCAAAGATCCAATTGGACAAAGCCGATTAGGTAAAGAAACACATCAAGCAGCTAAATCTAACTAATGAGAGTAGATTGATAGCCCTATGTCATAATCAATGTTATTAATAAAGAATCATTCGGGCCTTTAACAAAAGGGTATAACCCTAAAACTTCAAAGAGGGTGATATGTTGTTAAGAAAGGCTTTCCCCAATACACAAGACTCTAAAGGAAAATTTGCTCCCAATTACAGAGGCCCTTATGTCGTGAAGCGAGTATTACTAGGGAGGGGGGGGGGCTTTAATTTTGTCTCAAATAGATGGTCTAGAATTGAAAAACCCTGTAAATACTGACTTTATAAAGTTGTACTACTTATGGAAGCCAATGGAAATTTTTTACTCAAAACACGAAAATGCCAGTCGTTTTGAATGTTATTGTGGTTTAATTTTCACTCTCTACAAGCAAAGTTGGTATCCTTAGCAATTGTTGACATTGGGATCATCACCCTCTCTTCCTACTCTATTATAAGGTCCAGTTCCCTTACTCTATTCAATCGAACTCATATACTAAAAACACGAGAGAAGTTGAAAAGTGAGATATAAAACATTGGTAATTGAAAAAACTCTTTAAAATACTCTATTACTAATTTATCACCCTCGACAAGGAGTTTTTATTATCTATTTTTTAGCGAAAGGTTACTAGAAAGACAACCAATCGATGGACAAAAACAGTAGGTAGCATTTTGTATTAGGTTAATTTCTGTGATTTCTCTAAAAGAACCAGCGAAGTCTCAACAGCTCTGTACCAAGATCAATTGGGTTGACAACAAGGGTTCAAAGATTGAATTCGTTTTAAAGAATGAGTTAGTCAATTTTGATATGACTTTTCAAGGAAAGGTTTGACAGTTTAGGTACTATCAACAAGACCAAGTAAATACTTCCATACAATGTTAGCACATTGATTTTTGAACATTGCATTTAGACTACATCTCGTTAGATAATAACCAATATTTGCAATCTTTTAGGTAAGGTTTTTTTAGAGCATTTACCTTCTATACCATCTTCCAAGACCTAACCAGCTCTTAAAGCGTTATCCCGTCTTTCATTTTAAGGTTCTAACCAGCTCTTAAAGCATTAACCTCTCTTTTGTTCTTTTAGGGTCTAAGCCAACTCTTAGAGTACCGTCCCTACCTCTTTTCTTTTTTAGGGTTCTAGCCAGCCTTTAGGATGCTTCTCTTCACTAAGTTCTTAGGAAGCCCATAGGGTGCTTCTATTACTAATATTCTTTTAGCAAGCCCATAGGGCACTTCCTTTACCAAGTTCTTTCAGCGAGCCCATAAGAGTGCTTCTCTTCATCAATTTCTTTTTTGCGAGCCCATAAGGCACTTCCTTTCATCATTGATTCCCTTCAGTGAGCCTATAGGACGCTTCCCTCAATCAATCCCAATTTTAGGGTTGCTAGTCCCTTAGAGATACTCCCACCAAGATTAGTTAACTCAGAAGAGCACGATCAAGTTTTCTAAATCTATTCCAGCTTAGAGTTACTAGTCCTCTAGAAACGCTTACGCCTAGGTTAGTGAGCTCAGAAGAACATGACTAGGTTTTCCAAATCGATTCCAGCTTAAGATTACTAGTCCTTTAGAGACAATTCTACCTAAAGTAGTGAGCTCAAAAGAGCACAATTAGGTTTTCTCAATCAATTCTAGTTAAGGGTTGATAGTCCCCTAAAGATGCTCTAGCCTAGGTTATTGAGCTCAAAAGAGCACGATCAGGTTTTCCAAATCAATTCCAGCTTAGGGCTACTAGTTCTTTAGAGACACTCCCGCTTAGGTTAATGAGCTTATAAGAGCACAATCAGGTTTTCCTAATTGATTCTAGTTAAGAGTTGTTAATCTATAGTAGACACTCCCTCCTAAGTTAGTGAGCTCAGAAGAGCATGATCAAATATTCCAAATTGATTCCAGTTTAAGGTTGCTAGTCCCATAGAAACACCCCTCCTTAGGTTTGTCAGCTCAAGAGAGCACGACTATTTTTTCAAACCAATCTTTCTAGTCAACTCTCAAGGCGCTAGACCTTTCTAGAGTTTCTCAGCCAGCTCTTAAAACGTCTCCTCTCTCTTTCACTTTTCATCAAACCCTAGTAGATCAAACCTAGGATAGCCAACTAACTGTATTGTTTCTTAGGATAAATTCTACCCTTAGGGTAAAATAGTATCTCTTTTGTCTTTGTGACAAAATTTTATTCAAACTTCACCACAAAGAGGAGCAATTGTAAACACCTCATTTTGCCCCCTTTTCTATTTTATTTTATTTATTTATTTATTCTTTAAGGGTCTTAATTTAGGAAAAATAAAAAAAATAGAAAATTTAAGAAATTTACAAAAAAAATAGAAAATTCAAAAAATTTAGATAAAAGTAAGAAAAAAAAAAGAACAACAAATGAATTTAGAGAAATAAGGGAAATTAGGATTCATGCTTTTCATTTTTATTATTATTTAAAAAAAAAAGATAAGGGATTGAACTAGATTTTAAAACCTAGTCTACATAATTATTGAGCAGGGCCCAAGGCCTTAATTCATTTTAGCAAGATAGCAAGCAAGTGTGCCCCATTTTTTTCAATTGTATGCGTAACATATGCCTTGCATGTGGCCGCTGCCCCCAATTTCCTTCTTCCTCGTTTTTTTTTTCCTTGATTTCTAGCTTCTTTACCTCCTTGGTCAAACTAATTCGGGTCATTTTTTGATCAATTTTATTATACGATTTCACCGAATTAATGGTGAAATCATATAGTACACACAGCTTACTTTTGAATTTACCCCAAAACCGATCCAAATTCAATTGTTTACATAGTTAAAATCAAGCTCTAAAACAGGAAAAAAAAAAAGTTTATTTTTCGAATCAAAACCCATTAATGAAAATCACCGTTTTAATTCGATTTTCTTGACCTTCTAAGCTTAATCCTTGTACTTACAGTATAAATAAGGGTTTGTTCTTTGTTTCCAACACACATAATCACTAAAATCCCTACAAGGAGCACATATACTACATTACACTTTCTCTCTCTAATAAAATTTATCTATTTCTCTCTCTAGGAACATCATCTTCTATAGTGGTTTTCGACGAAAACTACCACTACTGTTGGATTCCTCGCATCCAAAAACCCCATATTCGACATGTCGATCCAACCCGTCCAAGCCAACTTGAGTTAACTCGAAGCCTACTTAAAGCTAACCCGGTCTACTTTTTTATTTTTTTTAATATTTATTTAATTTATTTATTACTCATGTATTTGTAAATGTAATTATATAAAAAAAAAGAAAAAAATTAAAGAGAAAGAAAAAAGAAGAAGAAAAGAAAAGAAAAATAAAAGGAAAAGGAAAGGGAAAAAAGAGAAAAGAGATAGAAAAGCTCGAGTTTGTTATTTTTCTTTATTATTTTATTTTTAGTTAAGATTTAAATGAGAAGAAATAATAAAAAATAAGATAAAAATAGGTTAGTAAATAAAAATTGTTTTGACACTTAGAAAAATTGGTTTTTTTCTAAAATAAGTAAAAATAAACAATCCTTTTCCACATTAGGACATTTTCTAGAACTTTTCAAAAATAAAACCTAGATTTATGACCTTTTAGATCTTTCTTAATAAAATCAAATCTACTTTAAAACATAAAGTCAACATGTTTTCAAAATTAAAATGAATCCAACACAGTAAAGTTTATAAAAAGAACTATGTACGTTTAATCCCGAATAGTAAGTACGTAAGCAACTTTGGGATTGTGTAAAATACAAAAAGACCTATCTTTCCATTTTAGTTTAAATTAGTTAAATTAGCCTAATTTGTTAAACTAATGATTGAAGTTGCTTTTATATGGTAGTTTTAAAAGGTAATTTTAAGGGATGAAATTTAAATTTAGGAAGTTGTGGTAATCGTAAGGGTTTAAAATCTTAACCCTCAGACTCGATTTTCTGTTTTCAAAACTGTTTAATAAAATTGGTTTTATCAAAAGACCAATAACTAAATTATAATCAATCAATGCAATTGGTTATAATTTAACTCTTTTTCCCAACTCAAGTCAGGTGGCGATTCCAAAACATTTTTTCATAAAAATAAAAGAACTAGTTTTCTTTAAACTTTAGTTGATAATCAGTATTAAATTTAACGAGTAGAATTTCATATTGATTGGTTTAAAAAAGGTTATTTTTATAAAAACCACAAAAAAATCAAGCTTAACAACATCTCAGCTCTAACTTTACTTGGAGCTGAATTACCAAGCTACCTCATGTTGGATAATTGAGGTCGGTATTAAGTTGAACTTTTCCAAGTTGTTGAAAAAACTCATTGCCAAAGCGAGTTAAGTCAACTACCAAGTTCTTATTAACAATGTTCGAGTATTAACCTATGGAGTAAGAAGACTGAGCTATGCCAATCCCAACAAAATATAAGCCCAAGCTATTGCTAACCTATTTCAATGGTCGTACAGCATAACTGTACTGTACCAAGAAGAGATGATTGAACAATTCGATCTATTAAAGGAAGTCTTCATTGTCATAGCTAATTCATGAAATTAGTACCATGCTATGAACCGCGTAACTACGTAGGATCAATTGTATTTATACAAAATAACAAGCTCCATCCACATACAAAGGCACCATTCGAGCTACTCAGCCATGCATGTTGAAGTAAGCTATTCTTAGGCCAATGTCTTTTTAGCCAAGCTTCCCAATGGCCACAACTTGATGGGCTACTCTAAACCTAGCTAAAGGATACTGAGCAATCGTGAGCAACCAAGCTTCATGCTAGTTAAATTCCATTGTCAATATGTCCTTCAACTTAACAATCCCAACTCTGATCCGTTTTCTCCACTTAACGAGTCGAACACTGCAACATCCCCAAATTAGGTCGACAAGCATAAACACAGGCCGAGCCAAAGGTTAAGTGGGGTGAATGATCTAAGTCCTTCAATTTCAGCTAAATATGAGCACCGTGAGCTAGTTACAATATAGAACCAAAACTAAGTTCCTTCTTTAACTGAGCTTAACCACTCCAACTCTAAGCATGTGTAGGATATTAAGTGGAGCTACGAGTTTTCTAACTACCCTCAGTGAGCTATTCATGCCAAGTCACTATAGCTTCAATATGTCTTTATATGAGTTTTCATATTTGAGAAGGGACAAGCCCACATGAAGATAAACTATATTATCTCCATCAAATACCATAACACATTATGTGTGCTAATTAAGATTCACTTAATGATCAAAGCTCTACAATTAGCAATTACCAAGTAATTATGCAAAGTACCTAACACCAAAACTACCACACATCAAGGCCCACTCACATGCTCACTCTAGCTCGTTGATAAAAGATGAGTAAAACTTCCCTATTATTTCTATTTCATTTGCTTATTCATTTTTAAAATATGCACTTTATGTTGTACCTCTGCGCTAGTCAATTGTTGGTATTCAACCCTGATTCATGAACCATATATTAAGTCATATTTATCTACATGTTGCTTCACGATCTGAACTTCAACAAGCCTGACAATTAGAAGTGTTGACTATCTGACAATTAGAAGTGTCGACAACAATTTATTCAATTCTTAGCAGGTTTATTCATAGCTCCCCTTAAGATGAGAACAAGAGCTCAAAACAAACGAAGGCTAAAGAAACACCTTCTACCTTAAACGTATGTCGCTAACAGGTTGCTCCTCAATAGCTCTAATTCCAATACACTATGAATAACAAGCTAGTATAAACTCAATTGCTCTATCTAATAGATAGACAACAAGCTATTTAGAAAGCCCTAAGCCATCAATTGGTGATGGGCATAATGCTATAAGTCTTAAGAAAAGATGACTAGCTATATGAACACCCTAAGCCTTTAAGCAACGATGGGTAAAATATTCTAACTCCTACAACTTGTATAGATGATAATTAAACAAGCCCGAAGTACTATACATTAACGGACTAGAGACCAACTAGCTTATCTTATGGCTCTACTTAGCATAAGTCATGCCTAGCTCAAACGACCTACATGAGTTCCTAACCTCTTCAAGCACATTGGCCTTTACTTCTTTAGGCCTTTACATTTTTAAGCATACTAATATCTACAAGTGCTCTAACCACTCCTAACTTTCGCCTCTTTAAGCACTCTAACCTCTTTAGGCTTGGATTTCAAACCTTTCTAAGGATCCTATAAAATCAAACTCCTTAAATACTTTCTTTACCAACCTTATCACCATAGAGAGTGAAGGGCAAGTGTTGATAGGCATTTTTTGGTAATTATTCCATGGGCTTATATTAGCTGGCCTAATACTTAAGCTTAGTCTAATTATCTGGTTCAGGTACAACTTCTACTAACCAACTATAAATACCAGGCAAGAATTCTACGTAAGAGGACCCTTTCTATTGTGAACTGTGACTAAGAACAGACAAGGCTAGTCACTAAATGAGTCTGAGCTTGCAGAAAGCTCAAAAAGGATTAATAGGCAAAAGTGCAAAAGGGTAAAAATGAAGAAACAATAAACAAAACTTACAAACAACTCCAGAGAATATAATGCACTAATGGAACTTTTGAGGACTCACGGCTTAATTTAATGTGACGCACAAATTGGTCTAGTGAGGTTACTTGCCACCTAACCTTGATTAAGGAAAAAGATGAGAGTAATGCTAAGAGTAAATAAATAGTGTTTACGCAAGGAAGAAAAAGTACTTAAAAAGTGTATTAAGAATGATCTGATCTCTATTATAGGTACAAGGGTATTTATACCCATAAGTTAGGGCAATCTGCCTAAAAAGGAAAAGACAAAAAAAGTATTTCCTAAGAAAGTAATGCACAAGATACAAAAGGGTAAAAATAAATATATAAGAAAAACAATTGTTAATACAACAGATTCTGCACATGATACTGTACACATGGTGATGCTACATTAACGAGGTCACTAGAAAATGCAAACAAATAGTACAAACAGAGGGGATTGTTTAAACAAGGATGGCTTAGTCAGTCCAGACTCTCTCTTTCGGCTTCTCGGCAAGGAGGTTACTAAGTAATTAGATGGCTCGGCGTTAAAGAGTAATCATCAACTTGGCATACTACAGAAAAATGGGCAATCATACAACACGACATGAAGGGTGATTAGGCAAAGAAATACTCCGCCTCGGTAGGGGTTGGTTGGAACAGAAGGATTTGTCGTAGCAACCCCTCTAGTCTTCGGTAACCTGATTCCCATTATTCCCTCTAAGTTATTTTGGATTTAGGATCAAATCTGAATGGTGTTCACTCAATTCTCCATCGGGGTGATATGGATTGAAGTTAACAATGTTGAAGGCGTCAGAAACCCCATAATCCTCGAGCAATTCCAACATATAAGCATTGTCATTAATTTTCTGGAGGATTCTGAAAGATCCTTTCGCTCTTGTAGATAATTTGTTCTTCTTCTTGTTCGGGAACCATTACATACTGAGGTGCAACCATACCAAGTCTCCCAACTAAAATTGTTTGGCCAACCAACCCTTAGTCTTTTCTCGCATTCTTTTGCAACTTGATCAATGTGTCGAGTAACCTTGTTATAGATGTGCTGAAGGGATTGTACTTTGACCATTGTGTCAGGGTCCTCTTGTGCGGGTATTGGTACAAGGGCGTAGTCAAAGGGCAACTTGAGATTCAATCTATAAACCACCTCAAAGGGAGTTTGCTTAGTAATATCATGTACTGTTCGGTTATAAGCGAACTCAAGCATTAGCAAGCAGACATCCCAATCAGTCAAGTTCTTGCCTATTACAGTTTAGAGTAGTGACCCCAAAGTACAATTAACCACTTCTGTTTAGCCGTCAGTTTAGGGGTAACATGAGGTACTAAAGAGTAATTTGGTCTCCAACCAACGCTACAGGGTTCTCCATAAATGGCTTAAGAATTCCAAGTCTCTATCGGAGACTACACTTCTTGGCATGCTGTGTATCCGTACAATCTCCTATAAGAAAAGAGAAGTAATAGCTGAAGCATCATTAGTTTTTTAGTAGGGCACAAAGTGTGCCATCTTACTAAACCTATCCACGATGACCATTACAAAATCTTTGCCTCAAGTAGTTCGTGGCAGTCTGAAGACAAAGTCCATGCTTAGTTCAATCCACGACCTCATTAGGACAGGTAAGGGCATTGCTCTCCCATACTCGGCTTAGCATTTGGCCTTCTTGCATACGACACAACTTTCAACAACTCGATGTACATTTATCCTCATTCTTGGCCAAAAGAATCAACCATTTAACAGTTCATAAGTCTTTCTTTCCCCAAAATGTCTGGAGAGTCCTCTGCTATGAGCTTCTTTGATTAATAGCTCCCTAAGTGAACAATTTGGCACGCATAATTTTTCGCCTCAAAACAAATAGCCATCCTCCACATGACATTCATCCACTGTCCTCCCGTCAACACATCGCAAAATTATGGGTCCAAAGTATAGATCCTTGGAGTACTATTTTTTGATACTCACAAGCCTAAATAATCTGGTTTATAATTTTGATAAAAGCGCATATCTCCTCGAAAGAGCATCTACAAGTACATGGCTCTTTCCTTACTTGTACCTTATCACAAAATTGAATCCTTTAAGGAATTCAACCCATGTTGCCTACTACTTTGACAACTTAGTCTGATTTCAGAGGTACCTCAGCGATTCATGGTCAGTATATATGACAAATTCTCTTAGCAACAAGTAATATTGCCATCTTGCATTACTCAAATTAGTGCCAAAAGTTCCTTATCATACATGGAGTAGTTCAGTTGCGATCCTTGGACCTTCTCACTGTAGAAGGCAATTGGTCAACCTTTTGCATCGGGACAACACCTATTCCAATGCCCGATACATCGCATTCCAGTTTCAAAATTTTGTCGAAGTTAGGTAGTACTAGCTTCGAAGTGAAGGTCAACCTTTTTTTTATCTCGACACCACCCCCCCCCCCCTCCCCCCTTTCTCCCCATCGGAAGTCGATGTTCTTCTTTATTAACTCAATAAGTGGCGCGGTGATGATGCTGAAATTCCTGATAAATCTTTTATAAAACAACGCTAGTTCATGGAAACTTCTCACGTTGGCATAAGTAATAGGAGTCGACCACTCAACAATTGCTCGAATCTTTTCATTATCGACTTGCAAGCCTCCTCCAATAACTACATAGCCCAATAATATCACTTTCTCCTGGAAAAAGCAACATTTCTTTAAATTGCTGAATAATCTCTCCGCACAAAAGATATCCAAGACTACTTTGAGATGTTTACAGTAACTCGGCATGTTGGCACTATAGACTAGGATGTCATCAAAGCACACCGTGACAAATTTCCCTATGAGATATCTTAATACATGGTTCATTAGTCTCATGAAAGTACTCGGAGTATTCGATAAGTCGAAGGGCATGACCATCCATTCGTAAAGTCCATGTCAAGTCTTGAACATAGTCTTCCACTCGTCTCGAACGTAGTCTTCCACTTGTCTCCTAGCCTCATGCGAATTTGATGGTAGCTAGATTTAAGATCAACCTTACTAAAAATCTTAGCTTTACTTAGTTCATCCAACATGTCTTCTAGCCTCGAGATTGAATACATGTATTTGATTGTAATCTTTTTCATGACTCAATTGTCTACACACATTCGCCAGGTTCCATACTTCTTTAGCACTAGAAGCACAAGCACAGGTACAGTAGAAGGACTGAGACTCTCTCTTACATAGCCTCTTTCCAGTAACTCATTGACTTGACGTTAGAGCTCAGAAACTTGCTTAGCATTCATCCGATAAGCTAGCTTATTCGATACAGCAGTACAGTACCGGGTACTAAGTTAATGAAGTACTCTATGCCTTGAGTTGGAGGCAACCCCTCAAGTAATTATTCTAGGAACAAGTCGGCAAATTTATCTAACAACTCCTTGACCTCCTAGGGTAACTCACCCCGCTCTTTCATTTCCAATAATCGCCTAACCAACATGAGGGTCAACTCATTAGTATTAATAGCCTCTCGGAGCTTAGCTCTACTCATCACTAGACTCTTCTTCGATCCGTAAGCAAGTTTCGTTTACAACTTATTAACTTCTCTTAGGGGCATCGGGTTTAGTGTAATCTCCCGGTCATCCTTCTCAAACACGTATGTGTTCCTGTAGCTGTCATGGATGACCTTCCTATCAAACAACCACGACCTACCTAGCAATACGTAAGTAGCACACATAGGTAGGACGTCATAGAGAATCTGGTTCCAATAGTGATCAGCAGTAGTATTTGCCAAGTGACATATAATGCTCCCTTCTCATTTAACCAGTGCAACTTATACAGCTTCAGGTGCGCAATAGTTAGCAATTTCAGTTATGAAATAAGATTGGCTAATGCCACATTAATGCAGCTTCCACTATCCACAATGAAGGCACATACCTTGATGCAAACCACACCAAAGACAGACAAGGCCAACCATCAAGGCAGGTTCGATCCTACCGAAGGAACAAAAATAGAGTGAGTTTAGTAAGGGTTTTAGCAAATCCGTAAGCCACCTAATCAGATATGATGCACCAGCTAGACTCTATACAGTCTAAGACTCGCCGGATGTAACGTATCATTCTAAGTGATAAAGTTGCCTACTACAATCCTTGCTAAAGAGATTAATAAGAGTTGGTAGGAGAGAGCTTTCTAAGAGCCAAGACTCAAAGGGGAGGGGGGGTTTCGTTGATTTTCTATATTATATACATATTATTACAAATATTGCTATTTATAGTACGTCCTAAAGCCTAGTGGCAAAATTGTAAATAATGTACAAAGCCTTATGAATAAAATAAAGACAAGCATGTACAAAAATACAAAACTATGCGTTTTACAGGGAAGTCAACACACGGTCATTCAATATGTCATGGAAGTAACCTCGCATGGCTTGGCCGAGACACCAAAGAAGATGGCCCATAATTGCCGAGTTCTAAATTTAGTCAGCATTAGTCTCTTCGTGTCTTATTGAGTGTGTCCAACTCTCAGAAACGTAAGTTAATCGGCACTAGTCTCCCTATGTCTTGTCGAATGAATTGCTCTCGGAAACATGATATCTCGGCATATCGAAAAATGTGAAGCCAAGTAAATAATTAGTCAAGCATGGGTGAGAATCAGGCCTTCTGCTTCTCGTCACTCTAGCTATAAGAAATAGAGTCATTTAGCTCAGCAAACAGAATGAGTCGACAAGTAAGTGAGCTCAGCCTTGGTAGTCAGGTTAGGTTGGTACCCCAAAGCCTATCATTCCCTCTCCCTTAGAGAAGTTTCAACCTAAAACTTAGTGACTGGTGACTTCAAACCCTATCGGGATCAAAAATCAACCTGCAAAAATGAAAGATAAATGTAGAAAATTACTCAAGCCCCTTCCATTCGTCATAAGCCCGATCAATCGAACTCTTCATCATGTATCCTTTCTTCCACTCATTATGAATCCGATTGACTACATCTTAGTAGTTCCAGCAACTATCAAGTACGGGAAGTAACATGATCTCTAGGTCATACAAAAGATTATGGTTGCATGGGTCCGATGCCGATAGAAAGTAAGATGGCTCGTCAGTCATAAGTACTTCAAGCTTAGCTAGCTCAAATCTCACACTCTTTTCATTCGTTGAAATCGATATTCCCTCTACTTCCTCACAAATTGATTCTTCTTCCTCCTTCCATCTGAGGTCATGCCCATCAGTTTAGATGGTCGATAATGGGAGCACATTGGGAATATGGGGGTTTAACTTCAACTCAACTTGGTCCTCTTCCTCTCTACTACTCGCTTCTCCAGCAACCTCCACCTTTTTAACTCCTCCTTCAATACTCTCTAATTCAGCATTCCTCTGTTGTCTTATTTCATCCCCAAATACTTCAAGCCATCTTTCAATCTCCTTCAGCTGATCCTACACTTCTAAGAGGTTAACTTCATAGGTAGGTTTTCTCTCATATAATTTGTTGTGATGATCTCAAGGTACAAATTTTCTTCGCATCAAACGTCTTATCTCGTCCCATATAATGATCTTAATGTTTCCTCTATCAATTCTTTGATTTATCATTCTCTTCCACCAAGTAGCTGCAAAGCCAATCATCGAATTCTTTATAGCATAGGCTCTCTTATGCTCGAGATAAGAATAATTTTCAAAAATCCAATTAACTCGAAATTCCCAATTCAAATATTCTTCTAGAGTTCCATATCCATCAAATTCTGGAATTCTTGATATCATGTCTTCATGATAATAATATTCATAATCATATCCAGCTTTATATGCCATGTTGAGGATATTCAATTCAATAGTACAGTACTTAAGCTTATATGTGAGAGAATTGCTCGGTTGCATTAAAGAAATGCGGTACAGACAATCAATTGTACCGCTCGATAATTCTTTTCTTTTCGGAGTTCGGCAAGTTATTTGTCAACTCGGATAAATTTCATAATCGCAGTTCGACAGCCTTCAAATAACACAACTCAGTAAGTGTTTGAATAAGACAGTCCAGTTTAAAATCAGTCCAGCTATTAGAATTACCCAATTCGATATACTAAGTAGTGCGGCACAACTTCAATTTAGCAGTTCGAATTCGCAGTTCAACTCAAAAGCTCGACAAAGTTCAAATTCAGTACGACAACTATTCTTGTCAAATCAACTCAGACATACACAATCTCAACTAGACACTTAGTCTTTTCAATTTAGCAAACACGATAGTACTTTCTCAGCCACTATTGCAATACTAAGATAGGATAACACATTAAATAACTTAAAAAATCATATCTCAACAAACAACCCAGATTGGAATCCCTAACCTTTTCTTTAATATATATATTCAATATAGGATTTACGATGTAAAGAAATTCCAATCCAAATTTTCACTAACCCCACCCTAAAGAAAATCAATTGAAACCAAACTAATACCTAGTAAACAAATCCTTGATATCCCAAATAAACCCAATAAGAAAGCACTTCCTCAAACATAAAATAAAACAGATACAATGCCTAAAACTCTCGACCCTATCTGGAACCTCGAGCTCTGATACCAAGATAATGCGAACCGCACCAAAGATATACAAGGTCGACCGTCGGGGTGGGTTCGATATTGTTGAAGGAACGAAAATAGAGTGGGTTTAGTAAGGGTTTTAACGAATCCATGAGCCACCTAACCGGATATGATGCAACAGTTAGACTCTACACGACCTAAGACTCGCCGGATATGATACATTGGTTCGATAATAGGGTTACCCGCCACAATCCTTACTAGAGGAATTGATAAGAGTTGGTAAAAGAGAGCTTTGTAAGAGAAAAGACTCAAAGGGGGGGGGAGCGGTTTCATTGATTTTCTAAATTATGTCTGTATTATTATAAATGTTGCTATTTATAATACATCCTAAACCCTAGTGGCAAAACTATAAATAATGTATAAGATCTTAAATCTTAAAGAATTGAGCCCATGAATAAAATAAAGACAAGCATATACAAAAATACAAAACTGTGCATTTTACAGAGAAGTCGGCACATGGTCATTTGGTATGTCTTGGAAGTAGCCTCGTGTTACTTGGCTAAAACACCAGAGAGGACGACCCATAATTACCAAGTTTTAAAGTTAGTCAGCATTAGTCTCTCCACGTCTTGCTGAGTGGATCCAAGTCTTGGAAACGTAAGTTAGTCATCACTAATCTCCCTATATCTTGCTGAGTGGATCGCTCTCGGAAACATAATATCTCAACATATCGGCAAACGTGAAGCTGAGTAAATAATTGGTCAAGCATGGAATGCAAAGGAAGATAAATTAAGAGATCAAGCAAATGTTCAAGTAAAGAAGAAGTGGAAAGTTAACTAGAAAGCAATTCAAAAACTTAATTAAAAGACTAATCAGAAGCTTCATTAGAAGATAGTTCCGTAGAATGGAAGATGAATTTCAAAGTTATGAAGTAACCCACAAAAATACTAAATAATCAGGTTCAGAAGTTAAAAAAGTTGAGACATGGAATAGATAAAGATACAATGAGATGAAAGTCTAGACTTAGAAGCTATAGTAGAACTTAATAAGATGAAGACGAAGCATTACTTATGGTTCCTTCAATTTTTAGAATAGTAATAGTATATAAGCTGTCAATCTTAATAAGTAAGCAATATATAGATATACAGCAGTTTCGAGGATGAAATTATTGTAAGGGGAGTGGAAATGTAAAATTTGCAGTCAGCTACTCGAGGTTTGGCTCATAGAATTTAAGACAATCGAACAAATTATCCAATTCAACTCAAATTTTATGATAAAACTAGAATTATTAATAAAAGTGATCCCATAAACTCAAATTTAAGAAAATAAGTAATAAAATAAGAGAATATAAAATTTCCAAAATTTTAAGTATATTACCCGTTATTTATCGAAAATATATAAAATACATTCCAATAACTGACAAATAACTAAAGATAAATTACATACACACTAAAAATCATAAAATAACTAAAATAATATTTAAGAGTATTTATTTATACCATATATGTATTTATATGTAAGTAAAAATACACATAATTACTTAAAATACGTAAAATAGGCTAAAATAATGTTAAATAATTAAAGAAAATGCATGAATAATTAAGGAAAAATCAAGAAAAATGAGGAATCATCCAAATCAAGGTTGTGGTAACTAGGGAAAGAAAGAAAAAAATTAGCCAATCAAATTTACACAACAAAAAAGGCAATTTGAAATGAAATAAAGCAAATGTTTAATCAAATTAATGCACTATAATTTCCCTAAAGCTCTATAAATATCCAAAAAATTACAAAAGCTCATTTGAACAACTAAAAAAGTAGAAAAAATAGAGATGGTCAAAATAAGAGAGTTAGGGTTAGTTTTCAAAAATTAAACAAAAATCTACACAATTAAAACTTATAAGGAGATCCCTAACCAAACAAGCACCTAGGAATGGATGGCTACCACCACCACCACACGGTGGTGGCAACGCCCAGGGTGGCCAACAAGGCCTTGGTGGCAGGCGATGGCCGCAACCACTAGTTCTGGTAAGTCTAATTTTCCTCCTGATTTTACATATATTTTTTTAAATATTAAATATGCTTTGAAAATTATGAAATTTTGTATTTTGAAATCATTTTGTATGTAATTTTTAAGAAAAATATTATTTTGATAAAAATATATCCCTTGATAAAAATATATATATGGTGCTTAAGAAATCATGCAAAACCGAGTATGTTTTAATTTAGAAATAAATTACCTTAAAAGTGTAGTTTTGAACCCAAAATTTTTGTGTAGACTACTTAGGAGTTATAAAACAGTACTATGAAGTTCCTTTTCAAAAATTAATTTTCAAAATTTTTAAATAATTTTTAGACCTTAAAATGATACATAAAATGAGTAATTTAGGATTAATTAGGTAATTAGATAAATAATTATTGATTTAGTACATAATTACATGTTTTAGGATGTTAAAATATGATATTTGTAGCATTTAGGGTATTAGATGTAATTATTAGGATATTATGTAATATATATATAATAGGAAAAAATAGCAAATTTTAAGTTAATTTTGCAAATTGGGGTAATTAGGTGTAAAATCTAATTTTTGATGAATTTAGATATTTTGAGATGTTAATTGATGTTGAGAGATAATATTTAGAATGATAGAAATATTAGATATATATTATGTACATAATAGATAATAATACATAATATAAGATATTAGAAATATAATAGATAAAAAATATTAAAATAAAAATTGATATTATATTAATAATAGGAATATATAATAAATTTGATAGGAAACTTAAATTTAGGTATTTATATGAAATATGTAAAATTTTCTCACATCAGGAATAAATTTGGTACACTAATAAAGGTTTAAGTGTATCGGGAAGAATAGAATACCGATTTAGAATTAAAAGTGATAATTAGGATACTCGACCCTAATATGATGAATTTCACATTTGTGTTCAAATCGCATTTTTAAGCTTTACGTATAATATCCTTAATTGAAACTGTTTTAGAACCTCAATCAGAACTAGATTTGGAAACCGAACCTTAAACTAACCTAGGATGAATTAATAATAACTATTATGTATATGAGAAGAATTAAGTTAAATCATAACCTATAGTATCTATATATATATATATATATATATATACATATCATCAAGATATAAATATTAAAAACGCATTTATATTATATATTATAAAACATATGAAGACGAGTTGACCTGCAGTGGGCTTAAGTGAACGAGTAAGGATACTAAATAAGTTAGGATTAATATGTTACTGTATTTCAGAATACTAATTTATAATACTCGGAGGCTTGAATTGTACTTGATTATGTTTATTAGATAGTTGGTTATATGCATGTGCTTATTCTGAGCTACTAATTATGATGCTGATTTGCTGTCTGACTTGTATTTGTATGATTTGTATAGAACGATTGATCACCCTAAATTGGATTTAATCAAATATATGACTTATAATCATAAATCGGACATGCATAATAACCCATTAAGGGAATATTAAGATTCTCTAGCTAAATACCGATCTTTTCGAAAGAGATAGCGCTGGATAACATAATTAGTATCTTCTTCATCCTTAGTCAAACTAAGCGACAAGAGATGAGGTCACGATAAGAGTAAGGTCAATGGTTCGAAGGAAGTCATGGGAGGAGCGGTGTCTCCATTGCGTAAGCCTAGGTTTGGTCGTAAGCTGTTGCATTAACGGAAACTCCTTAACCCAGATTAAAGCGGATGCAATTTCTCTAATCTCACGACGAGCTGAACAACGTCGTGCGATAACATTTGCTCGAATTTGCATTGCATCTAATAATTTGATTAATAACCTCATTTGTGTTTGTTGAATGATTTAAGTTTTCGTCTCAATTTACTAAGCCGTAGTTACTCACATTCCTATAGACTTTGTTACAAGTGCTAGCTAGGAAGTGGCCATATAACTATCCTAAAGTTAACAACTACTAAATCGTAAGGAGTGACTATGTAAACTAGAGACCAAGTACACTCTCTAATTATATTTATTTTAAAACTTTTAGTATTAATTTACAAATTACTTAAGTAGATTAGGATTAAGTTGCTAAATCTTGTAAAGATACTTAGGTTATTTCAATATAAGTATGTATATTTCTTAAGTTCATAAGTAAATAATATACTTAATTTATGAACTATTTACTTCAAAGCGGGTTAGTCATAGACGCCTTATGTAAATCAAGTCTAAGATAGTAGCTGTATAGTTAACTTCTATCTTAGAATGATTTGCACGGTATAATTGTTACGACTCTACCACTTCAAAGCATGACAGTATGTTTCCGACACGAATCTATTTCTAAGCACTTTTTTCATCTCGGGCCAAGTGTTAATCTCTCGTTACCCCTCTTGTCTTCTCATGGCCTGAAAATTCTTCGACCACATGGCAATATATCCAAAGAATTCAACAATAACAGTTCTCATCTTCTCATAATCCTCGTACTGATAATAATCAAACATACGCTCCACCTTCTCTTCCTAATCCAGATACTCATCTACATTCCCAAATCTATTGAAACTCAAAATCCAAAGATTCACATGGTCGAATGCTCTGAGGATTCGTACACACTCCTCTTCAAAATACTCTTATCCTATTCATCAAGCTCTCTCAAGTCAATCTTTTGCTTTACCGGTCCGCCAACCCGTCTGCCAACCCCTCCACCTCGAATGAGTCGAATTGGGTTCTAACCTTTAACAGGTTGAGTAGCTTGTAGAGTGTTTTACACAACCTCAATGAGTCAGCAAGACAGTGCATGAACAGTTTGGGTCATACCTATTGAGAGGTTAGCTACCTCATCATGCCTCTCGTCAATGCTTCTAAGAGTTCCCAACCCTACTGTCATCCGTAGTGGACAACCCCACTGTCATCATCAGTACCAACATTCATACTTAGGTCTGTTATTTTTCCTCACAGATTCAAAGCTCAAACAAATACTTTAGGAAATTAACAGTTAACAACACAGCAGTCAATTAAACACAATAACATGCTTTGTTTCACTCATGCAAAACAGAGTATAACAAAACTTCAAGAAGAACTACTATAGTTCACACAAAACCTCCACTCTAATACCAAAATGTTACAAACCATGACCAAGAACAGACAAGACCAGTCACTGGATGGCTCTAAGCTTACAAGAAGCTCGAAAAGGATTAATGAGAAAAAGTGTAAAAGGGTAAAAACGAAGAATGAAATAATAAGCAAAACTCATGAATAGCTCCAGATGATATGATACACCAATGGATCTTCTGAGGACTTACGGCTCAATTCGATATAACGTGCGAATTAGTCCGGTAAGGTGACTTACCACCTAACTTTGTTTAAGGGAAAGGATAAGAGTGATGCATAGAGTAAACAAACAGTATTTACGTAAGAAAGAAAAACTACTCAAAGAGTGTATTAAGAATGATCCGATCTCTATTACAAGTACAAGGGTATTTACACCCATAAGTTAAGGCAACTTACATAAAAAGGAAAAGACAAAAAGGCATTTCCTAAGAAAGTAATGTATAAGATACAAAAGAGTAAAAATAAATATACAAGAAAAAACAATTATTGGTGTAATAGATTCTATACATGATATTGTATACGTGACAATGCTACATTAGCAAGGTCATTAGAAAATGCGGACAAAAAAATATGGACAGATGAGCTTGTCCGAGCAAGGATAACTTAGTCAGTCCGGACTCTCTCTCTTAGCTTCTCAGTAAAGAAAATGCTGAGTAATTGGTCAACTCGATGCTAGGGAGTAATCATTAACTCGGCATACTATAGAAAAATGAGCGATCATACGACACTGCATGAAGGATGACTCGGCAAGAAAATATTTGGCCTCGGTAGAGGTTGGTTAGAACAAAAGGATTCGTCATACCGGCCCTTTTAGTCCTTGGGTTCGGCTGTGAGTCAAAGGTCCGATAGCCTGATTCCCATCACTCTCCTTCGTTCTTTTACTCTCATAATCACTTCACAATCCTATCCACATGACAAAAGGGCTGACTTAGGCATCAGAGCAGCCATGCAAGAGCACTATTACATACCCCCTGTAGCCATTTTCTCATTTTGCAAGTATTCACCTACTAGAATAAGAATCAACAGTCAACAATTACAATACACCTTCCCTTTCGAGGGGTAAATTTTTCCTTACAATTGTCGAGAATATAAAAACAAGTATACTTAGACATTTTTACTTAACCAACTTTACAAACTATCATTCATTTTCTATTATATGTTCATAATCACTTTTGTATTACATTAAAATATATTAGTGATAATGGAATTGAATTTACATCCCCAAAATGCCAAGATTTTTTAAAGTCTAAAGGCATTGCTCATCAAAAAACCATGAAAAACACTCCTCAACAAAATAGTGTTGCCAAAAGAAAACACCATCACTTACTCAATACAACTTGAGCCCCTAGATTACATGCCAATTTACCAAAAAAATTTTAGGGAGATTGTCTTCTTGTTACCGCAATACTCATCAACATCATGCCCATCTAAAATTTGAATTGGAAAACACCCTTTGAAATATTGTTTAGCAAAGCCCGTGCCTATTCACACCTTCATACTATTGGATGTCTTTGCTATGCTGCAAATCTTGACAAATCTAAGGATAAATTTGATCCTAAGAGAAGAAAATGTATCTTTATTGGCGACCCTATTAATCAAAAAGGATACAAGCTTTATGATTTAAATACTCATCAAGTTTTTCTTTCAAGAGATGTTATATTTCATGAAGATATCTTCCTTTTAAGACTTCAATTTTGAAAACACAACTTCTCAATACAAATTTATTTCCTTTGTTCACTCCATAGTCATCTACCGCATTGGAACATGAATCTAACATTTCTCCTTCAAGATCAAATTCACCTACTCTATCATGTGAAGGCTCAAACACTACTTCCTTTTCTCAACCCAAAAGATCAACTCACATCAGGCATCTACCTTCTTGGCTTATTGATTTTGTACATGCTATCCAAATGTCTTCTTCTACACTTGCAATAGCTTCTAGTACTTGCCCTCTTTAGAAAACACTCATGCTCTTACTCATTATCCTAAAGGTTGTGAGGTATCATTAACTAATGTTTTCATTACTCGTGAGACAATAAACTATTATGAGGCTAAGAATAATGTTAAGTAGGTAGAAGCTATGTCAAAGGAGTTTTGGCCCTTGAATCTAATCAAACTTGGGTCCTCACTTCTTTACCACCTAGAAAAAATGCCATAGGTTGTAAATAGGTATTCAAAATTAAATATAAACCCGATGGTTTAGTTGAGAGATATAAAGATCGATTAGTTACAAAGGGATACGATCAAGTTGAGGGTATTGATTACACCCCTACTTTTTCACTAGTTGCTAAGTTGATAATGGTTAGATTGCTTAGTGCTATTGCAGCTATTACAAATTGGCACGTCCATCAATTGGATGTCAATAATGCTCTTTTACATGGATTCTTAAATGAGGAATTGCTTATGGAGTTGCCTAAGGGACATGAGCCTGCTATTAAAGGACAAGTTTGTAAGTTAGTCAAATCCATTTATGGTTTAAAGCAAGCTTCCTACTAATAGAGTTGTTAATTCTCAAATTTTATTATCTATTTAGGTTTTCAATAGACTAAGAGTGATTATTCACTCTTTGTTTGATGGAGAAATGATGGGTTTACTACTCGTTTGGTGTATGTGGATGATGTTTTAGTAACTAGAAATTATTTGGATGTTGTTACTAAGGTTAAAAAAGCTTCAGATAATGCATTTACTATCAAAGACTTGATCGACATTCATTTTTTCTAGGCATAGAGGTTTGTAGACCCAGTTCTAGTTTTGTTCTTAACGAAAGGAAATTTTCGCTCAATATATTACGAGATACCAAGTTATCAAGAGCAAAGCCCACTTGCATTCCTTTTCTGCAACACATCAGGCTTGATAATGTCCATGGTGTTCCTTTAGCAAATCTAACTTGTTATAGAAGAATTGCAGGGCGCCCATTGTATCTCACTTTTACCAGACCTAACATTTCCTTTGCGCTTCAACAATAGAGCAAATTTGTTTTCTACTCCTTGTTCCACTCATTTTCAAGTTGCTTTACATGTTCTTCACTATTTGAAGGGGTCTTTTGATAAGGGGTTGTTATATTTCTCCTCTACTTTTTTGTCTCTTTATAGATTTTTAGATGCCAATTAGGGTTTTAGTCATGTTGATAGAAAATCTATAATAAGTTCCTCTATTTTTCTTGGAACTTCTCTCGTTACAAGGAAAACTATAAAACAAAATACCATATCTACTCCCTTAGTTGAAGCCGAATATTGAAGTATGGCTTCTATGACTAAAGAGTTTTTGTGGATTTCCTATTTGTTGTGTGACTTGTATATTTCTGTTTGCCTTCCCACTCCTTTGTTTTTGGATAGCAAGTTGGTTTAATTAATTGCTCAAAACCCATTTCTTCATGAAAATACCAAGCACATTGAAATTGATCTTTATTTTATAAGGATTATGTGTCCATTGGATTTCTCAATATAGCACATGTATCCTCAGCTAATCAGGTTGTGGACATGATGACAAGAGCCATTGGTCGTCTTTTATTTATTATGTAAATGTGCAAAATATATATACTTCTCACATGTTGGCCATGCGACTGAATTGTTGTCTGAATACTCTACTCCAGTAACATTAATAACTTTCATTTCCACAAACGCAACTCTCTGTTTTCTGCTTTTTATCTCTTACAAGAGAAGACAAACATGAAAAACTAATTCACAGCTGCAGATTTACCAAACTTTACACAAATTAACCATATGGTAATAGATACATTTCGCAATCAAAGTACAGAAATGTTTAGTTGTCGATTTGGAATGTTTGTAAGAGTTTAGTGACTATACGGACAAATTTATTTGCAAAATCTCAGTGGTTGATTTTTCATAGAAGTTCGGATGATGTAGGTGGGTTCGATCGTTCAAATATATTTACAGAAGGTAGTCGTCATGTTGATCGAAATCATAGTTCATTGGTTAATTTTTGTGCATTTCCTGAAACTTTAGTAACCCGTTATCGATGAAAGAGGATTTTACTGAATGGACAAAAAACATTGCAACATTATATTTAAAAATTTGGTCCATATATTGATCAGAAACCTAAGAATTCGTTCTTTTCTACTTCATGAAATTGTCATCTACGTTGGATCACTTCACATTCTACGTAAAATGTAGATGCGTTGCTTGGACCATTAACTAATTAATGCACTATTTCCGAAATTGAGAGTTTAAACTCTTAACGACCTCCAAATCTTTGATAAATATATTTATACCGTTATACACTAAATTAATTATTATTTAAAGATTCAATGAGATAATAAAAAGGTATTGATTAAAATAATATATAGAATCAAGGACAAAATGTTCATGTAAAAGTCTTAAATTAAAGTTTGAGTGTCTAGTTTCCCCATTTTAAAAATAAGGGGCTCGAAGAGTGTACCAAAAGAATGCAAGGGACATTATTTACCATTTACCGAATATGAAATCAAAGTTGAGTGATAATCGTTCAGTAATTAGTAGCCATTAAATTTGTCCGCATATCAGTAGCCCAATTCTCAAGCATGAATTAATAAAATACATTTACAACACTGGGACCATTAGAACCTCTGATTGATAGTAGTTCCATGTGGCTTAATCTTGCAATAGACTAGACGTATAATTTTAGTGAAGTGCCCTGCAAATAGGGTGTTATTTGTCAAAGGGAGATTCCATTATTGTATCATACATGAACCATTAAGGACAAGCAACTTACTATTATTTAATAAATCTTTATATTATTTGCAACCTAAATGTGGAGGCTATAATAATTTTAGTATGGTGCAAAAGAAGGACCATCGGCACACTAATACCGACGGATGAATACAAACTGAATTGTTTAGGTCATCTTCTATTTATCAAACCTTTTATTATATAGGAACAAACGATGAAAGAACAACATGTTTTTCTTGGGGATAAATACATTAGAATTTGTTTATGTTTACATACTGATTCAATCGTATCCTACATATAAATACATTTGAAGGATGGTCTTTTATACTTTTGTTTGCCACACTAAATAAATACTTCATTATAGATGTATAATCCAAAGTAAGAGGAATAGGAAGATCTATTCTATTTGGTATTTATAGTTACCGATTCCTCGGATTTAAAATTAAAACCTATTGTACGACCTTTCGAAATCATTCTAAAATCGTATCTTCTATCGAATATAGGCTACAAGATATTCTATAAACCTATAAATTTTTATATACTTTTTACAATATGACAATTTATGCTGTTTATTATCAAAGTTAATAATCTTAATAGTTTAAGTCCGAAATTGGCCGAAAATATATTAGACCTCAAACGATGCGATTTTAAGTCTCATCTACCATGGCAAATGCGAATCATTATAATAGAATGACTTCTTCAGTACATATATACTAAATAGAAAAGCTTGAATCATTTAGTTAAGACATAGATTGGCTGATTCAATTTTAGGACAAGGAGAACATTTTTTACTTTAGTTATCCCCCTTAAGTGTATAAAAGAATTGCATAATTTGCCTAGTGCCGAGACTTTTTCTTTTTTGGGTTGATTGCACCAAATGCTGGAAAATCTTTCTTACTTACTTATTAGGGAGATAAAGTACAAACCCTTTTTGTTTAACAAGTTAATTGATTGGATGAGGAGTACAAGAATGCTAATGAAGCTGATTTAATGAGAATTTGGAGAAGTTAGTATTTTCAACCGGGTTAAGCAAGCTTCCGTTTTTCGCCATTGTTTAAGCAAATCGTTTTATACACAAAGTCATAACATCGTGTATATCTCCTTGTCAATGATGCCTAAATTTTAAACTTACATTAAATCATTAATTTAGCAACATTCCTATTAGGCAACCTTAAAAATGACGTAAAATAATAGCCATAAAAACATCTTTCATTTCACAAATATATTGTGGATATATATGTACGCACTATGTAAGATAAGAAAATGAGACTGCCGTTCAAGCTACTCAAATCTTCATCAATAATATCAACCACCTAACAATAATTTCTCATTTTCCGGGTTTATTGAAAAAAATTCACTAAGTTAATGATGACAAAAACTTAAATTTGTTCATCAAGGATGGATATTTGATGTCCACCACAATAACATTCCAGTAATGTTCCAATAAATCACAACCAAACACTTAAACAATGGAAATGGTAAATAAATTTACCCCATTTATATGATATATTCAGTGTCTCTTAATTTGGATTAGTAATAAATGAGTAAGCTTTAGACATTTCATACTTATATTATATTATATTATATATCCATTTATAAAACCGTGAAAAGTTGACTGGGGCACCATTTGATATGTTCCAATTGAGAGTATTAAAAAAAAAAAAAAAGGAAAGTAACTTATATTTTCCTGATGAAGCTTCTAAACATTACGCCAAAAATACGATTGCAGCTAGATACGACCCAAAAGAAATATTTTGTTAAGGTGATATTATATTCAAGATGGGTATAATATTTGTATACTAACCCATGATTCCATACACTGGCTGACGTCTATGATAATACATGTATGATTAAGATGAGAAAGATTAACAAACTTAAAAGGGATCTGAAAGCGATGGGTATTCCTTAAACATGTAAAAAAGGGTCTCACAATGCGTCCCTTCTACTCACCTGATATTGACCAAAAACCGATTAAAAGTCAGAAAGCGTTTCTTTAATGGCATCTAAATCACAATTTTTAAAGCAATATTTCGTTCCACTGATCATTCAATGACAAATTGCCACTTTTGGATTAAAGATTTGTATATGACACCTGGGACCCATCTCCCATCTAACTAAATGGCCTATTTTTAGTTCCTAATCATCAATATCTTTTATTACAATATTTATGCTTGTTGCTCTTAGTACTAATGCATTTAGATATTCACCAGATATGTTCTTCATACGAATTGAATGCTCCATTCGGATGTATATAATAAGATATCCCAAGATCATTGCGCATATTTTTATATAGTAAGGACATGATTCGTATGTATAGGCTACAATAAGAGTAAGAATTCTAAAGATTGTGAAGGGTGAAATTGACTACATAAAAATATTAGTTAAGTCCATAATTTGGGTTGACTTTTTAAATTAATTAATAAAGTTTAGGGAGTCTAATTCAGATATATAAGGATGATTTAGAGAAATTTAAATTGATCGGATCGAAATCGGATACATTGATTAATTCATTCACTTTCAACATCTTTCAAGTAGACTCATATACTCAATAAGAAAGACACAAACTCATTTCATACTCTTGATTAAGTGATTCGGCCAATGTGATTGGGCCTAAGGGTAATAAAATGCCCAATATGGTTTGCCTCATTAAGACCGAAGAAACAATATTCTACGGTAAGAGTTTAACTCTCAAAAATCAAATAACTTATGAACAACAATAGCTTACTTTCTTCACTAAGTTGCATCATAGACGATTTCAATGTCAGTCTCCACCACTATGTTATCCCATCCTCTTCTCTTGGCAACAAGGATTCATCCTTCAACAATTAAAGCCTCCATTGTAACCCTATCTTCCAAGTGGAAAGTTGTTGCTTGCAAAGAACCCCGATGTTGCTGCTAGGATGTAATGCGCCATCACAGTTTATTTTGATTACCACTGTTGATGGAGTAATTTCATCTACTCACTATTGTTTGAACTTTGAAGAAGCACATTCACTTGCTTTAGTTCTTTGCTATTAATGTCTGCTCATAGATTTGATTTCCTGCTGTATCAAATTTTTCAAGGGATTCCATTGTTCATTGTGAAAGAGTCTTATCATTCCTGAACTTCCATATGTACAAAGAGCGATGGAAATCTTGGTAAGTGGTTCTTTTACCTTTGTTGCAGATCTGAGTCAACTCTTGGGATCTCAAGCTCATCTATTTTCAACTAGAAACACTTAAAAAACATACTGGGCAAACCCACTCATAATGAAAAGATATATATGTGCTTAATAGTCTTAACATAGTTATAAAGGATACAGTGGAAGTTACCTGCAAAATAAATTAGCATTAATGGTTAGGGAGTTCATGCACGATCTCCATAAACGGTGTTTTCATATTATCAAGCAGTTTAAGCTGAAATGGATTTCCATATTTTGCTTTCCACACTGTAAGTAGAAGAAGCTCCAATTATGGTGGATTAGACTTCCGATTTCCATTAGCCAATTGTAAGCAAATTTAACCGAATATGAGTTTCCCTTCTCACTTGGTTAGAATTTGTCTTCTTAAAAGTTTATCATAACAGGGATCTTCTTAATATTCCTTATCGTTCAATAGACGGAGCACTGAATTTAAATTCCGAGAGAGGGAATAATCAATGACATTCCTAACCATGAGATCAAGAAGATGATTCCATAGTTCCAAATGCTAAAGTACAACCGGGTAAAGAAAGAACCCTGAAATCCTCTTAAAAACTAATATTTTTCCCATTATCCACTTGACAAAGGAATTCTTTTGAAATAACCTCCTTTCCTACTAAGAAATGCTTTGTCAACTCAAGAAGCTCTATTTTCCTTTACGTAATTTAAGAAATTTGTTTTAGGTGATTAAATGCTTCTCAAGAGTTTCACCCCAAGAGCATCCTAAGTTACCTAGGATTCTCTAAGTTAGCTTCCCAAAAGAGCTCCACTAGAATTTCATAAGGTCCCTAAAGCCTAACATTCCCTCTTTTTTTTTACTTACAGAGTATATGCCAACTTCTTTACCGAATTTTTTTTTTCTCTATTTTGTGTTTCATTTAAAAAAAAAAAAAGATATAAGGTTTCACACCATGTACATAACTTTTCTTTGATAATAAAATATAGTTATTCAATATATGAACTAGACCATAATGATCAAACCAAACAGCATTTCTAATTACTTTAGAAAAATTTCTAAATTAAACTATACGTTTTGGATCAAATGTTGAAAAACCAAACTGTATTTTAGGTTTGGCTTGGTTCAAAGAAGAAAATCAAAACCAAATTAAAGCTGTCTTGACAAATTTGATTGTATAAAAAATTATTATAGAATTAAAATATTCAATCCTACCCTGTCAAACACCTAGACTTAATATTTTTCTAAAATCTAGCGGCCACGTTGATCAGTGTGGCCTTAGTCGCATTGCATCGAGGGGCCAGTGCAATACCAGATTTTGCTCTTCAAGACATCGACATTTATTCCTCCTCTCCTTGAATAAATAATTGCCGTTGTGTAAAATAAGGGACTTTATCGCCCGTCAAATAGTAAGTCTACATATCAAAGTGCAAGTAAAATGAAGTAATAGTTGCTCCATATGTAGTATCCACAATGCAGCAAAAGAATATGTTGTAATTAAGTAAAGAACATGATCCAAAAGTAAAGTTATTTTGGATGAGTCTAGGCTTCATTTATATAATACATGTAGCGTCTAAAATACTCTGTTGAGGAGTATTCATTGACAAGAAATAAATTAAGGTACAACCTCTTTTGAAGGATTAAGCCATTATAATGAAATTATCCTAAGTGTTCAAAGCTACTTTTTGGTATCAACTGTAGTATTTAAAAAAAAATTATGATGATATCATAGCTCTCCTAATACAGTAGTACTTTTTCGTCTCTCTATCTTCTATATTTGCATTTAGTGTTGTAACCAAATACAATTTGTGCATTTGCTTTGTAAATGTTGAGACTTCTTTTAACATTTAAAATATAGAAAATTGAGTAAATGTACCTCCAAACTTAGAGGACTCTCCATAGTCAAGTTTGATACACAAGAATGATTTAAAAAAAAAAAAAGAGAAAGAATCGAATTGAAATAAAATAAAATGGAATAAGGATATGCTGAAAATGCTTATGAAATAAAACAAAATTAAATATGTATATAGTAATATTTATCAAAAATGTTATCAATTATTAAATATTATAATTTGATTAAAGATTAAATAAATAATTCTAAATTAATATAATTAATAAGGTGAAATGGAATCACAACCACACCTCAAAAAAAAAAAAAAGAATCTAGTTCACCTTTTAATTGGAAACACTTATCTACCTTCTAAAAGTACTTTCAAATGTGGAAAAAGAAATTAAATATGGGATCACAATTTCATTTCAGGTTTATTTCTCCTTATAAATATACTTTTAAATAAAAAAAATAGAAGAAAGAAAATAAAATACGAAATTATAATTCCATTCCAAATTCATTTCTGCTAACCAAGCATAACATTTATAATATGAAATATCAAGACTAGTTTGGGAAGGTTGGTTTTTTATTTTTTTTCCTTGCTAACTATTATATATACTACAATTTTGAAGAAATAAAGAGTAAAAAATTTTCCACTCCATTAAAAGAGTTTATAAGTTATATGATATTTAACCTTACATATGGAGCATTTAATTAGAAAATATATATGATCATTAAAAAGTTAGTTGGAGAATTAAAAGTGGGAAATTCTAGAAAAAAACCAATTTGCTCTAATTATAGTAAATAGTTCGTAACCGAAGAGTGTATGTGTCGGTCCAAATCTATCATCCTCTAATTGGCACCATCAGGTGGTTGATCACAACAGGAAAATCGAAGTTCTGTTTTGTTCCGTACAAGGACATTTTCGTCTTGTTGTGGAACGATTGCATTCCACCGACTTACAGAATTCCAATTTTGCCCTTGGGCAATTTCAATCTTCAAGTACAGGATTGCTTTTCCCACTAAGTTTGGATTTCAACATTCAACTTACCGTTTCCTAGATGCAATACGGCATATCCAATGGATTACGATCGACGAGGTGCATCGCTCGCCTTGATTTGGTTTTCATTTCTTATTGGACCAAACTTTATTTTGTAATCTGAATTAGAAATTTATAGAATATAAGATACCGATTTAACATAATCCAGATTATAATGATAGAAAATTATAAATATGCATGGATCACATTGCATCGTAGTAACATCCATTTTTTCGTACTAGGTTCTTTTTCTTCAAATGTAAACGGCATAAACGGTTATAAAAATCCAAACCATAATCCTCCTAAACGTTTGATAAAAATCTATTCTTCGTTCAGACCTTTATTTTATTTTATTTATTTTCCTTACCCATAGATTGTTCTACCACTCTATTATACTATTATATTGACGAGTTTTAACGGAAACCGAATTGCTCTAATACTACCGACAAGATCTACTGAGTCTGAAATAATTGAAAATATGGATTTGTGTGTTAGGGTTTATAAGTAATAAAAAAGGGATAGTTATGTAAGTTTTCTACATATATTTATGAATTGTAGATAAAAAAAAGGATATAAACACTTATAACTAATCAAATCAATATTAGATATCACAAATTGATACTATGAAAGGCATAAAAGAAACATATAGGACTCACCGTTTCAACTAACTTGGTTGGTTGCAATTTAGACTAAAGCAAATTCAATATGAATAAAGAGGAATCAAAAATTCTCAATACTCAATAATAGTAATCAAAATTTTAATCACAACATCAACTCAAAGTTAAAAGATTACCAATTTTCCATTTTATTATGTTAATTGTGGCTATAAACGAGTCGAGTCGAGTTAAGTTATTAAAGGCTTAAATTTGATTTGTTTAAAAATTATCAAGCTAAAGTTCAAATCAAGCTTTTATTGCACTTACATATTGAGGCTCGAGCTCGACTTGTTCCAATAATCGAGTTTATCTTAAGCTCGAACTTAATCCATTTACTACTCGAACTTAATCCATTTACTGAACTAAAGTTTGCTTACAAGCTTAAATATATAAAATGAAATATATAAAGAAATAGATTAACTAATAATAAATAAAGATTAGATAATATATCTAGATGTATTATATAGATATTATTTTTTGGATTTTAAAAACATATAATATATAATGCATAACATATATGATATATGTAATATATATAAAGCTCACGAAACTATTCACGAGCCTAAATAAGCCTACTAGAGCCTAAACTAAAACTCGAGCTGAGTTCATTTAAACTATCTTGATCTCTAACTTAACTTATTTACTAATCAAATTTGAGTCAAGCCAAACTTAACTATATTGCCTCATTTACAATTTTAATATTTGCTGTCTATTATAGTTTTAAGAAATAACACTAAATAAAGGGTTGACAATTCATGTTATTACATTCGTGTTAAGTAGGTTCATGTTTGAAAAACCTCAACTCATGACATAATCTATTTATTAATGGTGTCTGAATACTCAAACCCCTAACCTAATGCATTTAATAGGCATGTTCCATGTTTGAATTAGACATATTTATCAACTAAAAAGTTATAAAAGAATTTATAAGATACTTACACCTACAAAAAGTAAACAGACGATAATAATATTTAAATTTTATAAATACAAATGTCATCGAGTCTTAACACTTAATATAAAATTACAACTCAAATAAAAATTTTAGTGAAACGAAATTTAATCAAATTAGAAAAAAAAATCTCAAAATTTAAATTATATAACATCCCTCAATTAAGTGAAACTATGACTTGAAGGGATGTTACCAGTAGTGTTGATTTCCAAATTTACCACATTTTTTGTTAAATGATCAAGGAACACTATGTTTTTGTGAGAATTTCCAACTAATGGTTTTTTACATGAAGTTTGATAATTTAGTACCTCACTATCATGGCACAAAGAAAAAACAAAAACTACAATAATAAATAATAAGGCAACCTATTTTACACAATGAAAACAAAAAAAAATTAATATCTCATTATGTAAAGAAGAAGACTTAAGACTTAAGACTTAATTGTTGCTTTGATAGTTAAGAAAAAATTCAAATGTAAAAGCTTGTGAACATCAAATTAGAACATGCTCAACTTACAATTAGAAGCCAGAAGGAAGGAGAAAGAACAATAAGCTAAAGATAGAAGAACCCTAGTCATTAAAAAATATTTGTGTTTAACTAATTTAACTGTATTGATTGTTATGTAAAGTGTGGACCAAACCAAACCATATACATTATTGCTTTACTCTTCACTGGAAATTAAGAGATAAAAGAAATATAAATTTATTGATAATAATCGGGTTTGTGAGGCAAACCTATAACCTATTTATAAGACTCACTTAATAAATGGATTCATAAACAGGTTTGGAATGCTAACCTTAATATGGACACAAATTTAAACGTGTCTAAACAAGTTTAAACCATTTGTGTCTCATGTCAATTTTTTCTATATCCAGACTCGTTTAAATCATGTTACGTCATATCTAAGTTTAAAAAATCGAGTCCTAGATTGCCAACTCTAACTAAATCTAATCAAAATATATATCATAATGAGAAACTAAATAGGGAAAATAATAAAAAAGGAATGTACAAAGAGTTTTGAAAATAAGAAACCAAATAATTGAAGAAAGAAAACAAAATAAGCAATAAATAAAAGGAAATATTAAATGAAACTCACCCCTAACCAGCCATTAGTTAACCTTAGTGGTGTAGGTAATTGATTATTCTAAAATGCTGGGTAGTTATTAAAGACTATTGGATGGAATGACCCACTTTTTCTACAATTGATTGCAACCAATTAAATATTTATGGTTGTTTCAACCATTTCATTGCTAAGGGGTAGTTAAAAAATTTTACATTTTCCCCATTATATGTTTTTATTTATTTTTGTAATTTTATTATGTTATTTAATTTATATAATTACGAGACCAACAAATTGCCACATGTCATTTCATTTTTTATAATTTCTTCACTTTTTTTTTTTACTTTTCATATATTTTATATCCTTTTAAAGAATTTACTTAAATAATATATATTATTATATTACTTAATTAAAATAATTATTTAGACCAATCATTTTATGCTACATGCCATACATGGATGAAAATTTTAATACTGCTAATGAAAGGTTTTCTTCACGACCATATACCAATGTCGAGGATTCAAATACAAAAAAAAATTAAAAATTTGATGATTGAAATAAAAAAATGTTAAATAAGGACTAAAAATATGTTTTTTCTATATGATAATCATTTAAATAAGTCTATTTTTTTTTATAATCTATTCGCTTTACTGAATGAAATAAAATTATAACATAATAGATATTACTGAGAAACAAAATGGAGTTGTAATAAGTTATTAATAAATATTATGTTATTATTTGTTGATCTTATTAAAGGTATTAGGGGAAAAGATAAATTCAAGCGTAGAATAATTCTTCATATGTTTGAGCAATGAAAGACTATTGAAGATTTTTTGTAATATGAAATTTTTACGAAATTACTTTTAAGGGTTTAAAATGTAAACAATTTTCGTAATAATTTATTTATATAAAATATTGCTATTAGGCTATTAATGCTTTATATATCATAAAACAAAATTCATATATGGTAAGATGCCTTCAAGTACTCTATTCATAGTTGATAAAGACAGATGCGGTACGTGACTGCTGGCTAACGTAAATCCGGCATTCGGAAGCAGCAATATTAAGTGCACCCCTTATTCTGCAAGATGTACTTTGGGATGTAATTTCATCTTCAAAGTTAATTATGAGCAAGCAATCTGAACCGTTGAGACCAATTTCATCAGACGACAATCATGCAATGTACTGTCAAGCGTATCTAGGTAGTAGGACTACTGACGGATCCCTAGCCCACTGGATTTGACCGTGACAGGCGGAGGATACATACATATATATTATGCATGCATACTTGGAGTGGAATTGGATTACTCCGCTTTGAGTGTTGGTGTCAGCGCGTGTGTAAACAAACTATTAGATTTCGAACCTGTGTTAAACCTTAATATTTTCGATATGAGTTCAACTTGGAATAATATTTTGAGTTACCAACTCTTGAAATTATATTTTTCTCCGGGCACCAGGTACATGTAAAAGAATTAAATACATCATCGCCATATATACTTACAGTATATGCTTGAGAAAATGTTTTCTATAATATAAATACAATGGTTCTAGAGTGTTACAAATTTTTTATGCCAAAATATTATATTTCAAACGTTAAATGATGCTATAATGTCGAATAGCAACCTTTATTAGCAAAGATATAGAGTGAATACATAAGGTTATAAAAACAAAATAAAAGAAGATAAAATTTCACATAATGATAGACAAAAAGTAAGATTATGTGCTCAATAACAACTCTCACTCATACATTATATTCCAAATACAAGAGAGAGTACATATAACAAACAAAAAGAATCAATTTAATTAGCAAATGTTATATTCTAGAGATTATCCATTCAAATGCATTGTACAATATTGTTTTTATTCTTTTAATTTTCTTGACTAAGAAGAACATAATATTATTTTTCATTTATTCACGTATATTACATTGATTAATACATTTAACAAGGTAAGCAAAGGATTCTTTGAAACTTCTATCCTTTATATCTTAAAATATAGGTCTTAGGTTAGGTATAAAGCATGAAGAAATATTACTTAAATCCTACTTTGTACGAATAGATTTTAGAAAATTACTATCCAAAACTTATCATATGACCTTATATCATATTTGGTACGCAAGAGTGAATCGAGATGAAATCGTGATTCTTAATTCCATTCCCATTTCTCTTAATTAGAAGTATATTTTTTAAGCTGGAATCACAATCCACTAAGGATGATGATTCTAACTTCAAGAAAGAATTCGATTCTAACTATGAAAAGATAGAATCGTGATTGCATTCCCACTTTATTAATAATAATTAATTAAAATTACTTCTATAACATTCAAAGAAATCATAATACGCAATAATTATGAGCATTTTCGATAAATAATGATATTTCGTTTCATTTCCCTTCTATGACCATTTTTCAATATAGGAAAAGATTTCTTATTCTAATCCTCATTCTATTCCATTCTAAACAATTCCTTTCTATCAAGCCTGATATTAGTTTCACCACAAAACTCAATTGATTGAGCACAATATGTAAGGGCATCTTATATAATGAGCACTTACCAATAAATTGACCTAGAAGTTCATACAACTTAGGGTTTATAAAATAAAAGGTATAAATTAGATGAAGGTAATAATGGTATACTCTTGCTCTACCATAAAATAACATACCTAAGCTACCTATACTAAAGTAGACAAGTTTTCAATTTTTCTAATGCATAAACTCTTTTTCAAAAAAAAAAAAATATCTAAAAAGTAAATGAATTTATAACCCTTAATATTCTTCTTGTTGAGACCTCTAATAAGAGGAAAGCTAAGGTTTATCCAAAAATTTTCATCAAATCTTGTAATTTTACCAATAAATTAATATCCACATAACATCACAAAAACTTTACGTAATGTAAATCAAGTGAATGATTAATATTACAGACTCAATTTACAATAGGTTTGTGATATTAATCATCATTTGAGTTGAGCTAAAAAATTAGACTTGCCATTTTAAACAAGGTATGATCAATCCACTATAAGTTACTGTAGCTTAGAAGGGGCATGTGAGGCTCAGATGCTACATTCTTTAATCTTTCTTGTCCAATTTCTTTTAATTACCTAAAAAGCAAGCCTCTAATAGAAGGGTGAGCAAATATGTCCAATAATTGACTACTCTACAATAAACACAAACGTGTTAATCCATACATAATTAATGTTATTACTAAATGCAATAATCAATACAGTCACCATATACACATTACCAATCAAGGATTCATTTAAGGTTGAAGGAATTAATATAAGCAAACCTCACATTGGAGTAAAATAGGAGCCCATGAGTCAAATTAGATCATCTAACCTCTAGAGCCTAAGAGTGAAATTACCTTATACTAAGTTCATCACTCGTATATGCCATCAGTAGTACAATCCATTACCTTCGTCTAATGGCATCTTTTACACTAATATTGCAATTCATCAATGGCTTCTCCTCGAATGTCCTAATCGGTATTGACTACAATTTTGTAGCAACTTTCTCATACAGATTGAAAGCCGGCCTCAACATCTAAAAGTGATTGCCACTTCATCTAAGATGTATGACCCTTAATAGGGAACAAATATCTAGTTCATGATTCACCCATTTAAATTAGTTGTTGATCTCAATGTAAGTATAGTTAGCATACAACATTAGATTATCAAAGGCCAAAAGTATATTAAGTTTATTATAATATTTATCATTTATAACTAATCAAATATGTAGAATAGTTACTTGTCAAAACTTATTCATTCATATTTTAATGGATTGAAATACTTAGCTCTCCCAATTACCAAATAAATTATTAAAATAATCTCATTGAAGTTCTTTTTGGTTTTGGGTTAGTTTAGGGTGTTTATATATTAATTCAGGGGAAAAAGATGATTAAAGCATAATTTAGTTATATTAAGGCAAAGTTATCAACTAGAAAGATAAAGTAATTAACCAAGTTACTGATAAAGTGAATTTGACTAATCAGATTTCCAAAGTAGTCAACTGAGTTTTGATATGATTAACCACATCTTGAAAGTATTGACCACTTTAGGATGAAATGGATAGATTAAATTTATTCTTTTAGCACTTTTGAGTACAATTTGCCTCATTTAGGATCTAGATTTGAATGGGGGTCTTAGGGTTGCTCTATCAATTTTATGACTAGGAAAGAGACTAATTATCTTGTTATTATATTTTCTTTATGAGCTAACTCATAATCATTATTTCGAGGGTACCAAGTTTTCAACTTTGTGGAAACCCTGATCTTAATGTGAAAGTTATTACCATTGCTAAGATCTATTTAAATTGATCATCTATCCTAAGAATTGTAAATTCTTGGGGTTTCTATATTTATGGTGTTGAGTAGAATTAAGATTTGGGTTTTGATTTTGATTTTAGATTGGAATAGGATTCCTAAGGTTTAGTTTGAAATGTTGTGGACTCAAATGGAAGGGGAAAAAAGGATTGAGAAGGCAAATAGAAAAGTGGATAAATGTTGAGGACTAACTATATACTTTCCTAAATTTCTATACCTATGATAAAGAGATGTGTGGGTAATAGTAAGGCTTAGAAAAAAAAAGAACAATTGATTTGCAAATTGAACTGAAATGGAAAATTGTTTCTTTTCATTTTTTGCCAAATATTAAGTATGCAATTATGCTTGGTCACATGTAATCGATTCACAGTTTAGTTCATGAAAGTGAATGAAATCGATAGGTTTGAACTAAACCAAACTAGTTGATGTGTCTAAGCCCTAAAGCCAAGTCAAGTAACCATAGGTTTGAGCTTAAAACCCAAGGTTTAAGGCGATCAGCTAAAGGATCCGATCAAACCCAAATTATAAATTATTTAACAAAATACCAGTAAAAATGACCCTATAAACTTAAATTTAAGCAAATGAGTAGTAAAATAGGAGACTATAAAATTTTCAAATTTTAAGCATAATAACTGCTAATTACCGAAAAGGCAAAAAGTATAATATAATAACTAATAAATTAGTAGAGATAGATTATATGTATACTAAAAATTTTAGAATGACCAAAATAATATTTAGGAATGTTCACGTGTACCCTACATGTATTTACGTATAGATAAAAATATGTGTAATTACTAAAATTGGCCGAAAACTAAGTAAATAATTAAATAAAAATACAAAATAATTATAAAAAAATCAGAAGAGGATAACTACAACAAGATCAGGTCGTGGACTGAAAAGAAAAAATTAACCAATA